>OY720039.1:1781970-1823128 GCA_963082485.1 Eudonia mercurella | reverse complement strand
ACAGTTCAGTCAGCATTGAATTGACCAATGAATGCTTAGTGGTCAAAAAAAGTTCTCCACATTTAGGTAAAAAAATATTTAAATATGTAAGTTTTAAGTGTAAGTTTACTTCTACCAAAGATGTTGACAGTGTAGGTACTGTTTGACTTACATACTCTAATCATACATGAGTAAAGTTTGTTTCACGGCGGACTCGTCGTCCCCCTGCGTTGTTCCCCTGGGGGACCACGAGGAAATCGCATTCGCTTGTTGTCCCCCCGATTCACTCTTGACCATACATACTTGTAAGGCGTATAGTGATTGGCTAACCTCAGGTCTTTTGAATATATTTTTTTTAAATGTTTTTTTTTGTATCACTCATTGTTACCATTATTTTCAATAATATATTCAATAATGACTACCATTATTTTCAATAATATATTCAATAATCACAGAACAGCTTTATCTATTCCGTGGTTAGACTTATACCAACGGCAAGTAGCCAATTACATACCATACGCCTTACAAGTAGGTATTTATGGTCAATAGTGAATCGGGGGGACAACAAGCGAATGCGATTTCCTCGTGGTCCCCCCACGGGAACAACGCAGGGGGACGACGAGTCCGCAGTGCTTTGTTTTTCTTATGGTGGGGACGGACCGGAGCGATCATAACACCGTAACCGTAACGTAACACGTTCATGTTCCAGCTTCATGGTCGAAGGAGCATTTGCATGGTCAGTACAGACTGAGCCGAGCCGCTCGCCGCTCGCGCAGGGTGCCTAGTGTGACTTTTGTTTACTATCCATATTCTTTCGATTACGTTTACGAAAACGAAAATAAGTATGGCATTGAAGCAGCGCCTCCTGGCGACATACGAGAAGTGTTAAAAAATTGCCATACAAAGTCTCGTTTTCGTTAACGTAATCGAATGGCGAATGAAACTCACACTAGGCCTACTACCCTGTTATGAGTCAGTCAGCAATTACGCACCTATCAAGCTCGCCGCGAATGGACTTAAGTCTGGTGACACTGAAAATCAAGAAACACTCTCAAAAAAAGTAACTTTACGGTCCCGTTATACGATGATCGCTCCAGTCAGTCAGTGGGTTAAAAAAACGACTTATATTACCGCAATCAGTTCGATGCTGACTGTACCTACAAACGAAAAGAAATTATAATAGAAATAGATTACGACTGTTCTACGATTCTACGTTTGGAAATGTATGACTGGTATAGTAATATGACTCGTCATATATTATTTGTAACTGTAGCTCAAAATATTGTGAACGTTAACATAGTAATATTGTATACTTACGATGTAACTTAAGTTTCTGTTTCCTCTATGTACAGTGGGCGGATTGGATGTGTTTGAAACTGTTGTTGATGATCTGACCTTATCAATTGTTGTACCCTTCACAATAAAGTTGTAATTGTAAAGTTTATGTGGCAGTTTTATTTAATAAATGACCCTTAA
This sequence comes from Eudonia mercurella, assembly GCA_963082485.1. Lineage (NCBI taxonomy): Eukaryota > Metazoa > Arthropoda > Insecta > Lepidoptera > Crambidae > Eudonia > Eudonia mercurella. Next base: position 1,821,673 of record OY720039.1, on the reverse strand, counting down.
TTTATGTAATTTATGTAAAAGTAAATTAAATCAGGTAGTGTAAGACGCCCTCAGACTAGGTGGAGCGACGATCTTCGTAAGGTGGCTGGCAAGAGCTGGATGAGAGTAGCCGCGGATCGTGATCGGTGGCGTGCACAAGGAGAGGCCTATGTCCAGCAGTGGGCTAGTGTAGGCTGATGATGTTGATGATGAAATTAAACCATTCTTACCCATATAAGTAGTGTGAAAATGTATTGAGTAGGTGTTTTGCGTTACAAGATTAGTTTATGGCAGTTTCAAAGCAGGTTTTAAATTTTACCATTTCCCAATCTATTCAATTCAATTCAATTCAATTCAATCATTTATTGCTCTCCATAAGTATACATGAGTTAATATTAGTTAGATAGAACGTTATTAAATTATGTTAACAATTATAAAGAGGTAGGTAAAGTTAGTATGTAGAAGATAATGTATGAAACTGCTTAACCGATTTCTAAAGTCTTTAACCAATATTTAGAATGAACCGCCGTATTTCAAAACGGCCCTGTTTTTAAAAACGGCTAGCCTCTAAATATGAGGCGGATTATACAATCCGACTGCCACATATATATGGGCTTTATTTTGATAAATAATTGTTTACAAAAAAATACGAAATCTACGCAGATAAGGTCACGGGCAAAGTGATGTAAGCTATAAATTAGATACTAGGTAGGTACAGCAGTAAAGAGGCCTTCTGCGCTAGATGCACTATTTAGAATACTTAATGATTAAACCGCCATTAAGTATTCCAAATAAGATAAGAATATTTCCTTTCGCTCCTTCTGTGTTGTATGCAGTCATTCATTTTTTTAGAATTATCTCATTTGCTTTTATAACTCCCCCTTTAGCCTTCAATGATAACGAGTCAAAATCTAGGCTATATTTTGCTACTGGTTTTACATACCTAATACTCGTCAACTTATAATAACTTTGCCTAACGTTTATAGGCAAAGTTTGATAGGTAATCCAGACTGGATATAATAAGCTGACATCCACCGGTTTATCGGATCTGGTTATCCGGATAGCAATCTCTATCCTGGCATCCCAAAATTGGGTTTTTCTTAGTCTGGGCAGACTTCTGTTTTAGTAACCAAAGAAATAAGCAACTATTCAGTGTATGGTAAAAATATATTTTTTGCTTAAACATTAAACATTAATTAAACATTGTTATCCAAATGTATCAAAACAGGTCCACGTGATTTGCCCGTCTTAGCCCAGCAGTGGGAAGAACGAAGATTATAATTTAGATCTCAGTTAGAAATTGCGCTACTTGTCCTGCGAGTGCTGTTTAAAGCAGCTGTGGTGTCCAATATAAGACTTGGGACAATGTAAATCTAGTCAAAGGAAATGTGATCTGTAAGTGTGAGTATTCAGACGGCCGTAGTCTCGACCTTCTCGTCGTTGAGCAGCGGCGACTGGCCGCACATACGCACGTTCTTCGTGTACGCCACTACCACCAGGCACAGCCCCGACACCACCAGCCAGAATCCCGCCGCGTAGAACGTCAGCTCCCACGACCCGGTCACGTCGAACAGCAAACCTGCAATTGGTATTTCTTGGCTTAGGTGGCCTGCCGAGGTTTCCTTCTCTCACTAGCACTTGATCTAGACAGATCTTTTGTGTAAAATTTATATTTAGAGTATCCTTCGGTAAATGAAGATATGCCTGCCCAAAAGCCTAAGCCCATTGACACTTGCAACACCAGGGTCCAGGGTATCATGCGCGTTGCAGGCCCTTAAGTCCAGCCTACTGCTGGGGAATAAACCGGTTCCTACCACGATGTCTAAGAGACAGCAGATAGTCAACTAGAACTTTTTAGAAAAATTAATTCAGTCTACCATTTGCCTAAATATTTGTGTCGCTCAGCAATAAATTTTTGCTATGTGAAGTCTAGCAACATTTTATAGTTTTTTCCAACTGTGGCTATTCTTACCTCCAATCGGTGGCCCAACCAAATGCCCGATCCCTTGAGCCAGCAGCACTAGCCCGTAAGCTACTGTAAAATACTCCATCGGTATGAGCTGCATCAGTATGGCTGGGGAGTAGGAGTACGAGCTGGCAAAGGAGAAGCCGAAGACCGCAGAGTTGACGCTCAGGGCCCAGAAGTTGGTTATGAGGAGTGGGTACGCTGCCACGGATATCCCGCAGATAACGAGGCAGCATGAGAATGATTTGGTCACGTTCATCCATGGCTGGTCGCCCGTCCAACCTAATGCCACCTAAGAAAAAAATGTGTTAGTAAATAAGTATATTTGAAGTGGTACCTATATCTGCACAAATACATTTAAAATAACCAAAATTACAAAAACACAAATGTTGAAAAAAATTCCACGAGCAGGATTGGAAGAGCACCTGACCTGTCAGAAGGGTGCAGGTTCAAATCCTGCTCGTAGAATTTTTTCTTAACTTTTGTGCTTTTGTAATTTATTCGCAACAAAAAATATTTGAACATTTTATAAATAGCTTAATTTTAACCAAAATTAATAACGTCTAAAACGCGTCTGTGCAACGTTTTTGTTATCAAACTGCTCTCTTCTGATAAGCTTACTGAAGATAACGTTCTGCTTCTTCAACACACCCATCACGAGTCAGACCTTATCCATTTTGTAATGATTGTCTCTTTCACGAATCCGGCTAATTTTTTAGCATATATTTTGATTAGCTTGTGGATAAAGTTAGGTGAGGACATCCAATGAGTCTTATAACTAATCTGGACCCCGCTTCAGCTTAATAATCAAGTGGACCGGAGTAAATTTCCTACTCACATTTACTTAGAAAAAAAACATATAACCACTTACAATTCCAATAGCACTCGCGATGCCAATAATACTGAGCATGATTTCACCCCCGTCCATGTTCTGCGTGGTCATGTATGACTTGAGGAAGAAGTAAGGCACGATGAACCACACCGAGAGGATCACCATGCACAAGTTGAACATGAAGAAGTGGAACTCGGTGAACATCTTGAAGTTGAAGCTCTTCTTCAAGGGGTCCCAACAGCGGTGGTACCATCTCTGGAAATGGAGTTTGAATGATCAAAATCATTATAATCATATTCTAAACGTCCCACTGCAGCTGTTTTCAGGCCTTCTCACTTAAACAATCATTCATCATCAGCTAGCGTTAGGCCACAGCTGAACATAGGCCTCCCAAAAGCACGCAATTGAACACGATCTGCGGCTACTAAAAACAATTCCGATCTGATCCTAACCACTCGGGAATCATCTCTCATCTCATCTCAGCTCTTTTTATGTCCCCACTGCTAGGGCACGAGCCTTCCCTATGGATGGATAGGAAGAAGGGGCCATAAACCACCACGCGGGCCCAGTGCGGTGCGGTGGTTGTTTACGACTGCTAATGCAGCAGGGACCAACGGCTTTATGTGCCTTCCAAAGCACGGAGGAGCTCGAGATGATACATTTTTGGTCACCCATCCGATGACCGGCCTTTGCGAAAGTTGCTTAACCTCAGCACTCCAGACCGGGTGCGTTAACCACTGCGCCATCGAGCTCCTCCACTCGGGAAATCTAGTATCCGATTCCTACTAGATTCACTCGCAGAATCTAGTAGTAATCGGGGACACGCACTAATGCGTGATGCCGTTCCCTCTAGAAAACCTGACGGTGCCCGCCGCCCCCAAAAAGTCTGGTGACGCTGAAAATGCAGCCTGAGACAATAAACAAACTCTCTCAAAAAAAAAAACAATAGCACATGGGAAAATCGGATAACAGAGATATTGTTAGAGGATAACAGAGTAAAAAGTCCAGCATTTGGGTTATTTACTCTGTTATCTTATATAACGGGACCAACGGCTTACCATGCCTTCCGAAACACGTAGGTAGGAGCTCGAGATATTTTTATCGGGTTGAAACCCGACCGCTCAAGAGCATTAAGCTTCTCCATATCCGGATGATAATAAAATTATAACTTTATTTTTGTTACATAATATCATGTTGGGATGATGTAACAATGTATGATGATTATGTTCTGAATAAATAAACAATGGTAGGTACATTTCTGGTATTAACGACAAGCGGAATGTGCATTGATAACACCACCTAATATAATTATTCCTGTTTGTTTTCCTTAAACGATAATTAATTAAAACAAAATGAGGACCTGGTTAACTGTAGAAACACAACGAAGCTGTAAATATTTGATCATGGCGACAATAGACTAAAACAAGACTTACCAACAAAAAAGTGAGCGTCATTTGTGTTTCATCAACAACCCATGTGTTTTACACCGGAGTGGAAATAGAACTCGCGAGTTCACGAACCCAGGTAGACGCAGTACGAATGTCACCACTAGCACTAGCTAGCCGGCGCGGACTAAAAACTAGCCGTACCTGATGTCTGACCTGAGTCCCTTTTAGGATGCATATCAGCCTACATAACGGACTATCCAAAACTTTCAAATTTCTTCAATAATAGTTCTCTTCTATATACATACTCGTATTCAACAGCTATAAAGTTTAATGTCTATTGAGGAAATTTTAAATAATCTTTTTAAATATAAATCTTCTGTGCGTGTGTATGATATTGAACTCCTTTTAAACGGCTGGACCGATGTGGATGAAATTTTCTGTGTGCGTTCAAGTGGATTCGAGAATAATTTACAAGAAATTGGACCCGGTAGGTGGCGCTGCTATAGGGGTCCATCATGGGATTCGGGTGTTCTTAAGCGGACGAATGATTTGTTTGCTTTGTTGTCATGGAAACTGTCAAAGCGGTACGAAGTCCGCCGGTCAACTAGTGTGTTATAAATAATTAATTTTCTTTTATTATTTTATTTCTTTTCCATCAATTATTATCATTATTAGTATTAGCGTAATTTGTCTTCAATCTAACCAATGATACCGGTGCAGAAATAGAACTTGCGAGTTGAGGACCCCAGGTAGACGCAACACGTGTCTCCACTACGAAGGAACCATTTGTAATTTATTTAAAAATAACCGTCACACACAATACACGTTTCGGATATGGACTAACGCGTACGTACTATGGAGTTTATTAAACGCTTGCATGATGACGTCATGCCAGCCATGCCCGCGTCCACTTGATTGGAATCTAAATATAGAGGTGCTACATAACCGCATCTATAATTCTATAACCTTTATTGAATCTGCCGTCACAGCCTCTTCTATTATATTGGTTTTAATTTAAAGAACTAGATTAGTATATTGGTTTTCACGTTTGCTTAATGTCCGCAAATGTTTTAGTGATGTGCATAATGCTTTAATTCAGGGCATAACCTTGACAATTTCATTGAATAGTTATTATGTAGCTTTAAGTCGTATTGATCTTCAATTTATTGATAGTCTGAAAATAGCGTAGTTCTATTTTGCCTCTTCTTGGGACTAGATTGTTATAAATAGCTTAATATGTTTTTTGTGGGAATGGGTCCACTCTCTGATCTAAACAGAATCTGTCCTCAACCGAGCAAATGCACATATCAGCTGTAAACTGTACTTAAAACTTCGTGTAAGGACTGTATCAATGAGATATTGTACCCATAATTATATTAAACTATAATAGAATACCATATCCTTCTCTGAATGATCTTTTGTTATATATATATAGAATAGACACGTACCGTTTCATCATCCGATTCTGAATACAGCGACCACATGGAGTTCTTGTAGATATCTGGCAATGACGATGTTTTTAATTTGTACCGAGGCAATGTCAGCATAGCACCGCGGTATATCATAGTATTGCGATACAGTGGCATATTCCTGAAATAATGGTGGTCTGTAGATATTTGTCTTGTCAACCAATTCGGTTGTTGATTAGTTTTCACATCATTGACGTTCTTACTCGATGTGTTGTGATGCTTTTCTTTAGGTTTATTAGTGGAATTCACATCCGTTTTACTCTTAGCTGTGTCCTTACTTTTAATATCTTCCACTTTGTCATTAAGTTTGCCTTCTGATTTGTTTACTGTCTCAGTATCTCGATGATCTTTAGGCATCTTTAATTTGATTTGGACTGGCATTTTAGCAGGCTCATTGGCCGCGACTATAGTTGGTGTTTCCACATTAACGTTCACTTCTGATCGTCTTCGTGTTACTAGATCAGGATAATTTTCCAGTATAATGTTGTAGAGTCGCTTGTTTTCCATAAGCTTCTCGATTACTTCTGGTGGAACCTTAAAAGAAAAAAGACATTAGACTTTAACTATTAAAAAAACGTATACTTAAGTTAAATTTGGATCCTACATATAAAAAAAATGTTAGTTACCAACCTTCTCATTGTGTTGTATAAACGTTGGTAAATGAACAGCAGAATGCATTCGCCTAGAGCTTTGTTCAGCATTCAATTGAGTCGTTGCTTCCAGTTCTTCGGCTTCTGCTATTGATGTAGCTAGAGTCTGTAATATGTATTCAGGGCTCTTCCCGCTTTTCAGTAGAGACTTCAATTCATCAGCTGTTAGAAATACTGATTCGCCACCTACAGATGATACTGAACCTGCGCTGGACGATCTTCTTGACCTAGACATTTTTCTTTCTCTTTTTTGTTTAATTTCGAGCCATTCAGGCGTTCTCATTAGAGCTCCGCATACGCACATATTTAATAATGTACAAGCTAGTAATACAACAGTATTCCTCCAATCGTAGACTTGCAAAAAGTAATGTGTCATTGGAGAATAAATTAAGGTACCAAAGCCGATACCACTAGACGCTAGAGAAAATGCTAAATTCCTTCTTTTGTCAAACCAAAATGCAACCGACACAACAGCAGTAACGTACAGTATGCCCATAGCTAATCCAGCCATAAAACCAAATGTGAGGCACAACATTTCAACTGAATTACAAATGGAGGCTAGTAAAAAACTAATCGTTGATAGTACACCGGCAATCATCGTCATGACTCTGCATCCATATCGGTCTACCAGCGCACTCATTATAGGTCCAGCTAAAAGCGGTGTTGCTAAGAAAAGACTGCCTATTAGAGATATTTTAGATTGGTTCCCTTCAAAGAATTGGGTGAACTCTTCTTGCAGAAGGCCGTATGAAAAACCTAAGCCATCAGCGCACGCCGACACCAGAAACGCTGCGGCCACCACCACCCAACCATAACCTCCATCGGGAATGGCAGGCACTTTCGATTCTTCTTCTGAATCGTCAGAAAATACACTATCATTATCACTGAGACCTTCAAACTTAACTCTTTCCCCTGGAGGCGAATCGTTATCTTTAGTGTAATGTGCGACTATATCATTATCTTCTAATTTCAATGAGTTTATTTTATTTAAGTCATCTTTAACGTCCGTTTTTGGTGCATACTGGTGGTTGGGAGACTGCCTCCCGTTGACTAGCTTTTCAATAACACTTGATTCATCCATTTTTCTTCTTTTAATTTATCATAACTGGTGTCGTTGATCTGTAGAAAAGAGATTTCGTTTAAGTATCTACAAAAGGCACACGGCATACTTAACCATTTACGTACTACGAGTATAGTAACGAGGCCCTTGGTGCTCTTCATTCTAAGCTCCTCAAATTTAATAATATGAAAGAGTTATTCGTCGAAGTTATTAGTTGTCGCACAGATGTGCAAGATCGCACCTTTTGATTTTACCTATTAGTTGTGTCGTCAACTCGCACAACAGTTAAAATCTAAGGTCAGAATATAATAAGGTAAGAGTATGTACAGTCAATTACAAAAAGGTTTGAAAAAATTTATAATCCTTAAATGTTTAATACAGACAGTTATGATTAAGTAAACGCTGAATGATTAATATTAATCTTCGGCATATGGTAGGCCTATGTCCAGCAGTGGACTAGTATAGCCTGATGATGATGATGATGATGATGATGATGATATGTAGGCATTAAAATTTAAGTGTAGTAAGTATATTAATTGATGAAATATTTTTTTATGATATTGACATATTTTTTTATGAAAGTATACAAACGCGCTTGGAGTTTGTAAGCAGGTAAGTGTTACCCAATCTTAAACAGTAAGGATGTGTTTATGTTTAAAAATCAACACGTCACGCGAAGCCCAATGCACGAAATCACCAATCATTATATTTAATGTTTATTAATTTATTATGCTCTACGAGTACACTAACAATACATTAACCCGTCCCGCGCTGTAGGTATAATTAGCGGGCCACCTTGTGTACGACCGTGCGTACATATGGCGCGCGAGGACTTAATAGGTGTATCTTGAATCGCTTATTTTCTTAGTATTAGCCTATTTAAGTAGGCTGTTTACGTTTATTATATGTATACAACTGTGGCACGATAATAAACTTTCTATAACAAATATTTAAAAAAGTTCAAAGTCCTTAGCGTGTCCCTTCCACATTTCGTTAACCAACTAATGATAAAACGCCAACTAATGAACGGCAATTAAATAATTAATGTGATCTCATCGCTAGCAGAAGGCTTTTTTAGTATTCAAAATAGATTGTGAGCGTTTGTGTGTGTATGTGACATACCTAATTTAAAAGCACAGCCAGAAAGGTATACCTACCTATTTTCAATTTTTTTTTAATTTTACCATTAAAATGGGAATAAGTTTAAAATGTACGACATCAAAAGGCTTACTTTTATATACAAAGAGAGAATTACTACAACTTATTTATGGTTGTCTATTATTTGATTCCCGTGCTCCCAAAAAAGTGATATTTGTCAAAAGCTATGCCTTTTATCGTTTACTAGCTGACAGTTTCTATGACAACAAAACAAACAAATCGTTAAATAGTTTACGCGTGTGTTACGCAAGGCGCCTCTATGCAAACCCATGATGTAGCATCGCCCCTAATTACACAATCATGAACATTGACCGCACGTGGAGCTGACGCAGCAACGAGCTTCGGGTTCGTCGCCGCCGCCGCGATTCCGCGGACATGAAAATAGCATTCTACAACCTCGCATCGGTTGAGCGTCACTTAACTTTAATTATAACTATTTTTAAGTAATAAATTGTAACCTTCATTAAATTGTACCAATAAAAATTGATTTTTTTTGAGACTTCGGTTGCGACCACGCTTAATTGGCGCAGTCGGTAGGATACCCGTCGGGTCGGTCCGGGTTGTCCAGAAGATTTCCGTAAACTCTAAGCCGCCCGAGTGGCTATCGCGCCGCGTCACGGGTATCGCAATCTACGTGCTCCAGCCGAGGTGAATCCAGAAATCGATTCTTCAAACTGAATCAATGTTGTAAGTACCTTGAATCTTTCAAGTATTTGCTATCCTATAACTTTACTTATCCTTTATACTTCATCCTATAATTTTCTGTGTCCTTTAAAAGTGTATTTTATATATTTTTATTATCCTTGTGTGCCTATTTTATTTTATAACGTTATATTAACTTAGTAAAGATTTTCCATCCGAGAGAATCACGTAACGCTGTTAGTAGTAAGAAAACAAGTAGGTTTAGTGCTATAGACGAGCTTAGGAATCTAGAGCCTGTCACTATGTCCGACGAAATTGATAGGATTTACAAGTCCCTAAGACTACTTCCGGAATTCGATGGTAACCCACATATACTCACGCGTTTCATCAATCTTGCGGATCAAATAGTAATTGCACATTTTGACGAGGAACCTGGAAACAAGTTGGCCAATTTAGCTCTTATGAATGGTATCCTAAATAAGGTAGTAGGGCCCGCGGCTAGGCTTATTAACTCCAATGGTATCCCGGATACTTGGGGAGGTATACGTAATGCGCTGATAAATACCTTCGCGGACCATCGCGACGAGACGGCGTTGTATAACGACCTTTCCCTGCAAACGCAAGGGGCTAGCACCCCGCAGGAATTTTACGAGAGGTGCCAAAATCTCTTTAGCACCATAATGACGTACATCTCGCTTCACGAGACCGTGGGTACGACAATAGAATCTAAACGCACTCTATATCAAAAGTTAACCTTGCAATCTTATTTACGCGGCCTTAAAGATCCCTTAGGATCCAGAATCCGGTGCATGCGTCCCGACACGATGGAGGAAGCTCTTCAATTTGTACAGGAAGAGCTTAACACTTTGTATCTCCAACAACGTAACGATAGCGGCCCTAGTAAGAAAGAATGGCAAGCATCTCAGCCATCACCGTATAATTTTAAATTACCTATTAATAACTTTCCTATGATGAAGGGTCCCGCTTTTAATATGTCAGGCCCTTCAGGCCAACCAAACTATAACATGAATGGTCCATCGCGCCAGCAGCAGGTACCGTTCCAACAGACGCAAGGTTGGAGACCTAATCCGAATCATCCAAATCAGTTTCGCGGTCCCACACGCACGCAGCAGATGTTCCGCGCTCCACCACCAAACTATAACCCTCAGAGCAACACGTTCAGGATGAATAATAGACCCTTTACTCAGCCTTCTAATTTCAACGCACCGCGTCCTATGAGTGGCGTGGCCCCCTTTGCATCTAAACCTTTACCACCATCTGGACATGACTGGAGACGGTTCGGTAATCCGCCTCCTACTAATTATTTTAAAACGCGTGAAGTTAACTTTAACGAGTCTGATTACGATTACTATGGGCAATATAATAACTACTCTGAATACAGCGATTATCCTGAATTTGATCAAGGGTGTGTTGCATATGATCCGTACTCAGGTTGTTATGAGTATGATGGCAACTACACTCCTACTGAGAGTCCCGTTGTTGAAGAACTAGACAACCCGAGCTCCTCCGGGGAGGAAAATTTTCAGAAGGGTTCGAATTTAGACAAGCAAAAATAGAAATTAACTTACAAACCCAGAGACAACTTATGTACGTTCAAATTCATGATCCACCTTTAAAATTTTTAGTAGATACAGGAGCAAACCAGTCGTTTATTAGCCCGGAAGCTGTCAGTAAATATTTTAATTACGTACCTTTAAACTATGAACCTTTTGAGGTCACTAATTCAAATCAGACAAGTAAACATAAGCACTCCATAACCTTACCTTGTTTTCCAGAGTTTAGAGAAGCAGAAAACTTTACTTTATTCATCTACAAATTTCACCAGTTTTTCGACGGACTACTAGGATTAGACCTATTAACTGCATGGGAATCTAATATAGACCTTAAGAATAGAACACTAACACTTAGAAACGCTCAAATTCCGTTAGAATTATATGACTCGCGTAACGTGAACTTATACGAAGATATCATCCCAGCACACTCTTCTAAATTACTTAAACTTCCAGTTAACACGCGTGATGGCGATGCCCTCGTATCAGTTCAAACCTTATGTAATTGTACTATCACAGAATGTATAACAGCTGTAAGAAATAATAGAGGTTGGGTTGAAGTAACTAACACCTCGCCTAATGACGTCATTTTCTCAATGGACCGTCCGGTATCTGCCGATATTTGTAATCTTGAAAGTAATTATGAAATTCGTACATCTAGTCGCGCTAAAGAAGTTTTATCTCGTCTTAGAACCGATCATTTAAATCCCGAAGAGCTTGCTAATTTAGAGACCTTATGTGCGCGCTATGCGGATGTGTTCTATCTTGATGGCGAGCCTCTAGCGTTCACTAACAAGATAAAACACAAAATAAAAACTACAGATGAACTCCCTGTGTATACGAAGAGTTATCGCTATCCGTATGTCCACCGCCAAGAAGTCAAAGATCAAATAGCCAAAATGCTTGAGCAAAACATCATAAGACCCTCAGAGTCTGCATGGAGCTCGCCTATCTGGGTCGTGCCCAAAAAGGCTGATGCATCCGGGAAGACAAAGTGGCGACTTGTCGTGGACTTCAGGAAAGTTAACGAGAAAACGATTGACGACAAATATCCGATTCCCAATATAACCGACGTTTTAGATAAATTAGGCAAGTGTCAGTATTTCACGACCCTGGACCTGGCCAGTGGGTTCTACCAAGTTGAGATGGACCCTGATGATGTCCAGAAAACAGCATTTAACGTCGAGAACGGGCACTTTGAATTTCTAAGAATGCCCATGGGCCTAAAGAACTCTCCATCTACCTTTCAAAGGGTAATGGATAATGTTCTTAAAGGCCTACAAAATAACATCTGCCTGGTTTATTTGGACGATATTATAGTCTATGGTACATCTCTCCAAGAGATGATGGTAAATTTAGAAAAAGTCTTCTTAAAATTGCGCGAATCTAACTTTAAAATACAGATGGATAAGTCTGAGTTTTTAAAGTTAGAGACTGAGTTCTTAGGTCATGTCGTATGTAGGGACGGCGTGAAACCTAATCCTAATAAGATTAAAGCTATAGAGCAATATCCTCTTCCTAAAACCACCACAGAAATCAAACGTTTTCTCGGACTTCTCGGATACTACAGGAAATTCATACCAGACTTCGCTCGAATCACGAAACCGCTAACTCAATGTTTGAAGAAAGGCTCTAAAATAGATCTCAATCAAAATTACATAAATTGTTTCGAACGCTGCAAGGCCCTTTTAACAAACGATCCTATATTACAATATCCCGATTTTTCAAGAGAATTTATATTGACTACAGACGCGTCCAATGTCGCAATTGGAGCCGTCTTATCACAAGGTAACATCGGTTCGGACAAGCCTATTGCCTTTGCCTCGAGAACACTTAACTCTAGCGAATTAAATTACAGCACCATTGAAAAGGAGCTTCTAGCCATTGTATGGGCCACCAAATATTTTAGGCCCTACTTGTTTGGTCGAAAATTTAAGATCATTACCGACCACAAGCCATTGCAGTGGGTAATGAACTTAAAGGAGCCAAATTCGAGGCTTACAAGATGGCGGCTAAAATTAAGCGAGTACGACTTCACCGTTATTTACAAATCCGGTAAAAGTAACACCAACGCGGACGCATTATCGCGAATCGAGTTAAATAACGAGGAAATCAGCTCAATTATAGTAAACCCTTCTGAGAAACCGTGCTCTTTAGATGATTCAAGAACCATTGGTGCTCCGGAAGCTGCCAATGACTCTAGAACCATTACGGTCCACACGGATGCTGAAGACCCCATCTTGGAAGTGCCGATTACGGATGACCCTCTGAATAAATTCACTAAACAAATTATATTTACAGTTGTCGGCGATATAAAAGGTAAAGTTGTAGTATCGAAACCTTTTGAAACTCATACACGCATTACTATTCAGTTATCGGAGTCTAATCTGGAAGAAGACGTCATTAACGCTATTAGAGAATACGTTCATCCTAAAATTAAAACCGGCCTACTAATTAACCCATCTGAAGCTATGTACAAGATAATACCTATAATACAGCGTACCTTTAAAAATTCGGCAATGAACCTTGTGCTAACAAAAATTGAATTAGAAAACATCCGTGAATATTTGCGACAGCAGGAAATAATCAGTAAATACCACGATGGCAAGACGAACCATCGCGGCATCACTGAATGTTATCTGGCCTTATCTCATAGGTACTATTGGCCAAAAATGAGAGATCAAATAACTAAATTCATTAACGAGTGTACAATCTGTGGCCAGGGTAAATACGACCGTAACCCGATCAAACAGCAATTCCAAGTAGTACCGCCTGCTAGCAAACCGTTTGAATTAGTACATTTAGATCTTTTAACTGTACAGAACGAGAAATTCTTAAGTATTGTTGACTCATTTTCCAAATACTCTCAAGCATATTACCTAAGGGACGGGACCGCTATGAGCGTTGTTCAAGCGCTACTAAAATTCTGTACGCATCATGGCATTCCTTTTACAATAGTAACCGACAACGGCCCTGAATTTGTTAATCAACTCTTTGGCGAATTCATAAAACTACATAAAATTCAGCATCATAGGATCGCACCTCATACTCCAAACGAAAATGGTATCGTAGAGAGATTTCACTCAACGATACTAGAGCATTTACGTTTATTAAAACTGGAACAGAAGAGTGAGGCTGTAATAAATCTAATGCCTTATGCCCTTTTGGCTTATAACAACTCAATACACAGTTTTACTAAGTGTAGACCCATCGATTTAATAACCGGACACTTTGATCCACGGGATCCATTTGACGTAGACCTTTCAGCTCATTTGTTACAGCAGTACATTACAAATCATAAAAATAGAATGTGTAAAGCTTATAATCTAATACAGGAATCATGTCTTAACCTTCGCAAGCAACTAACCGATAATCGTAATACTAACCGAGATAATGAGAAAGAATATTCACCAGAGCAACAGATTTTTGTAAAAAACCCTCTTGCATCCCGACAAAAACTGGCCCCGCGTTACACTCATGATAAAGTTATGGCAGACTTACCTATCCACATTTATACAAAAAAAAAACAGGGCCCCGTCGCAAAGTCTAGATTGAAACGAGTACCTAAAAGTTCGCAATTGTTACAGGACTCTACTGATATTCCATCTTCTTCTGGGGACCACCATGAGCCAGGAGATAAAACTTGAAAGTCTCGACGACGGTCCCGGCATTTTACCGTTCAAACTAGGATCCACGAAAGTCATTTCACACTATCACTCTTTCATCCAACCTATTAACTTACAAGACCTGCAATCTAAAATAAATTCAGTTATAAACCAATTAGATAATATTAGTCCCGAATTCAATAATAAAACGCGGTCGTTATTTGAACCTCATCTCAATTATTTAAAAGTTAAAGTTCAAAGTGTATCTGAACAGTTACAAACGTTCGAAGTAACGCGTACAAAACGAGGCCTATTAGACGGTCTTGGATCCGTAGTCAAGAGTATTACTGGAAACCTTGACTATACAGACGCCATACATTTTAATGAAGCCTTAAAGTCACTCAAGGACAACGATAACAACCTGGTAACTGAATTTAACAAACACGTCAGTTTATCAAAGGAATGGATGACTCATTGTGATAAAATTATTGAAACTATAGCAGATAATCAAGATAAATTGCAACACTTACTCAATAAAATTAGTGAAAGCGAGGCTACTCATGATTATGATCTTATAAAATACGCGCATTTAGCACAGACGTTTTTAATACTTGGTGACAATGTCGATTCTATCTCGGAAGAGATATCCAAATTACAAAACATATTAGCATTTATTAAGACAGATACAATGCATCATTCCGTTTTAAGTATCAAATCTCTAAATTTAATTATTGATAAGTTACAGATGCTGTATGGTAGAGATAGAGTTATAGAACTAGATGTTAGAGAATATTTTGAAGTAATTAGAGTAGGTTCATATTATATAGGCAACGATATTATTTTAGTATATAAATTCCCCATAGTTCTGTCTGAGACATATGATTTATATAAGCTATCTATTATCCCTAATAAAAATCACGAAATCCTTCCACCTCCATTCCCGTTCCTTGCAATATACGACAAAGATTTCAAGTACATAGAGGCTGAATGCCCTAAGACCAGCAAGTGGTACATCTGCAACGAGAACCGGCGTCTTCAAAGCGGAGCGACAAAGGACTGCATTCACCAGCTGATCGCCACTCAACAGAAAACGGAGTCATGTAAATCAGTTACCGTATCCCTCAGAAGTCCAGCTTTCGAAGAACTAGACGGGATGCACTACACCATAATCTTCCCCAAACCAACGCGAGTACATCTATCCTGTGGACAGCATCTCTACAAAGAACTTCAAGGCAGTTATCTTATTACCATGCCACGCAACTGCTTCGTAGAAACAACGGCCTTCGTTATCTCAAATACAAATAACCGCTTGAAGGGTCAAGTAGTTAAAATAATGGACTTACCTGTAGAAGAGCCCCCAGCATCTGCAGCATCACCATCCGCATCTGTCCAGCTGAACTCGATTAATCTCGAACATCTGCACGACATCAATACTAAGATCTCAATGCAACAGCCTCTGAAGAAGATACCAGACGTCGACTACAGCATCTTTCACACTACTGTTCCGCTGTATCTTATACTATTTGCCGCAAGTGTTATCGGTATATTCCTAACGTACCGCAAGCACTGTGCCGTACAAATCAATGAAGAGCAAAAAGGAGACACGGAAGATCAACCTGGACCATCAATAATCTACTCAGAAGTTCCGGCTAAAAGGATTGACCCGAATCATCTCCCAGCTCAATTCACGACCAAGGTCTTCCATACTCGCTGATCTACGGGGGGAGGTGTTACGCAAGGCGCCTCTATGCAAACCCATGATGTAGCATCGCCCCTAATTACACAATCATGAACATTGACCGCACGTGGAGCTGACGCAGCAACGAGCTTCGGGTTCGTCGCCGCCGCCGCGATTCCGCGGACATGAAAATAGCATTCTACAACCTCGCATCGGTTGAGCGTCACTTAACTTTAATTATAACTATTTTTAAGTAATAAATTGTAACCTTCATTAAATTGTACCAATAAAAATTGATTTTTTTTGAGACTTCGGTTGCGACCACGCTTAATTCGTGAAAGGGTATCACACAAACAAACAAACAAACAAATAAACTCACTTTTTTAATAATAAGTCTTTGATTATACTCTTGGGAATACTTATAGGTATGTACAAAATTTCATCATGATCAGTCAATAGTTACGCGTAAAAGCGTAACAAATAACAAACAAACAAACAAACTTACTTTCGCATATTAAGTTAGGTTACTATTAGTTAGCATAGTTAGGGTATAAACTCTGATTTAGACACACATATGCTTATTATAACGTACACTATTATTGTAACCCTGTAAAGGCCATCCCAATCCTATCCAAACTACTCGGAGAATCTAGTAAAGTGCGGGAGCACGCTTGCGTGATGCCATTCCCTAGAAACCTTCTGACGTTGTTTTGATCGTGATCAAGCAGTGTGGCTTGAAGAACCCTTTAAGTTTCTCGCCGCCCCCAAAAAAGTCCGGTGAAGCTGTGAAGGCCGTTTACAGATAAAAACTCTCAATCGCAAACTCTCTATTTATAATTATTTAACCTTTTTTGAATAAAATCGGATTAAGTTTTCAAACATGTGCTAAAATAAAATGTATTGATATCAACTTCGAAGCAAATCACCGCCAAAAATAACATTCTACCCTTTTTAACCCCGGTAGGGGATGAATTCTAATAAAATAAAAATAAAGAATTTCAATAAAATACGAAATACGTCTTCCATCAATTCTGTTATAAAAGGTTTATGCAAAATTTGAAGTAGATTGGACCAAGGAATCACATTGTCCCATACAAATTTTGCCCCCCTTTTTCACTCCCTAGGGGTAGAATTTCGGAAAATCCTTTCTTATCGGATGCCTACGTAATACAAAGAACACACCCTCCAAGTTTCAGGTCTCTACGATCAGCGGTTTAGGCTGTGCGTTGATCCGTCAGTCAGTCATTCAGGACAAAGCATTTTATATGTATAGACTAACTTTTGTTCGCTGCTTTGCTCACGTGGGCTACACGACTTGTGTTTATTCGTAATAAAAGAAAAACTTATTAAACTTATTATAAGTAATATGTAAGGGGTAGGCAACTAAACATGTCACGTCATTTAAACATTAAAATTTTCATTTTTTATCATTAAAAAGCCCATCCATACGAGCTAGAATTAGTAAAAGTGTCTAACACAAAACAACATAATAAAGGTCACTCACTCTGTATAAGTATGTTGGACCGTTTTGAAACCTCCTGTACAAATTATCATTCCCAACTTATGGGATCATTTTCCAAAAATCCTGAAACGTGCCTGAATCACTTCAAATAGCAAAATTTAAGGAATGACAGATTTCCATACAAACTTTCCACCCTTTTTTCACCCCTCTAGGCGAGATTTTTCGATAAATGCAAAAACACGTCATTCTTTATTTTTATTGAAATATCTATAGATCGATTAAATTATTCATTTTTGTAGTAATTATTACTTTAAAAATAACGATTTCCCCAAACAAACTTTCTTCCCTTTTTCACTCATTTAAAGGAAAATAAACAAAATTCCTGAGACATAAAATTCTTTTTTTCTACTGAAAAAACCAAATACCAATTTTCATGTATTTTACTTCAAAACTGACAGACTTTCATACAAACTTCCATCCCCTATTTGACCCCCTTAGGATGTGATTTCCGTAAAATCCTTTCTTAGTGGCTGGTTACGTCACTTAATTAACCTACAGTCCAAATTTCATCTAATTAGCTTCAGCGGTTTCGGCTCGGCGATGATAAATCAGTCAGGACAAGTCATTATAATTGTATATAGATTTCGGCACGTTTGCTCATGCGTTTATCAAAATGTTTGTACTCGTATATGATTATGTAAAATGTCAAATGCTAGATAAGGGAATTAATTCAACGGACTATTACCACAAGAAATAAACGTAACCAAGTGTCTCTTTACTTGATTGAGCACAATATTTTTTTATGTTATTGATTCAGGTAACTAGCAGCGGTTTGCTTTTTTTCCGGTTGGATAGAGTATGCTGGTTGCTCAATCGCCATCGAGAGGAGCTCGATGGCGCAGTGGTTAACGCGCCCGGTCTGCGAGTGCTGAGGTTAAGCAACTTTCGCAAAGGCCAGTCAACGGATGGGTGACAAAAAATTTATCATCTCGAGCTCCTCCGTGCTTCGGAAGGCACGTAAAGCCGTTGGTCCCTGCTGCATTAGCAGTCATTAACAACCACTAATCCGCACTGGGCCCGCGTGGTGGTTTACGGCCCGTTCTCCGTTCCATAGGGAAGGCTCGTGCCCCCGCAGTGGACACAAAAAAAGAGCTGATGATGATGATGCTGGTTGCCTCAGGCGGCATTTTCAACTTAAAGGGTTCCCCAAGCGATGTAAAACGTAAAACCGTCAGAGGTTATCTAGAGGGAATGGCACAAGGCACTAATGTGAGTGCGAGTCCCCGTTTCCTACTAGATTTTCCGAGGGGTTCGGATCGAATCCGATACATAAGCCCTCCAGAGTGCCTAGAGTGAGTTTTGTTTACTATCCGTTTTCATTCGACTACGTTTACGAAACGAAAATTAGTATGGCATTGAAGCACCGCCTCCTGGCGACATACGAGAGGAATTAAAATTTTGCCGTTTCGTTAACGTATTCGAAAGACAAAGTTAACTCACTCTAGGCCCTATGATGGAAAGAGGCAACCGTATCCCATGGGTACTTGCGTCACTAAGGTATTAGGCGCACGATGCTGACCCTGAAGCTTTAGTTCTTACTAGCGGCCGCCCGCAGTTTCACCTGCGTGGTTCCCGTTCCCGTGGGAATATCGGGATAAAAAGTATCTTATGTGTTAATCCAGGTTATAAACTATATGTATGCCAAATTCGATCCAAATCCATGTATCCGTTGCAGCGTGAAGAAGCAACAAATATACACACACACACATACACACAAACTTTCGCATTTAAAATATTAGTGTGATGTTTCTATACACTGTAAGTTCTCCCGATTGAGTATCTATCTAACTAGTAGGGGTCTTTTTGACCCGGGCTTTGTGAACCATATCCCCGCGGAACTAGGACGATCTGCTGGGTATGTAGGATTATTTGAGATGTTGAGTTAAAAACTGAATGGCTGGTCACACTAGCGACTCTACCACAGCCCTATCTACTCGTATTTATATTATTAATATTTTATCCTGGCGTTTCGATCTCTTTGGCACGGTCAGTGATCACAAGGAGGAACACTCTCTGACCTTATGAAAAAATGCGCTTAGAGTGCATTATAAGAGTATGGTTTAAAGAAAATGAAACTATTGCGTTAGTTTTCGTTAGTTTCGTTTCGTTAGTGTTCAAAACACTAATTGTATTCTAAATTTGAAGCTTCTATGTATGCTAGAAGTGCCTTAGAGTTTTGATGATCGGTCAGCCAGTCAGTGAGTGAGTGAGTGTCAAAATTAAGAAAATTAATGGAATCAGGCGTTACTTTGCGGAAATCCATCCATCGATCCATTCACTCAGTGTGAGTTAACGGAATAAACACTACATATTATTTCAATTACATTTTTTGTAAAATTAAGAAATTTTAACTAGTTATAATTCTTAAACTACTTATTTAAATTGAATGAAATTTGAAATATACCGTGTTTATACAATGCCTGCTTGGTTACTGAAAATTCAGGCTTCTAGTGTTATCCACAACGAAGTTATAGAGGGGTCGAAACGGTATGGCCGTGCCACTTTTTTGCTCAATTTGGCGGGGGCACTGCCGTGCCCCCAGATTACTATGCGTAGCGTCATCCTAGGATAGGCAGGTGACTGGTATGTAAGATGCCGTGCGATGTTTCTGAATTCGAGCTAGATGTGAAGATAGAACACTTCTAAACATGAGCAAAGAAAACAAAACGTGGTTATAAAATCGCGATATATAAAAGTTTAACAAGGCATAGATAGTTAGCCGGTGTCACATAATAAAATTGTAAGGACATACCATCAAAAACGTTAAAACAAAAAAAACGAGCACATGCTGAGAGAGCGATCATTATAACATTATCTGAAGGTTAAAACTTTTTGCCACATTAATTGTTTTCATGCCATTTTACATTATTATCACGATCAAAGCCGGCGCATGACTCATCTCACCAAACAACCATAAAGTTAAAAATATGATTGACTATCATGTCCAAACCAATTCTAAATATCACAAACCTTTTAAAACTAAAGTTACACGAGTTCACATAACACTATTTAGGTTACCGTCACATGAGGCTAAAGACACTAATTGTATATTTAAAAAAAACGCTACACGTCATGTCGACGTCGCGGTCGCCACTGTACTGAAGAGCATAAAATTCGGTTATGCTTAGTCCGCCATCGTCAGGATGGAAATAGGCGATTAAGTTGTATGAAAAAATGTTTAGGGACGGACTAAAGTTGTAGAGCATTCGGTGCTAGCTCTCTTGGAGACAACTGAACAGTCTGCTTTAGGGAACTAAGTAAGTATTACGAGTAGAACCATATATATTGGGTAACCATGTAATAATATTGGGTAGAATCTTCTAAGGCACTTTAAAACTAAGAAACATGTCACAGATTATGTAATTTGTACGTTTTTAGTGAATCTACATGCTTTTAAGACTCATGGTTCGATTGCTTATATTATTATGGTGTCTTGAATTCTTGATATTTTTTTGTTGGACCTACCCATTTTGTAAAACAGAGTGCGAAGACATTATCAATAATAAATAAGTAGTTGATTTGTACATATTCATTATTAGTTTTTTTATGAGATTTTATGATATAGGTACATCGCTTCTATAGTTACCTTAAAATGTGAATTAAAGAGTTGTTTTGTTTTATTATATTTTATGCGTTAAGTATATAATATAACAAGGGATATTATTAGGCCATGCTTTACTTACACCATCTTTTGTGATTGTAACTGTGTGTCTGTCTATGTGTGTATGAATCACGACAAACAAACATTGATTTGATTTCAATTAAATGTGTTCATTATACTCGAATAACCACCAATTAGCGCAATGGGCCCGCGTGGTGGTTAATGACCCGTTCTCCCTATCCATCCATAGGGAAGGCTCATGCTTCAGCAGTGGGGACATAAAATGAGCTGATGATGATGGTGATGATGGGGATGATGGTGATGAATCTTAACATTTTTTTCAGGAATCTAATGTGGTTTGCATCCTTATGAATTTGATTTTTCCTATTCTTTATGTAGATCATGTGTCTTCTCTACATTATTGACTTAGAGTAGATTTAGCACAAAGTCTAAATAATTGATTAACATGTTTTGTAAACAGTTAATGCAGGTGAATTAAAACGAACTGCTAGATTTCTCATCAGTAGTACTGAGGTAACGAAATTGTTTTTTATTTTTTTATTTAACCTATTTTGTGTCACTGCTGGTTAATATTATTATCATGAAGTAATTGTGTACGTACGGGAATAACACAGTTGACCACTGTTGACGTATACGAGGTGCTAAAAAGCTAATAGAGGCTAATGCGGATGTTAAGTTATGTCATCAGTTACTAAGCGCCTACATTTCCTAATGAGCAATGTTATTTTAGTACAAAAGTTTTTTTTAATAATATTTTTAAATATAAGAAGCCTGTATGGCGCAGCAGCTCCCACCTTTGTTTTCGATCTTGTAAGTTAAGCAAGTTACGCAATGTCGGGCTGTCAGAAAGGTGACCAAGTTAAAATATCTCTAGCACCTCCGTCGATGTAGGTACGTCAAGCTGTTGGTCCCGGTTGTTGTCACTGGCAGTCGTTAAAACCCACCATACTATACATATAAGGGAGTGAGTATTAGAGCATTATTAGTTGACGATGAATGCTAATCAAAATGGTACCTACAGTTTAGAGTCGCGATTCGTTACAATTTACCCATAAATGCTCATTTATTTATTTACAGCAATATGTATACGTACATGTTCCAAACAAAAAAAAAAAAGAGTTAAAGCTCGTAAGGCGAAATTTTAGGTGTTTACTACGAGGAGAAATACTACTAGTACTAGTAGGTGCTTTATAGTTATAGAAATTTACTAGTTTTATCGGGTATTAACATGGTATTAACTATACAGTAACAATTTACAAGCAAGCTGTGTGAGAGAGCTAACTTTAAAAATAAACAATGACAGGTTTATTGTAAAAAAACCGGCCAAGTGCGAGTCGGACTCGCGCACGAAGGGTTCCGTACTGTATGACGTATTAAAAAAAACTACTTACTGGTTCTCGTTCAAAACAATTTTAGGTGGAAGCTTGCATGGTAATGTACATCATATATTTTTTTTAGTTTTATCATTCTCTTATTTTAGAAGTTACAGGGGGGGGGGACATGGATGCAAACTTCCACCGAAAATTGGTTTGAACGAGATCTAGTAAGTAGTTTTTTTTAATACGTCATAAAGTACGGAACCCTTGGTGCGCGAGTCCGACTCGCACTTGGCCGGTTTTTTATATTGCATTGTAGTCTTCGTAAACGTTCGGTCTTTATGGCGCTACGAGGTATTTGGTTGTTTGTATGTATTTGTAAGGAGCACACGTTTTGCAAAGACTATACAGCATAGCCTATTTCATTAGAATAAAATTTACATTATATAAAAGTATAATGAACATAATAGGTATCCAAATCGGTAATTAAATGTATCTATAACATGTGTGTGACTCTCTTATATTCTTGTTTCAGTACCCCTACTATGATATACCAACATTTAATGTTCTATAATTAAAATGACACAACAACAAAGTGAAATATTTTCGTACATAATCGTACAAATTATCGTTACTGTTAAATACTTGTTCGGGATGAACCGAAACTAAATGATTGATAAATGATACCTAAACTTGAAAACTTGATAATAAAATATAATTTGTAAATATTTAAAACTTAAAACAATACTATAAAATGAAATGATTTGCTTGATAAGATGAGTAAGCGCGGCTGACTTGATAGCTAATTGCATACTAAAGTGAAAACGGTGAAAATATTCAATAATGACTAAATGAGGGCAAGTTAAAACTGATGACAGGTAAAATGTACGTTGCTTGCTCGTACATACTACGAGTATTGCCCCTTCTTGAAATAATAAACCAAATAGTACACAGATCCCATTAAAGTATTTACATTTTTTACACTTTCCATCGCTCTGTGTGCATAGTGCAAGTTTTATTTGGCATTCCATCACGATATCGAAATTAAGAATTTGTTTCGCAAACTTTTATCTCTTCTGTCACCAGGAGGCGCTGCTTCAGCGCCATAGTAATCCTCGCATTCGTTACGTGATGGAATGGTAAATAAATAAAGCTTGCACTCGGCACCTTTATCCATACGCCATTTGTTCATTTAAATTGTAGTTGCTCAGGCACAGACTTATATTAAATACCTATATGTTAAGTGCCTACATAGAGTAGGTACTGTCGGTAGGTATGTATCCAGCCAGTCTAAGGGTGACTTCAGATGTGTAGTAATTGTCTAGCAGTCTCGTCTGATCGGCGCCAGGATGAAAGTAGGTAGGCATTTGGGCCCCGTGTTTTATGGTGCAATTGTAAGCACCAGTGTTTGACAGGAACCAGTAATCGGCCCTTTTTTTCTTTCATATTTAAAAAAGGGGTCAGCAACCCCTAATCCACTAACTCCTATTCGTTGAGGAGTTGTGTCTCCCACCATCATCAGATCAGCAATGTCATTAGATGATGACTACCAGAAGCAAATGTATGATTATTATTAGAAATTATATGAAATACATACATAGGTTAAGATAAATATTAAGAAGTTAAGATAAAGGCAAAATTTGAGGGTTTCCCTCGATTTCCCTCGGATTCTATCATCAGATCCTGACTTGGTGGCAATGGAACCACCTCGGATGTAGGTATGCTCTATCAAATTATTAAATAATTTTTAAAATCGGTTCACAAATGACGGAGAAATCGCTGGACATACATAAAAAAATATGTATACCTACAGTACGTCGAACATATTTAACCTCCTCCTTTTTCGAAGTCGGTTAATCCATGAAGCTGTAGATATAACTGGAGAATAATTTTACTTAATAAAATACTTTATTGCAGCCAGTATTGCCCACATTACTAGGTCCCTGAAGTCGGTATATATTGTAGATTTTAAATACAGTAATCATGGAACAATGTAATGTTATGAAAATACGTTTAATACCAACACAAGGTAAAATCTACATACCTTGAGGCCCGTTTTTATGTTCTGTCATGGTTTAAATCAAAATTATGACGTAGAAAGGGTGCCTTAATACACTTGCACACTATGATAATCGGCTCGAAATAAAAATAAACATTCGTTCAATCGTTACCGTTAATATCACGTTTACCCTAGACAAACCACTGTTTAATAGTGGTAATTTTATTTTAGTTTACCCATTTATCGGTAGATTTGATTTATTGAAAATGAATACAGTCACCAAAGAAGCCTTATACCTACAACTTCATGGTGAGGTCTAAGTATAATGTAGGACTTATAAGAAACTCAGCAGTGCCAGAAAATATCGTTTACCAATCAACACTAATTATTACCTATTGTCAATACTTAGAAAGCTAAACTAAAGGCTGCATGGGTTGTAGCCTCTTTGTTTTCACAAAATGGGTAAGAAAACTAAAAAAGGTTGTCTGTCTGATGTCAATGTCACTCACTTGTCAGTTTTTTGTCATCGAAATCTCGAAGAAGCGTTCGTAGTGATTTAGAATAAATAAAAAATCTGGAATGGCCGATAAACCACCAGAAGAAGGCTACATATCTGTAGTAGACGAAGAGCCTGAGATATTCGAATTGCTAAAATGGGATAACTCTCATACACAGAAACATCTCGTGCCGCGGCATGTTGAGAAAGTAAAGATTCCCGACAAAAGAGTGATGAAAGTGGATGTGGAACCTTTTGATCTACCCGACCCTACATTCCTAGAGACTTATAGACTACCGAAAGACTTAGTACGTAATATCATCGAGGAGGTGACACCAGTGATGCCTGAAACCACCAAATCTATTGAATTCTCAGTAGAAAGCAAAGTATGTAGTTGTTTTGTTTACAATGCATTCATTAGGTACTTGTTTATTGTATTTTAATGACTTCGCAAGGAAACGTAACAGAGTACCGATGGCCAAACCTAAGCAAGGTATGCTGTGGTTCATGGATGCATGCTCCAGTGCAATAATCTGAGCTATTTTGTGTAGCTATTCCTAGCCATTGTAAAATAGTATCAACTATACTACAAGCTGTACTAGAAAGTGACTCAATTGTGAATTGTCCCATCTGAAAGGTACCTGTTCAGGTACAATTTTTTAGTTCTAAAATACTTTCTTCTTTTGAATTTTGAATATACTGCAATACTGAAGCTTGTATATGCTTATAAAGTTTTCCTTTTTTGTTTTAGGTTCTTGCAGCTCTGTCCTTTTACGCATCGGGCAAGTTTCAAAAGTCAATAGGTGGTAGAAGCGACCCATCCCTGACACAGTACTTCGTGGGCTCTGCGGTCCAGCAGGTCACCGAGGCCATCAACCACCCTTCCATTGTCAAGAAATACATACATTTTCCACATTTGAGAAACGAAAGGGATATTATAAAGACAAGGTACAAAAAATACAGAGTAGAATACCCGGAATAGATATTTTATTACAATAAAATAAACAATACACAGAATAATTCAAAGCATAACTTTGTTTATGGTTTATTAATGGGTTTTACAATTACATTGAATATCTTAGATAAAATCGGCCTTGTCAAATGCCTTTACCTTTTGATGGTTTATAGCTCATGTTTCTTTTATAACACTTGTATTTATTTGACAGGTTCTATATGAAATACGCTATCCCTAATGTAGTGGGATGCATAGACTGCACACATGTGCCAATTGCACGTCCTGATGATGACCAGAAAGTACACTTCAATAAGTCTTACCATTCAAAGAAGGCACAGATTGTAAGTACAAAAAAAGTGTTATTTTTACCTATTGAAAAAGGCTTATTATTTAAATACACATTTATAAAGAAAGAAGAAAGAATTTGTTGAAACAAAAACTAACAGTTCAGTGTTTGAATTTGCAAACTCAGCAACTTGTCCAATGCTGCCTTAGATATTGTCACCCATCATCATGTTAAAAATGTTCTTGTGGTCCTTTGTGCTTCTGAAGGGATATGAAGCCTTAACCTCGGTTGTACCAGATATGCATTGTGAGCTATGCAAACTTTTTATTCCATTAATTATAAGCAATTAAAAATAAAATGAAATAACAACATTTTAAGAACAATTTTTTCTCCCGTTGTATAATATAAAATTATGTAGTAGCATGTAAGTAAGCAAATATTTATCACAAAGTGTAGTTTATTTTAACGAAACATATTTTTACTTACTTTATGTAATAATTACTCTATATCTCTATAAAAACATAAAGACGTTGATGCCATGCGAGATGCCAATATTATCTCATGTGAAGTTGAGCAGCACTAGCGAAATGTGTTTGTTGTACAGTTGCCAAAAGTTTTTCCTCAGGAGTATACGCATACTTGAGCACTGTCTATTGCTACAGATCTGCGACAGTGAGCTGAACATAATGAGCGTGGACGCGAGCGCGGGCGGCTCGTACTCGTGCGACGCCGTGCTCAACCGGCACGCCGTCAAGATCGACCTGGAGAGCCTCAACCACTCTGGGGAGCACTGCTGGCTCATAGGTAGATTTTATTACAATTTTACTGAACCGCTGCCCGCCTAATTAGGCCACCAAAGTATCCACTGTAGTCACCAACAAACAATGTCACGCGTTACCGCCCTGAAGCTTTTTATGCCTCATACTTTGTATTTTCACTAGATCTGGGTTCTAGTACTAAGAGTAAAGTAAAAGCAATTTAATCTCAAGCTATAACACAGCTTTTTTGTTAATATAGTTATAACTACTGAATTTTTACATTAAAATTTTGGAGTCTATTTCCCACAGGTTGTTTTGGCGCTTTGGTGGTTTTCCCTTTCAACCGCCTATTTATACTGTATTTATATATTTTAGCCTTATAAAAAACCTATAATATTAATTTGTATAATTTTGAAAAGAAAAAGGAATGTTTAAAAATTTTGTAACTTATTTTGTGTTTATAGTACTTAGATACTTTAAATATTAAAATGATAGGTCTATTTACAGTTATTAGTTTGATTAATGTGCTTAAATATATTATGACCATCTATTTCTAAATAAAATATTTGATTAATATAAAATTGCAATTTTAGTAAAAACTTTAATGATGGAAGTCTTTGCCCAGCAGTGGGGCACTTATAAGCTGTGCCTTTCATTTTAATTTGTTTCAGGTGGACCATTCTACACGCAAAAGCCTTACCTCATGACTCCAATACCGAAAATCACAAAGAAAACGCCAGTTTCCCCAGAGAAATACTACTCGACGCTGCACAGCCAAGCGCACGGCGCGGTCACGGAAACCATAAAGCAACTCAAGAGTCGGTGGAAGTGCCTCGAGACGTGCAACAAACAGTTCGACCCGTCCACCGTGGGCATGATCATAGTGTCGTGTTGTGTTCTCCATAACATCTGTAACGCGCGAGGACTTCCCGTTGTGCCGATGACGCAGACCGAGGAGAGACTGGAAGCGATGAAGCAGAAGGTGGCCAACGGGCCCGTGCCGAGGAAGCAGGTCGAGGATCCGAACGGGACTCGAGCGAGAGCGGCGCTAGCCGAGCGACTGTGGAACGAGAGGCGAGTGATGCCGGAATGTAACGCGCCCAAGAAGAGAATGTCGAAGAAGGACAGACTGCTGGAGCACCACCAAGTGCAGCAGCCGCAGCACAGCCTCCCGCCGCCGCCGATGCCGCCGCCCACCCATCACCATGACGACGGCAGTAAGCGGCCCCGCATCATCAGCATGCACACGCCCAACTACGGCTTGGGCATGGCGCCCGGCTGGGGACATTACCCCCAGCAGTAAAGACTGCCAGTCTTACTGATTAACATTCATCCACGTGTGTGAAGGCTTTAATTTCGCTATGAAGTGAACGCCTTGTGTTGATGTTTATTAGTGAGGCTATTTTTAGTGTTTAAATTGGTTAAGACAGCTAAATCCGTTGCACATCTTAGCGATTAAGTGGCGAGAATTTTGAATGTACTGGTGCACAATGCGAGTGATGGAGTTAGGCTTCTGTCACAATAAACACGGGGCATGCTACTTGCTTAAGTTTAAGAGTCACTTTAGTCATTTGATTAATTACGCCCACGCTTTCATTATGAGAGAGCGGTGAAGCAGCATGATTAATCAAATACAGATATTGAGTGTTGCAATTCGTAACATTAACTGCGTCAACATACATCCTGAATCAAAGCCTTCGGCGCAATTTTTTTATCTTACCAGTAAAATTAAAAATGACAAAATAATATATGAACTTAATATGGAAAACAATCAGTTCTGCATTGTTTACAATTTGTTTATTCAGGCACTTACCGTTAGAGAATTTTCAGTGTCTATAAAATCGGCGGATATGGGAGCACTCGAAATTAATATAATAGTGAAAACTTTTATTGCTGTTAAAAAATCTGTATTTGAATGATTATTTTAAACATATTTGTATAATGTCCTGTTATCTCATACATTCAGTACAAGCTAAACTTCTTGCAAGTACCATTAGAACTTGGATAATTATTATTTTCTCGTGATTTCTTACCAATATGAGGGTGTTTTCAATTGTTCTCATGTATTTTTTCGTAGATGTATTGAGCATAGTACCCACTTGAAGGTGTAGCATGTAATGTATCTAATACTGTATTAAATGAGTACGTCGGTGCGCTTTTCGTCCTGGTGTTCGAAGGGTCGTACCGTACCTGGCTGGATATACAGTTACTTGTGGCCAAGACGTATAAACTTATAAGTCTATAATACCAAATACATTACGTGCTATACTACAAAGTGGATAGCCTGCTTAATGTTGTTATTATTATTCATATTCGAGCAAGCAGCTGATGCAAAGGGTTCCTGCATAGAAATACTAATTTTGTAATGTTGTTAGACAGACATATCATCGTAAATTAATTTACGCAGATATTTTATGTTTCCAGTAACGTTCTTATGAGCCGGTAGTTAGGTGCTTGTGTATAAAAAATGATCTGAATTAAATCATGTTTTATGAAGTTGAAAATTATATTTTTCTATATTACGGCACTGTGGTACTTAGGTACTTATAGGATGCAGTGCGGTTAGGTCGCTCTGTAATGGACATGACAATATGGGTATGTTGTCGTACCAATGTATTAATATAAGAATGATAATGTACAATAAACAAAAATAAGATATTTGGTATTTTGATTTTGGAACAGCTATATTTTTATGCACTAAGTATATTATTAAAAAAACTATATAATATTCAGACTACTATATCCTAAAAATTGATGTGCAATATCACTAAAGTGGGTCTTTCCATGTTCTACAAATAATTATATAAAATGTTAATAGAAGTATCTAGAGATGAAAGTTTCGGTATATTCCTATTTGGAAGTTTTCAGCCCTAGTATGATCATTATTTCTTTAGTAGAAACCACGTGCAAACAAAGTAGTAAAATTAACTATGACTTCAATGAAATAAATATAAATAATGCTGATATATATTTATTATTATTTAAACAAGTAGTATAAACATCCATCTCTTTATGATAACCTTCATAATTAGAATCTTAATAAGTATATCTCAGACAGTCTTCAGTGATTCGTAGCAGTATCGCCATACGACTAGATCAGTAGAAAATAAATTACGTAAAATGAGCTGAATCAATACAATCTTAGATGAATAAATATAATGGGAATCTTTTTTGAAGATAATGAAATTCGGACTGTTGAAACATTATATCTATAATAGACTTCTTACGTAATGATAATCTTAAAAAGTATCTGTTTACTCCCCTGGTCACTCAAATAATAATGCACAAACACGCAAATTCTAAAATAAGAGACTTGATAAGGCTGGGGTGGATTCTTAGCCTATGAAACAATGAGCAGAATGAAATATTATATTTATTATAACTAATTATAATGTATGCTGGTGCGTAAGAGAGCATGTGACTGTCCGAAATAACAAGCTCATATGTCAAAATCGACAATAATCTTCGGATTCTGGATCTTTCGTATATACTTAGACATTATGCAGTCAGCATCAAATCAATCGAACCAAACAAAATGGTCAATAAGATTTCACATTAAGGTACACAATTGTAAGGCTCTTTTTGCGTAAATCAATAATGCTAATAGCGATACACAAAAGGAAAATAGTAAGGTTTGTTTTATTTAAACGACATATCTAAATGCTCTTATTGATCGATCAGTTTGATGCTCTCTGTGCAAGCGAAGGGATTGAGGCTCAAGATTTGGCAAAGGCCTGTGCGACTTCGTTCGCGAGAAGGGAGGCCACCGCCATGTTAGCGCAGTTGGCGGTTACCAGCGACGAGTCTGCATCAACCTTCACAGATAACAGCACGAGGTCTTGAGATGTCAACATTCGCCCGGCGAATCTGGAAACACATGATGGTAGGGTAACATTAATACATATTTATTGTACGGTTCGCATGCAGAACAGGACGTAGGTACAAGGCCCATAGATGAAGCCTGTCAACAGAACGGGACTCTTAACATGGTTTCGCTTCCGTGTAGTTGCTAATTGGTTGTCTAATTCCAATAATATTACAAGATTTAAAAAAATATGTTAATGAATACCTTAAAATGTCTCCAGTCGCTGTGACAGCCGCTAGATTTGCAGTTTCGAACACTCTTCTACACGTCGCATTTTCATCTTCTAGCTTAGTTGCTTGTTTAGAGCACTATAAAAAGTAATTATAATTATTTCATTTATATTTACTAAAAATTTGAAAGAAGTTTGGCTATATGTATAAATGACAGACGTGTGACGATGACGTGACTTTTGTCTTGTATTAAAAACAAATACCAATGTAGATATCTATTATAAACTTTTTTCCAGTATTTACCTATGTAACAGATATAATTAATGGTGAATCACTATGATTAACATTTATTAATTCATCATCATTATCATCATCATCATCATCATCATCATCGTCATCAGCTCAATTTTATGTCGCCACTGCTGGCTGGGGCACGAGCCTAATTATTAATTATTATTGTTGTTGTTATTTATTAATTATTAACAATAAATTCAAACAACCTATCTACTGTCAGAATGGTGGGTAGGTTGTTATTTATGACTATTAAACCTACAAATATTGTTATTAATCAGTTTTATTGATCGATCTATTTGATTCTTGCCACCAAGGCTGAAATGTTACCAGATTTAGTGCAAATTAACATTAAACTGTCACCTCAGTCATGCCGCGCAGCTTTTTCTGCTCGACGTCCCAGCACTGCGCGGACATGGTCACAGCTCTCATTAGTTCTCCGACTGGCGGCGTTATCGATACTGACACCTCACCTGTATTAGAGTGAACAAAATTATATCAGCAATAAACATAGATAGATCATCCGAATGTTTTTAGGCAAACGTCAACAGCCAAAGACCGTTATGAGACTGCGTTGTACGAATCTTTTTTAAGCGCGTAGGGATTAGTACTACTATTTTTTGGCTTAATAAATACCCCTGTTACCTAGCAAGGAGTAATAAACATTATCTACAAAGCAAAATACGTATATTGTGTCTTTGTCTTTCTTGACGATTTAATTATTGTTGTATAACAGTTATTTCTCTCTCGCCCCGGCTATGCTCCGCTAATGTAGAATTTGAACATGCTGTTTTAAATATATAGTCTAGCTTGAACATTAAATTTATTATTATTCCCTTTATTTATTTTTAATCTTAGACTTAGGTTTTATAAAAATTATATAAAAAGTAAAATATAACAAAATATCATACAAAACTACAACTTTTATAAAAACCTAAACCTAGAACACCGCCAGCAACGGAGCAGAACTAAAGCGACCGGTGATTAAGGCTGCAGAACAAGAAACCTCCTGACAATGCGTGCCGTGTCCAGTAGTGTTGCCTTCTGTATCTGACCCTTGATCCAGCCATCCAGCGAAAGCCTATTAAGATGTTATTATTATTATTATTAATGTCATGTTATTGATTAAAAGATATAACTGAGTAAACCTTATCAACTAGCGATGCGACATCTAGTTCTATCAACCAAAATATAATATGAAAATAAATCATTAAGGAAACACACTAAAAAAATGCACCAACTTTCGTCGAATAGTGTAAGACTATATGACTAACGAATCTGAAATGTTGATAAGTTTAGATAAATTCATGTCTTCTAGAATCTAGAATTCGCAATTTTTTTAAATAACACAAAAAAACTACTATTTTTGAAATTACAACAAATTAATTAATTTATATGCTTGGAAACCACTCAAATACTTAATAACACGCAATAACATAAATATTTGTAATTTAGTAGCCGCATATTTCTAAAATATAACTAAAGCCAATAATATTTTAAAAATATTTTAACATTCTATTCATTTCTAAACGGTCTCGATCGTCGCGGGCTATGTATTTTCGACTTTCCGACAGCGCCCGTAAGGATCAGCCGTTTTTGAATGTTTACGAACTGAAGTGTCGTCTTAAGGCCTACGCAGACCGGGACGGCATGGCAAAGCATGGCAAAGTATTTTGCCGCCGAAGGATGCCGGAGCATGCAATGCCTCGGCAATTTCTGCTTAGGGGTGTTCATGTAAAAATATATCAATATTTTCGATATATCGTAAGTAATTTGTTTGTATGTGACTAGTCTATAATAATTGTACGAGCTAGTGCCCGTGCAGTTAGGTAAAGTTTATGTAATGTTTATAATGTGAATGTTGTTGTATACGAGTGCAGAAGAATGTTTGTTTATTGAAGGAACGGAGTAAAAGAGACAACCGAAACCGTCGAATTGGTTTATTGCACTAAAATCCTATGTTACATGTTGCGCGCATAAGCCGCCCGGTCAGCAACTTAATTAGATTAAATTATATCAAAACAATATACAGCTTGCACAATAATAAATATTAGATAGGGATCAGGTTAATATGAATTAAAACAGCTAGGCTGAAGAAACAAATCAATTTTATTTATTTATAAATCCCAGTATTTTTTGTAACTTTATTCATAAATCCAGTATTTTTTGTTGTACCTTGCAAAAACAAAATTTTATTTACCCATTTGGCTTGCAGCCTGCTTCTCTGCTGAGTTAAAACCTGCTCGACTCAAGACTCCGAGTTTAGTTAGTTCACTGAGTCTTGTAAAATTGAGCCGAGTCTATCGAATTAAGGCTAAAAGATTAGAGTTCTTTACAACACTACCTTCGACACGACACAGCCTGCACCGGCATCCTTCAGCATGCTTTTGCCTACCGCAGTACGCCACGGCATGCCGGGAGCCCGTGTCTTCGATGCCGCGGGATCATTTTAAAGCATGGGAATTTGTCTTATTTATATTTCAATATGTTTGAATGTTCATTAGCAAAAATTTACTTGAAATTTACTTCATACTTTGCCATGCCGGCCGTCCCAATCAGCTCCGTTGCCCTTTAATGTTAGAACTGACCTAGCGAACATGCCATAGTGAACTCGATGGGCTGTATGGTGTCGGCGAAGTCGACGCCGAGCGTGGCGGTGGCGGCGCCGCCCGGCGGCAGCAGCGGCACCGCCGCGAAGTCGTGGATGGCCCGAGCGCCCGTTAGTGTCTGAAGCAAGGGTTTTTTTATAAATTGGTCAATTTAAAAAAACCAGTATTCGACCTTTAAAGTTATGCGCAATCTCTTCACATCTCTATACTTACTTACTTCGCTTCGTATTGTTATCGTTGTTGTCACGGGCGTCTTTGGACTGCATGGGTCGCTTTCCATCTGGCGGGCCGTATAATTATGCTTGTTTGCCAGCTTTGTAATACATGCTCGTTAATGAGCCTACGAATAATATTCGCAGATCAAGAAGTGAAATATATATTACAACAGAGAGAGTATAACGTACAATAAGAATTTAATAGTGATGCAACGAATACGTATACGAATATTCGTATTCGCCGAATAACAGTAAATTACCGAATATTCGTATTCGCCGAATATCATGATGACATTCGTAAACAATATTGAGTAAAACGTAACGCACCGGAGCTACGATCGACGATTCATGTATCGAAACATATTATTTTGTTGACGTTTAGTCATTTTATTTAGGGATTACCCTCAAACCAATTAACATTTCGGTAGGTTGGTATTGGTTGTGGTTGCTTATTACTTTTGGGGTGTGTCTGATGCTGTATTTGATTGTAAAATTGTGCTAAGACGATTTAAATTATTAAAATGTCATCCCAAAAACGTGAGCAAAGTGATGTTTAGAAACATTTTGATAAAAAAAACAGGTAATGAGTAGATATATTTGAAGTCTACAATTATAACGATATTTTTATAAATAGTTTTGACTACCTTACTGACCGATTTGAGTTTATGGAATATGAAGAGTTACATACTTGCTACTTTAATCAATCCTCGATTTAAAACGAGAATTTTTAGCTCCCGAGTTGTATCAGAGACAAATTACAGAAGTCAATTTTGATTATAAAAGTACTTATATTTATACTAATTAGCGTGTTTTATTGGCTTTGACTACTAAGGTTCAGCTATTCGTATTCGCCGAATAGTAAAATAATTATTCGTATTCGTAAAATAAGTATTCGTTGCATCACTAGAATTTAATAAAATAACAATTACGGAAATTTTTGCAACAAATTAATGTGCAATGAAGTGACAAGTGACAAGGCAACTCTTGTAGTTATATACTCAATAATGGGTATGTTCCGATATACACTGCGAGCACTGCCCAGTGCTCTTACTGGTGAGAAATTTGTTCCGTTATGGACTGACAGTATACTGTCGCAGTATCCTAGGGAAATATATGACGTCACAAATCGTCGCCATTTTTGTCTGTCATTTTCGGGGGAAGGTGCTCTCAGTGCTTTAATCACGTGATGGATGACAGTATACTGGACTGCGTTCCGTTTTAAACAGTAACCAGTATAGCCTACTATAAAGGAACGGCTTCGCAGTATACTAAATTCACGTCACACCATACAGTGCTCGCAGTGTATATCGGAACATACCCAATATCTCACTAATGTCCTTGACTTGTCTTTGAAGATTTATGCAGCTGTCACAGTATCATCATAAAATATTGTTTACCTTCTTATTGATCCGTATGTTAGTGACGTCCTCCGGCGCGTGATTGGTGAACTGAAGCTGCACGGTGGCCATGGTGCGCGAGTAGAGGTGCGGCGCGCGCGGCCAGCCTCTCCTGACCCCCAGCCCGCCCCACACCGTGCGGGACACGAGCTCAAGCGACGATGGCAAAACCAGCGCCGGTCCTACTGGGGTGATGCTGTCAGCTGCTCGGATATAATGCAATGCGAAGTTTTAGTAACATATACCCACCGGCTTTATAGGTATAAAATAAAATAAAAATGAATATATTTTCGACGAATTGAACCCCTAAAGCAGGGATGCACAGACTACGGCCCGCGGGCCGCATGCGGCCCGCCGGTCGAATACTGGTGGCCCGCCGACAGCAAAAATAATACTCTCGTACATTCGATTTCAATTCAATTTGAATACATTATTATCAATTTTTCATTGTCTTTAATTACCTATACTTCTGGTGGCCCACCATCAGTTCATAATTTGCCCGAGTGGCCCCTAGTCTTAATAAGTCTGTGCATCCATGCCCTAAAGTATTAAAACTTTTGTTGAACTTTAATTCATCCGTCAGGGTATACTCTATTTCCGATGATTGTTATTCATGTAAAATTTTGCCAACTAATTTAAAATATCATATAGAATTAATATTTTACTTTAAAATTTAATAATGTTTCAATTTAAAATGACAAACCAAATCAAGCTCAACATTATCAAAAATGTACATCGATAGCTTTCATTCTTTTATTCTTTTTTGATTAATCATGCCTGAAATAAAACTTATCAGTTTTATATAAACCATGGGTATTCCCACTGTAAGGAAACAGGTAACACACACCATAACAAGATAAGAAAAAAAAAATCAAAGCTTCCATAAAACACTATGTTAAGCGAGTACATGCTCATGACTATATTTTTGTGTGCATGAGTCGCAACGAATTATAATTCTCATCACAAAACTTGCTAACTTTCACGACAAATGGACGCAAAAGCTCTATAGAAGTGCTCACCGTCTCCTGTGCCCGTGGCCGGCGGTGAAAGGAAGCCCCCACAAGTGGGCGTCATGGTGGGCAGCTGGCCGGCCGCCGCGTCCAGCTCCAGCAACAGCTCCAGGTTCGACTTGTCGCCCTTGCTAGCGTCACGCTCCACGCGTTGCTCGCCCGCCTACGCAAGCAGCATGTTCATTACATCATCACCATAATCACCATTAGGGAATACAATCCCGCAAGCCTGCGAGATTGAGATTTTTTTAACTTTTCTTCTATGTCCAGCAATGGACGTGTGTAGGCTGATAATGATGATGATGAAGTACATTTAAAAAAATTAAGTAAATTTACTTTATTATTAATGTTTCCACAGTTCACTCGAGCTTTTAAACTCTTTCAGCCGGTTTCTACTATATACGGTAGATCTGGATACGGTTGGTTGGAACTTCGTTTGAACGACTCGAATCGGTTCTGTTTTTTTGGAGAGAGTTTGCTGATTGCCTCAGACGGCATTTTCAGCTTCACCGGGCTTTTTTGAGGGCGGCGAGAAACTTAAAGGGTCCCTCAAGCCGTGTGAAACGAATCACCTTCGGAGGTTTTCTAGAGGGAACGGCATCATGAACTAGAGCGTGTCCCCGTGCCCTACTAGGTTCTCCAAGGGATTCGGATCAGATCGGTTAAAATCGACTCGATTGACGGATGTGAATACGAAAATGACCGACGAATGACAAACGACTAAGTTGCTACGATGTAGTTGCGGTTTTCATTACGGGAATCAGGGCACTGGTTGCTTATATATTGGTTTCTAAATTAGAGTTATTATTAACGAGTAAAATATGGTAAGAATCTCAATTAATAATAGTTATTCTCGATCTCCAAGTTGCTTATCTTCTTAGCCCCAATATCCAAGTTCTCCCTGAGATAGTCGAACTTCGTTGACATGTAATTCACACTTTCAGGAAGTTCCTCAATCTTATTGCGAGTATCAGAGCTTTCTGCAAATCGCGTCTTGTCTCGTAGCAATGCATAGCCTGTCATAGGACAGGGACTCCTCGAACTTTTTGTCTATGTAGCGCTTTAGATCCTCGATGTTGTCAGCGGAGTCGTTGTTTATAAGATGAGCAGGAGTGCTGAAGCTTTCCCCCCGTTTATCAGTAGGTTTGCACTCTAAGCACTTCCAAGCCACTCTGTAGGTTTTCGATTCTTTAGCAAAATTTTCTGCAGTTGTACCCAAACACTGATAATGGTAAACGGCGTGGCATTTTGAGCAGGTTTTTGTGTCGCTAGATTTTATTTGCTTCGAACATTTTTTGCAGACGCTCATTTTATTCAATTACCCAAATCGGGGACTCTTTATATTCTAATGGCAGCACTCAAGACTTGTCAAAGACAAAACTTAAGCTGTCAGTTGATATTGACATTTAAATGCCCTATTTTTTAAATGACCTTTTGCTGTATTTATGCAATAAAGAATAAATAAAGAAATAAAGTTGACATCAAATTATAATTTTTAATATAGTTTTCTAAAGTTTACGCGAATACTACACATTGAAATGAAACAACTTTTACGGAAAATCCGTAAAAATTGATATATTTTTCAAGAAAATTGTTTTTACAAGATAAAATTTTACTAGAAATATCAATCAGCCTCAGGAAGCTCGTGTGGGAATCGAACCCACGACCTTTGGATAACCGGTTCAATGCTCTGATCGCTGAGCTACCGAGGCCCCAGAAGACTCGTTGTTTTGTTTAGTAGTTTGTGATTACGCTGCAAAACAGTGGTATTATATTTTGTAATTAACTGTTACTTACATTTTTCTCGTTATTTTTCGTATTATTTGTGTCGTCACTCTTCCTGGGCGTTTGGACCGCGCTACTTTCCCCGGCGCTGCCGCCGCTGCCGCCGCTGCCGCCGCCGCCGCTGGCCGCGTCGGAGGAGTCGCTGTCGGAGTCGCTGTCCGAGGTGCCCGAGTTGGAGGACGCGTAGTTGTTGGTCGGTTTCGGCTCATCAGCCTTTTTCTCTTCGTTAGTGCTCTCTTCTCTGGGTTGAAGATTTATGATTAATATATTGATGGGACTCGCTATTAAAGTCATTTTTCGGTCTACCCAATTATTGTAATATGAATTAAGTAGTTGCTCAGTAGTTGAGGATACTGTGCGTTTCCATTTTCAGCCTTATCATCACCTTATACAAGTGAGATGAAGACATAGCCCTTACCCAAACAGAATTTTAGTAAAAAGTATATTCTTAGAATAAACAGCACGCGGATGTATATAATTTTATAAAGATACTAGCTGACCGGCGGTCTTCGTACCGCTTTAACAGTTTCCATGACAACAAAACAAACAAAACGTTGACAGTTCCCATGACAACGAAACAAACAAATCATTCGCCCACTTAAGAACACCCGTATCCCATGATGGACCCCTATAGCAGCGCCACCTACCGGGTCCAATTGTAAATCTAAACCATTCTCGAACCCACTTGAACACACAGAAAATTTCATCCAAATCGGTCCAGCCGTTTAGAAGGAGTTCAATAACATACACACACACAGAAGATTTATATAGCTGTAACATATATAAAGATTTACTGTTCTTTCTCACTCAAAATTAAAGTTACTCCTTTTTTGTTAAAATAAACCTTATGCGGGTTGTAATAAGATCACTTTAAAATTGCATAAAGGTGCGGTCTTGCTTATAAAGTCAGTACTTACTCTGCTGAAGAGTCTTCCGAGCTCGAGTTGGACGAAGAGGATGATCCCGAGCCGCTGCTATCCGGCTCCGAGTAGAAGGTTTTGTTTTTCTGACAGAACAAAACATTTGTTAATTAAAAGAGTATATAAGCAAAAAAAAAAGAGTATGCAAAGAGAATTCATCTTTGTTCAACTACGTTCATTGGAGCTCCTAGGAAAGTCAATGCGCGGTCCGCCTTCACGTCCGACGGTCTACGCCAGAAGACTTTACACTGAGAAATTTTGGCATTCGAACTATGGGTAACATAAGCGTGTCACGATAGTGGATGTTTTAAAATAGCAGAATCGGGACTTTGGTGGCAAAGGAAGAGGTGTTGCTACTGGGTATAGGCAAATTTAAACTTTATGGCGGCTGCCTCAGTTAGCTGTCACGAATAAAGTACGCGCACGCACACACAGGAATCGCACACGCGCACACCTCGCGTTCGTTTGTGCTCTCATAATGTTTCTAAA
>OY720039.1:1361905-1781770 GCA_963082485.1 Eudonia mercurella | reverse complement strand
AGATAGATTGACGTAGTAGATAAAGTTTATTCGAGTGTAATATGCTAATGCTGTGAGTGGTAGATCCTCACCGTCCTTGCTGGAGAGCAGCCGCAGCAGGCCGTGCAGGCAGGTCTCGGTCTCGGCGTGGATGGTCACGGCCAGCCGCCCGATGGCCTGGATGGTGGCGCCCGCAAACGCCTACACAAAAAATTAAATAATCTTTGTTCAAAACACGTTTCAATACCCGGGCTTTGTATCGACTCACCACACCTCTGCGCTCCAATTGTTGCGAGCTGTTGCGAGATTCCGTGTCGTGTATTTGTTAGGGTCTTAACCGCTCATATGCGGCGAGCACAGATCAGTGCCCTAAACAATTTTTCTATTGTGTCTGTATTCACAGCAGACGACGGATTAACGGGGGACTTTATAGTAATAATCATCACCATCTCATTTTATAATAAAAATAGATGGACTGTATTTATACCAGCATAGGCACAGCGCGCGCTTTTGTTTGCGGTTAAAGATATTATAACGTACGAGTGAAAGCATTGAGCCGATGCCTCCCGAAGGCGCCCGTGCTCCGACGGTATGAAAGCTCACCTTCCCTTTGCAGTCTCTTTGTTTTGCGCTAGTGAGCGGGTACCTTGTCATTGGAGGTGACGTAGGTTTGGAACTCCCGCAGCACGCCGGGCGCGCTGGCCTCCGTGGCTAGGTTGGTGAGGATCTCCAGCTTCAGCAGCTTGATGTGCGTCGCGTCAGACGTGCGCACGAAGAATGACTTCAGGAACGGTTCGAACAAAGACTGCAAAGGTTCAATCATTAACTACACTATATTATTATGTAAAAAAAACTCTTGAGGGATCCGCGCAGAAAACATTGCATAACTTGTGAGTCACCGATTCATGTTCGGCTCAAAGGACCACAGAGCTTGATCAATAAAACCAGGTAAGAACTTTCTAAATATTGGTGTAGAAACAAAAGGGCATAAAACTTATAAGATAACATTTTATGTTGTTGTTAAATACTATTTCTTAGAATAAGAATATAAAAATATATTTTTATAAAAAAAAGTGGTTGGTACTGACCGGCTTGGAAACGGTGAGCGAGGCTATGGAGTTGAGAACCACGCTCTGCACCTCGGTAGGCGCTCGCAGAAGACGCACCATAGCCTTCGCCACCGGCGGGAGCTCTTGCACTGCAATACAAAAACAAAAAGGGTTATTTTCTACCACAATTTATTTTAGTGAAAAGGATATAAGAATAATTACAATATTAAAACAGGCTTATAATACTTAAAAACATAAGTTCTTAATTTATTTTTAGGAAGGTTAATTGCTATTATGAACAGGAATATGAAACTAATTAGCTATCTATAGTTACTTACCCGCAGCGGTTGGACAGCTGCATGGATTTCTACTAGGTGATTACGTAGAATCAGTAGGGAAAGAGGACACACTTGTTGGATGCCATTCCCTCTAGAAACTCTTAGAGTCTTACAAATAAACAAAGAATAAGCTCCGAATAGTTACTCCGTGTTTTGTCTCTTTTACTCTAATTTGAAATGACTTTTACATGACGAGAACAAAACATGGAATAACTATTCAGAGCTTATAAACTCCCCAAAAAAAGTGTAGCAGCGGCTCAGCACCAACCTTTAATTGAGATCGATGCTATATTGACGAGCGCAGGGAAACAGAATCTATAAAAGCGAGTGCGGGGCTCACCCGGGCCGCAGTGGTAGAACAGCTGCGCCACGGCCATGACGACGCCCGCGTTGCGGCTCTGCAGCAGCGGCTTGGCGGCGCGTAGCAACGTGCGGTGGTCGGCGTCGAGACTCGGCGAGTTGGACGACTGGCGGCGCGGAGTCTCTTTGGCGCTGTCACTGTCCGACTCGTAGAACGGCTTGTCCGTGTCACTGTCGCTCGAATAGTTCTAGGGGAAGGAAGCCGTCAAACGAATTTCGAACACTGGCTTAGGATGACACTCCGCTGGAGCGAAGCGGAGCTTTGCGAAAATCAACCAATCGAGTCTCTTTATTGGAGCGGTGCAAGGACGAGCCGTTATAATAAAGGGACTCTAGGACTTCTTGGCGGGAAAGTGAAGAGTCATGACTGCGGTTTTGTTTTATTTTCTTAAATTTGTGTTATGTCGAATATTAATGTGAAATAATGGAGGATTATTAACGGGTAAGTGTTCGTGAGTGTGCATGAGTGTTGGCAATTAAAACAAAACGTTGCAACGTCACTTTACAAATTTTCTCAAGAAGTCCGCCCGAAGCCTTAGTAAAGCCCCACATCTTTACTGAGATACTCGAGGGGTTGGGGGGTATATCATTTCTCACTTCTCATTTCTATAATCATTCATCATCATCATCATACAGGAAGGAAATATTGTTTATTTACGTATTACTTGTAAGAAAAATTACTTTGACACTAGCTAAATGTGCTAATCGCACGAAGCCATCAACTAAAAGAAAAAAAAGGAAATCTATTGGTTGACTTCCACACAGCTCTGTTCTACTCAGCCCAGCTCCGTTACAATGGAGTGTCAACCTTATGCGGCGTTCGCTGCGTTTAACGCAGTGCGCTTGACACGTCACGATGCTTCATACGAATTCTACCGTTCTTTTTAATGTTTTCGATTGGGGGCCTTGTATTACCTACACTTATTTATAAAACTTTTTTGTAACGCTTTTCTGTGTGTACATAAACTTGTTAAATAAATAAATAAAATAATAAAAGTTATGACATGTTTAGTCATCGTTTGCATCTATCAAATATATAGTGATCATATATAGTCATGCGTGTGTAACGCAATGCGTATAACGCAGCGAATGCCGCAAAAAAGAACTAAGCGCTTATTTAAGGAGTCCAGCAAGGAACCTGATAAGTGTTAAAGTCTAAGTCAAAATCAAAATTTTTTATCGTCCAAACATTTTTTTACCGTTCAGGACGTCTATTTCTTAGCTGTGGAGAAGAATGGGCACAATAAACTCTACAGCTTTAATAAAATACGGGCTGACGGTAATGATAAGGACAACGGATGAGTTAAGAAATAGGTTTTTAAGTTAATTGCTAGTTTTACATAGTTTTTTTAAACAGATAAGAAAAACAATTAATAAAAATTCAATTTATTTAATTTCTATACAGATATATTCTTATATACGGGGCACAGGCTGCTTGTTTGACTGAAGTCTTACCTCACTGTTGGGGTCCGGGAAGCATGACTTGGCGTACACGGTGAGCACGTTGAGCAGAGCCAGCTGACCCCACTCGTCCACGTCGGCTAGTAGCGAGCATAGCTTTCTAAAATAATACACATAACGTCACTATTGCTGCTTCAATTCGGTTAAACTATTTTATTTTGGACCACGGCTGTATGTTGATTTACCACCTATGTATCTAGTGGTTAATTATAATAATAATGATTTCCCAAGTAACAAAAACTTCTATAACCAAGGCATTTTATCACCAAACAGTGATATAGTAGGCCTATAATGGTAATCATTGTGATTGCTTGTACTATAAAGGTTATTAACAGAGCGTTTTGCTTCTATAAAATTAATGAGCATTTAAGTTCTATAATGTTGCTTTAAGAACGCTTACAGGACTATACAAAAGAATCATTAAAGTGTTGCACTGTAATTTTATTTTATTTTATTTTATTTATAGATATGATAAAAGCGATTATGGTACTATTTAGTTATATAGACGACCTTACTGACAGTTTTATGTATCTATTTTGCAATAATAATGTGTGAAAATAACTTTTACAGTACTAGTATTGTAGGAGTGTCGAAAACACTATTACAGGATCAATTTGCACTATAAATGTACCTTGCACAACAACATTCAAACCGTCCTCTTCCATCGTATCGGTGTTTTCGACGTTTTGTGTATTGAACGACCAGGAGGGCATTTTGAACCGTTTCTGTGACTGTGTGCCTACCTAAAATTAGAAGTTTAGAACTAAGTGTTAATTCTCTACGTCTTAAAAATTTGTATGACTGAAAAGCAAAGTGTAGGTAGGTAGGTACCTACCTCTGTGCTTGTGTTCGTATTATTTTCGCTTGGATGTGCGCAATCGCGTACCTATACCTACGAACAACGGTGCTATGAACATCAGAAAAGGTTAGTTGTTATTCAAACAAAATTTTATTTAACTAAACGATAACTAATTTATCTCATCAGGGATTTAGATGTAAGTATTCCTAACATGAGACCTAAGCGGTCTAGTACTTTGACTAGGCCGACCAGTCCGTACCTACATCTGTCAACGAAAATTATTTACGACATGCGTGAGCCCCGCCCCTATTCAGGGTTGTATATTTTTTAAATTACGTAACCAAAAATTTATTTTGCAATATAACAGTTGATAGTAGCATTTTCAGTTGTCCGCGGCTTAGTACCCCCTTTCCGACTAACGTTGTATATATACGATATATTACGAACCAATGGCATAGTGACATTCATAAGAGCTACTTGTAGCCTAAACTAAATAAATGATTTTGAATTTTTTGAATTCATATTATATATATACTAGCTGACCCGGCAAACGTCGTTTTGCCATAAAAAATAAAAAAAAATTTAGGGTTGGACTACCCCTAACATTTAGGGGGATGAAAAATAGATGTTGGCCGATTCTCATAGATACCGGATAAGCACAAAAAATTTCATCAAAATCGGTCAAGCCGTTTCGGAGGAGTATGGCAACGAAAACTGTGACGCGAGAATTTTATATATTAGATATTGAATGGATATATATTATAAATGCGAAAGTTAGTCTGCATGTGTGTATATTTGTTGCTTCTTCACGCTGCAACGGATGGATGGATTTGGATGAAATTCGGCATACAGATAGTAAATAACACCGGTCAGGTACCTGTAACTCCTGTGTATGAGGCTCATCCTGTCCGGACACACCTCGGAGAAGGCCATCGCCGCCGACCCGATGACGAGCGGCGTCTTATCGGAAAGCAACTTGTCGATTATCGATACGAGTTCTTCCTTTTGTTCTGGATCAAGACTGCCCAAAGACAAAAATAGCATTTAATAAAAC
The DNA here is from genome assembly GCA_963082485.1 of Eudonia mercurella. Lineage (NCBI taxonomy): Eukaryota > Metazoa > Arthropoda > Insecta > Lepidoptera > Crambidae > Eudonia > Eudonia mercurella. The sequence continues at coordinate 1,776,730 of OY720039.1, read as the reverse complement.
TTATTGACAATGTCACACATTAGGTGCCTTACAAATAAACAAACAATAAGCTCCAAACAGATATTCTGTTTTGTTCCCGTCATGTAAACGTCTGTTCAACTAAGAGTAAAAGAGACAAAACACGGAATAACTCATCATCATCAGCTCATTTTTATGTCCCCACTGCTAGGCACGAGCCTTCTCTTTGGATGGATAAGGAGAACGGGCCATAAATCACCACACGGGCCCAGTGCATTGGTGGTTGTTAACGACTGCTAATGCAGCCGGGACCAATGGCTTAACGTGCCCTCCGAAGTATGGAGGAGCTCGAGATGACAAATTTTTAGTCACGCATCCGATGACGGGCCTTTGCGAAACTTCAGAAATAGCAGACCGAGCGCGTTAACTACTATGCGTCATTGATCTACACCTAAGCATTAAGAATAATATTAATGAAAATACACGAATGTTTTACCATTGGCGATTTGCGGTGTAAAAGAAATTTTGGACTAACAATTAATTTGATTGAACATCATAATCAACTTCTTCATGCCTGATGATTTTTGTAAAACCGATTCTTGGGGTATGTTCCACAATATAATACCCTATAATAGTGCAATTTAAAAAAAATAACAAAAACTATATATTGTATATACTAAGTTGCCGGTAGAGTTAAAAAAATTGGAAGGTGTCTTTAAAAAATGTTTGAAAGTATGGCTTATACAAAAAGCTTTTTATCATTTAAACATGTCCTATGCTGATAAATAGGTGTTTATTCACAATTTCACAAAACAATTGTACTTACGTCCGAAATGGATAAACTGTTGATATTATATTAAATAACTATATTGTATACAGTTATACAATAAAGAATTTTTATTTGTATTTCTAACTAGATTTTGTACGCGGCTTTGCTCACATGGGCTAAACGACCTGTAATTGTTTTTAATAAAAGCAAAACTTATTTAAGGTAAGTGTCTATAAGGATAATCCAGAAACACTTCATAATTTATAACCAGGCCAAATACCGAAAGATTTAACTTTTATAATACAGATTTCCATACAAAATTTTAAACCCCTATCTCACCTCTTTAGGGGAGGTTTTTCCAAAAATGCTAAAACAGTCAATTAACTTATAGTCTAAATTTCATCTAATTAGCTTCAGCGGTTTAGGCTCGGCGATGATGAATCAGTCAGGACAAGTCATTAGATAGATGACAATAATGTCTACAACTACGAGGGCTGCACTAAAAGTATCGGGAATGGAATAATACCACTGTTCCTGTCATATTTAAATCTTTTTAATTGAAAACTCCTTGGTTTTAAAAATCGAATACCATTTATTTATTTAAAAAAAGATTCTCGGTCTTGTCACAAAGTTTTGTCAAACTTGTTTAGTCGTTGAGAAAATGGAATTGACTCGAGAGAATTCAAGAGCGATGATTTATTATGACTTTCGAAGAGGTTTATCACAAAAACAGTGTGTTGACCGGATGATTTCTGCATTTGGTGATGAAGCTCCATCCAAAACCACAATTTATCGATGGTTTGCTGAATTTCAACGTGGACGTGTCAAGCTCAGTGATGATCCCCGTCAAGGTCGTCCAAAAACTGCAGTCACCCAAGAAAACGTTGATGCTGTGCGTAAGCTGATTGAGGAAGATCGACATGTGACATACCGCGAAATTCAGGCAACTTTAGACATTGGCATGAGTCAAATACAAATAATCTTGCATGAACAATTAGGTGTAAAAAAGTTGTTTTCCCGATGGATACCGCATTCGCTCTGTGAAGAGCAAAAAGCGGCTCGCGTTACTTGGTGTGTCAGAACTCTCGAAAGATTCCACGCAAGTTCTTAAAATGCTGTATACAACATCGTATCAGGTGACGAATCCTGGATATACGCGTACGAACCCGAAACAAAAACCAGTCACGAGTTTGGGTGTTCGAAAATGAGTTAAAGCCAACAAAAATTGTTCGTTCACGGAGTGTTGCAAAAAAAATGGTGGCCACGTTTGTCTCCAAAACCGGCCATGTTGCGACTATTCCTCTTGAGGGACAAAGGACGGTTAATGCAGAATGGTATGCTAGCATTTGTTTGCCACAGGTCGTTTCTGAACTCCGTAAAGAGAACTGCAAGCGCCGCATCATCCTCCATCACGACAATGCGAGTTCTCACACCGCGCACAGAACAAAAGAGTTTTTAGAGCAAGAAAACATAGAATTATTAGACCATCCGCCGTACAGCCCCGACCTAAGCCCTAATGATTTCTATACTTTCCCTAAAATAAAGAATAAATTGCGTGGTCAGAGATTTTCATCACCTGAAGAAGCTGTGGACGCCTACAAAACGGCCATTTTGGAGACCCCAACTTCCGAATGGAATGGTTGCTTCAATGATTGGTTCGATCGTATGGAAAAATGTGTCAAATTTCGCGGAGAATACTTCGAAAAGCAATAAATACATTTTTAAATAGTTATGTTATGTCACTTCCTTGATTCCCGAAATTTTCAGTGCCGCCCTCGTACGAATATTACAAAATGCAAGGAATATTTCCTTCATAATTCAGTACCTTGCTATTAAGTGTCAAATTACTTTTCTTTTTTTTCTTGTGCTATTCGGGTCGCAAGGCCAAGTAAACAATAGATTGGTTTCTCAAGATTCAGGCACTGTCTAGTTTGAGGACCTCTGTTAATTGTACTGACTATGTATTTTTAACACCTGTACTGTATCTACTTTAGTGCAAAAAAAAATTATTCTTATTCTTTTTCTTACCTGTAGAGCTTGGGTATGGCGTGCGCGGCCGTCTTCCTGACGTAAGGGCTCATGTCGCTGGCCGAGTCGCGGATTGCCAGCATCACGATCGGCACGATCATCGTCACGCGGATCGACGACAGCACTCGCAGCGCACCCGCTCGGATCAGCTGATTTGGGTCCTGGCCGGGAAATGTATTCCTTTACTTTCTACCACTCTATGTCAAGGTCTCAGTGCACGAACGGCAAAGCGCTTGATACCCGAAGCTCCTGGGTTCAGTTTCCAGGTTGGACCAAATGTGATGCGATGCATAGCCACTCACTCACAATATGATCACTAGCCTCCACTTGGCAAAAGTGGTGATTAAGCCGATTCCCATCAATTATAGAAATGACTTAATTTTAATAATGGAGGTCTTTGCCTTTGTGGGAAGTTTAAGTTTAAGTTTATCCCTCTCCCCCTCGGATCTCTGAGGTGTTCAGACGTGTTTTTGGCAATCTCTGTGTTTAAAACAATCATAAAATAAACAGTTTCTACAAATAAAACAGTGGAATAATTCTGTCGAGTACCAGGCGCCCAGCAAGCTGAGGATACAACGAGAAGCGTTTAGTGAGTGAGAACCTAACCAAGTGAAAGAGATAACAATAACATAATTCTAAGCTGCACTAATCACCTGTCACTCCCACCGCTCGGTTATAACACACATCGGGCCTAGACGCCACGCCCCACTCATTGTTGCATGCGTGTGCGCTGTTGCACCGCCGCCCCACCTCCGCTCCGCCTCTCAGCATTACCCGCCGACGGCCGCTAATCAAATAGGCCTACGCTCGCACAACTTTGAATAATGTCGACACAGCGATCTCCTCCTGACAATTTATCATCAAGATTGTATGTTACTAATCCACTACCTGAGTTCTACAGCTCAGATTCATCTATAAATACAAGTACTAACGAGTCTAATAATCAGCTATTGAATATCTCAAAACGATTTAAGCGCAAAGTAGATGAACTTCCGAGTGGCTCCGAGAGTCCTATGTCTGAGATTAGAGCGATGTTTTCGGAGATCAAGAAACAACAGGATGCACTTCTTTCAAAAAATGAAGAAATTCAAAGATCTATTGACTTTATGTCAAGTCAATACGACGGTTTGCTAAGCAAAATAAATTCATTGGAAATGGAAAACAAAGACTATAAAAAGCATATTAACATACTAGAAGGCAAGTTAGATCTCATGGAAAAAAGCTCCCTTTCTACGTCCATAGAAGTACGTAACCTCCCCAAACACCAGGGCGAAAATAAACAGACACTTACAGCCTATCTAAATAAAATCGCTAATACGGTAGGGGCTGTTGCAACAATCGCTGACTGCCAGATTCGTGATATCTATAGAAATAAATCTGAGGCGCTAATAGTTGACTTCACATCAACAAGTACTAAGGAAATATTAATTACTAACATAAATAGGTTTAATAAAGAAAAAAGGGAGAAGAAGGAGCCCCAACTAAACACACATCATATTGGCATTCCGGGACCAATTAAACCACTATTTGTTTCGGAATCTCTCACGAGTAAAAATAAAAAACTTTACTTTTTGGCAAGAAACTTAGTAAAGGAAAAGAAAATTTTTGCTACCTGGACTTCCTACGGCCGTGTCTTCGTAAAAAAACAAGATGGACTACATCCGATTAAAATTAACTCTGAAGAGGATCTCAAAAAACTTGTCCTGTGACTAACTCAAATAATTCCTTTTTTAATTATATTTTTATTGTTCTTGTTGTCTTCATTATACAAACAAAATACTGTAACGCATGCAAAAGTCATTTATAAACACATTTTAGCATCAACAAATTATAACTATAACATTTACAATTCCTATTTACATAATTACATTTTAAAAAATATGCGCATTTTTACACTCATTTATTATATATTTATTAAAACAACACAAAACAAAACTACAATAAAACAGATCCACACTTGCAAATATATAAACACATTGTTAATCTATGATTATATGTTGAAATCAAACACGAATAAACTACTTAATCTATATTTCGCACTTTTAGTTCAAACAAATAATTTTAATGGAAATAAAATACGATTCTACAAATAATAATAACATCAATATAAATTCTCCACTAGATTCACTATCAATTGCCGACAGCGCGCGTTGCGGTGTTGATGATGTCAGTAAATACATACCCAATAATAATTATAACTTAAAAATTATTACTCAGAATATTAGAAGTATAACTTGTAACTTACCTGATTTCTCAACGCTACTGGCGCGTTCGGGAATTGACTGGGATATTATTGTACTAACAGAATGTTTCCTTCAAATAACCCCGATAATACCTATTCTACCAAGCTACGATTATATTATAACTAATAACAATAAAAATAGAAACGAAGGAGTCGTCATTTACTTTAAACAATGTTTAAGGGTAAGAACTGAGCAACTGCCACTTGAGGACTCTAACGGATTGATTATTTACCTCAGCTTAGATACCTGTATTATAGGGATATATCGCTCCCCCAGTCATCGTAACATTACAAACTTTATTAACACACTAAATACAGTACTATGTAAGTTAACTAACTATAAAAATATTATAATTATGGGTGACATTAATATAAATATTCGTCCAGAACAAATAGACAGTAGTGGAAATGATTATCTTAATCTGTTGGCTAGTCACTCTATACTTCCAGGTCACGTTTTACCGACGCGTGAGCGTTCCTGCCTTGACCACATTATGATAAAAACTCAATTAAAGGCTTATTGCTACGTAACCGATACTACATTCACTGACCATGCTTCAGTGATGCTCAACCTTTATTTTAGCACTAAAACCTCAGTCAGTCCCCCTAAGATTAAAACAATAATAAACTTCGAGGGCATCGATGCTGCGATCAAAGTTATCGATTTCTCGCCTCTTTACCTAATGACCGACGTAAACGTTGCGACAAACTATTTTATCTCTTCACTACAGAGGGCAATCAATGACAACACATTAGCCAAAAGAATACCTTGCAGGAAACGCATAATTAAACCGTGGATTACTGTGGGTCTTCTGCGTTGTATGAAAAATAGAGATCGTTTACACAAAAAATCAAAAAGTGACCCGGATAATGAAATTTTAAAATTTACTTACAGACGCTATAGGAACTTTTGTAATAATATACTCAAAAAAGTTAAAAATAATTATGAAAAACAGTTAATACGTAATGCAGGTGCCTCAAAAAGGAAATTATGGGAAGTGATTCGCAATATTACGTATCCCAAAAGTAGAGTAGACACCTCCAACAACCTGATATCTGAGCACTCGCCACAAGATAGTATAAATAGAGTCAATAAATTCTTTGTTGACTTAGGCAGTAAACTTGCTGGTGATATTACTAAAGGTACTACGTCAAGCCGATATGTGTCAACTTGCTCTAGGGGAAGTTCGCTCGTCATCTTGCCAACAGACGAGACTGAGGTTGAGGATACTATAATGCGGCTACGAGATGATTGTGCCACTGGCTATGATGGAATTTCTGGGAGGCTTCTCAAATTGCATTGTGCTATTTTGGCTAAACCCATCACGTACATTTGTAATCTGGCGATTAGCACTGGCTGCTTTCCTCGAGCACTAAAAATATCAGTGATTAAGCCAATATATAAATCTGGTGACAGTACCAGTGTCGACAATTATAGACCAATATCTATACTTTCAGCTACGTCTAAAATACTTGAGCGCTTGCTTAATAAAAGACTGGTCCGCTACTTAGAAGATAATCACATCCTTTCTTCCTCTCAGTATGGTTTTCGTAGGGGCCGATCTACTGATGATGCTGTTCACGAGCTTACTGATCTGATAGTGCGTAAATTGGATTCAGGATATAAGTGCTTAGCGATCTTTTTGGACTTAGCGAAAGCATTCGACACTGTTTCTGTGCCCCTTCTTCTGCGCAAGCTGGAAGACATAGGTGTAAGAGGCGTGCCACTCTCTCTTTTTGCTGATTATCTCACAGATAGAGTACAAAGAGTGAAAATAGGAGATTGGCTTAGTGATGAGCTACCAATTACCTTTGGCGTACCTCAGGGTAGCATTCTGGGACCATTGCTATTCCTGGTATACATAAACAGTCTCTGCCAGCTTCAGCTCGATCGGGGCAGTATCTTTGCCTTTGCAGACGATACTGCCTTGGTCTTCTGTGGTGAATCCTGGAGCGAGGTCACGCGTCACGCACAAGAGGGTTTTAATACGGTATCTGATTGGCTAAGGGATAATATACTCACTCTCAATGTCGCAAAAACCAAATACCTTACGTTTGCTCTAACCAATTTAGTGCAAACAACTACTGTTACCTTAATTGCCCATAAAAATTGTGACAGAAAAACAACATGTGTTTGTCCACCTCTCCAGCGATGCAACAGCATAAAATACCTTGGCATTATCTTGGACAATACACTCAGCTTCGGGGCTCATATACGGATGCTAGTTGGCAGGCTCCGTAGACTTATCTATGTGTTCAGGAATCTAAGACACATAGCTGACCGAAACCTAATAAGAACCGTTTTTCTAGCACTATGCCAATCAATTATCGGATACTGCATATCCACTTGGGGCGGTTCTGCTAAAACGCATATGTTGGAACTTGAGCGAGCGCAGAGAGCCATCCTCAAAGTTGGTGCTTGTCTTCCCTTTCGTCACCCCACATTCGATACCTATCAATCCTGGAATGTGCTCACAGTCAGGCAATCCTTTATCTTAGCCACTATTCTAAAAAAGCACTCTAGCACCAAATACGATCCCAATCGTCTCAAGAACAAGCGACGTAAAGGAAAAGTCTGTCCTGTGACGAGATTTAAAACGAGCTTCGCCCATAGGTTTCATTGCTTTCTTGGAGCTCACCTATATAATCAATCTAACTCCTTTCTGTGTCACTATGCAATGCCTAGACTCACTTGTAAGAAAACTGTAGTTGACTGGCTTAAGACCTTGAATTATGAAGCCACTGAGAATATATTGACAACTATAAAATAACAGGTTATTCTAACACTAATTAAAGGTATTAAATATCATATTCACCAATTTTATTTATTTAAGTATAACAATCAATTGACAACAAAATACACACATACAAAAATAAATAAATTTATATAACTATATGTAAGTGTATAATATTTTAATATGTAATGTGGATACGTGTATGTATGTGTAGGTGTATGTTTGTATACGTGTGTATATGTGTATGTATACATATATATATATATATATGTATGTGTGTATGTATGTGTGTGTACATGCAACTGTGTATGTAACAAGTATGTATATATTTATAAGACTAGGAATCTAATAATATATAATATAATGATAATGCGCTATTCTCAACAACAATTTATCTCCTCTTTTACTGTTAGTATACACACCTACAATACTTTTGCTTGCGATTGTTATTTAACTCAAGTTGAATCTCTCAGTTTATCTGAATTTGAACACCAGTTCAAAGACATTGTTCATTTAGTTTATAATAAAGCACGGGCGGAGCGAGCCTGGTGACCCGTTTAACAGGGGGATCTAATCCTATCTAGCTCGGGCACCAGTTCTCTCCAACTTTAGTTTTATAAAATAAGTTACTTACACAAATTATACAATGTAACAATTGGAGAGAAAAATAAAGATTTTTATTATTATTATTATTAAGAGGCCACTATTTACAATTAATAAGTGGCTATTTTGCTTCCAAATTTTTAACCCTATACAATTGGAGTAAGATTGAAAATCAATGAAATACTACAATCTGGACTTTTCAGGGGTTATGTGGCTAGCAGCTAGTATAAACTATTGTGAAAGCTAGCCTTCTGAGATTATTCCTGTTCATTAACAAATGGTGGAATACTTTCATCTTCCAACTCATGGAATATACAACAATTTATATTAATTAAATTGTTGTTTCATTTTAACTAATTGCAAAATAATAAATAAATAAATAAATAATAAATAAATGTTTCCCACACTCACACCAATTATCTAGCCCCAAGAAAAGCTTCCTTAAGAAACTCGTTATATGGTTAACTAGACAACGGATAAACATACTTAATATACTTAAATACATACTTATTATTTATAGGAAACACCCAGACCCGAAACAATATAGAAAATCAGGTATTTCTAAATTGATCCGACCGGGGATCGAACCAGGGACCTCAGAGAGAGCGACACCATGAAAACCGGTGTGCAAGCCACTCGACCAAGGAGGTCGTCAATAATATATATCAATAATATAAGTAGCTTCTGAATTTCCCATGTACAATTTACATATTACCTATTACCTAAACATTGATAAATCAACATGGATAATTTTAAAAGGGAAACAAGGATGTAGCCTGTATTGTGAAAAGATGTGGGTTTGAGACTTATATGAGGCAATAGCTTTCTTACACGCCGTATTAAATTTGCAACATATTATGTATGTGGTTATTTTATCTAACCTTCAACGCCCGTTGGAAAGTGCTTATGGATAGCAGTGCCAGATCCTGTTGCTCCTCAGCGTACCGCACCAAATAGACATACACCAGTTTTTTCACCTCTATGTTCTTCGAAACTACATTTTTAACCACTGCTGGAAACCTACAATTTATTATTTTCATAAAATAAATGGAATACAAGAAGGTGATTAAGTAATCTAAGTCTGCTTATAGTTTTTGGAACAAATGCAAATTGGTAGTTAAATCAAATAAAAATTTACTTTAAAAGTATTGTACCAAAATATCACACAACAAATCAATAATATCTGTTTCTTCACATGTGTAGGAATCAGTAAACATTTGTTTTTTAAATAAGCTGCAGCAATACCATCTTACACATCTCAGTTATCTTATATTTTAATGAACATAGAGCATTGCTCCCACAACTTAAATTTGTAGAATTAGAAACTTAAAGAAGTTCCAGTAGAAATAAGTGACCGTGTCTGTGCTGTGATTTCTTGTATGGTGGCTCACGCTATGATTTACCCAAAGTCTAGTTTTAAGGCAGGTTATTAGTGTTTTGACTTTGCAGTCACTCAGCTTACAACTCTAATAGGCGTTGTGCTTGTTAGTGTTTAGAAAGTCTTATTATAATAATATACATAAGGGTACAACTTTTCATTAAATAAATAACAAATTTTTATATCTTTGGTGATTGTCACCATAGAATTTATTAAAAATAAATCAACTTACAAATCTGAGGCATCCCTACCCTTGGCTATCATGCCAATAATCCTTTTCATAGCTTCCAACTTCAAAGAGTCTTTAGATCCATCTAGCATTAACTTCAAGTCACCATTTCTGAAATCAAAATAACCATAGCATTCAACAAACTTTTAAAAGTTCATCTCCAAAGTCCATCTTCTTTAACTGTCATGATTAGAACCATTATTCTTAACAGGTTTATTACCTATATCATATTAATTATATCAAGTATGAGAAACCAATATTTTGGCATTGCTGTCTCTAAAATATCAGTCTTCAACAGTAATAATCCCGATACTAAGGTTGTGCACCTGATTATTGGTTTTAATAATAAATGATGTTGATAGGCATTAATCACTTCTTAGACGATAGCTATGCTCCAAAATTGGGTTGGAGTGCACAAAAGGATGTGCAGGACTTAGAAAAATTTTCGTCGAAAATTTCGATCCTACATAACACCCTATTTTTATCATACCGTTGGATGGCCCGGTTCAAGGGGACCAACTTTTGTCAAGAACACATTGCTCTGAAATCATTCCAGGGCTGACTTTAGTATCCTGCGGCGCGAATTTAAATCCAAAAAATATACTCAACAGTTAGTTAGATATTTAGCTACCGAACGCTAACGATATGGCTTGTAGTGACAGAACGGAAGGGAGGGGTCGGGAAGTTCTCGGGGGGAGATTTTTTTTCCATTTTTAGTGCGCGCGCGCACCCTTTGCGACACTGACCTAAAATTGCAAATAACGACGACGTATCTGACCAGAGAAAACATGGAGGGTTAGAAAACTAACTACAACAATTTGTCAGTGGAAAGATGTGGATGAAATATACGCAAAAGTGAAAGCAGGAGAAAATGTTCTTTGGTTATTAACCACACACAAAGCTCGCAATAAATTCATACCTACTTTTTAAAGTTTAACTTACTTTTTGTAATCCGGTTGGAAAAATGCCCCAGATGCAGGGTCAGAGGCTGGGTATTCCACTTCACCGGTCACTACCTTATCATTATTATACGACGATATAGTCGTCATTTTAAAAGAATATTTAATTCAAGGCTTCAAATTGCAATGTTCTCATTTGGGAATTAATTTAATTTAGGAATGATTTTATTTTAAACTCAAAAAACATCGACAATATTGACGTTTGACGTTAGTGAAATTTCATTTTTTTTTTTTTTTAATAGTTTGTTCTCTGAGGAACCGGCTAAGGTCATAGACCATGCTGCCATGTCATTAGTTTCTTAATTTCATTAGTATTATAATCCTAAAGATGATGATGAATGATAATGGAAATGATGATGATGAATGATAATGGAAATGAGAAGTGAGAAATGATATACCCCCAACCCCTCGAGTATCTCAGTAAAGATGTGGGGCTTTACTAAGTCCTCAAGCGGACTTCTTGAGAGAATTTGATTAGTGACGTTGCACTGTTTTGTTTCATTTGCCAACACTCATGCACACTCACGAACACTTAACGGTTAATAATCCACCATTATTTCACATTAATATTCGACTTAACACAAATTTTAGAAAATAAAACAAAACCGCAGACATGACTCTTCACTTTCCCGCCAAGAACAGTGAAATTTCAGATATTGTCAATGTCAATTTGTTTTTTTTTTTGTGTATTGTTTTACGGCTCCGGATGAAATCCATCAAGCCTACTCGTCCGTTCTATTTTCTTCATATCAATTTCTACTGTCGTCGGTCGGTTAGTTTGGCCAGGAGGTTTTTTTTTATGCTTTCATTTTGGGCTGTAATTTGTGTTGCAGTTAGTGCAAAAACTTCTTATTCTCATATCATAACTCTCCAATGGTGTCCATTATATAACTGTAGATTGAGAAGTAAGTTTCCGTATTCTGGAGTAAAGATGGAAGGAGGCGAAGAATATCTTCATTTTTGTAAATCTTTAGTAGGCCATCTACTAAAAGCAATCTTTGCACATTGTAGGCGGGGCAGTGTAAGATAAGATGTTCGAGTGTGGCTTCATCACAATTTCTGCAATATTTGCAAACGGCTGAGTTGATAAGTTGATTCTTTTAAGATGCGCTGCAAATTTTCCGTGTCCTAAACGTAATCTATTGATTGTTGTAATGAATTTTCTTGATGGATTATTTAACTTAAAATACCAAGGTATTGTTGGCAAATTCTTTTTTATGTCACCGTACCATTTGCCTTTATATTGTCTTGTATATTCCCAATCTCCAGACCAAGCATCAAACATTCTCATCTTTAGTGGTTCTTGGTAATCTGTCATAGGACCAGATGGTAATGGATATGAACTGATATCCATTGCGTATCTATTATAATAGATACGCAATGGATATCAGTTCATATCCATAGGAACATCAATTTTCATCAGGTTATCTACCACTTCATTTCCCGTTATTCCTGAATGTGATGGTACCTAGATAAATTCTATTTTCTTTTCTTTATTTTCATACAGATATTCTCTTATTTTCCGGATGTATAAATTATTCTTGTAAGAAACAGTATGACTTTCCAGGCAAGTGAGTACACTCAAAGAATCAATAACAATCAGATAATATGTGTGATTAGTTCCTTGTATGTACTGAAGTGCTGCATATATAGCATAGGCTTCGGCTGTGAAAATTGATGCACTTTTATCTAAGGTAAAACAACGACCAAATTTGGCTGTCGAATCATAATATGCTGCCTTTCTTGCATCTTTGGTTTTGGATCCATCTGTGTATATATTCCGGAATGCTTGTTTTTCATTACTAATGTAGGACAAAAACTCTTCGTTGCTGCTGGATTTCAAGTGTACTTAATACCCACTGTTCGTTATGGTCTATGTATTTACACAAAGTTTTAAGCTCATCTAATATGCTCGCCTTAGAGCATTAAACCAACATGCTCGCCATGTAACAAATTATTATATCTATACAAAAATAAATATTGTCTATTAGCTAAAATTTTTAAGTAAAACTTTTCCGTTAAGTATTGAAGTCTTATATCAATTGGACATATACCTGCTTCTATTTCTAGAGAATTAATGGGTGTAGAACAAAATGCACCAGTAATTATTCTGAGACCTTTGATTCATCTTGAATCTTAATAAAGAAGCAAGAGTGATCTGAGGCTGGCCTTTTATAAGAAAGCCGACCCAGTAAACGACCCCTGGCTTACCTTTAGCCTGCAGGGCTGCGAAGGCGGAAGGAAGGTTACTCACTAAGAGTACACGCCGGGTTGAGACGGCGCACCCCTAGTGGGGCGCGCGGAGACTGCAGTGAAGCTGCCTATGTCAACTGACTTAACTATTGGTCACAGTGGCCTGTGCCGCTAGTAGGCAATCCAGGTCACTTGACAACTTGTTAGGGGGATCGGATAAGATCTCCTCTTCCAGTCGTCAGCCTTCTTTTATACCTTTAGGTACCTACTCTTGCAACGCTGCTAATTTTCTTTTATGTGTTGGTACTAGATTAACAAGTAGGTTTATCTCACTAAATACTACTTTAATCAAAGTTTTATTAATATCTACTTGTGTTGAAAGTTGTCACCGCCATTTGCCACATGTTAATAATAGTTATAACATGAAAAATAGCATGAAATCCCTCAAAGAAAAAACGTGAGTAACAAACAATGTCGCTGTATACCGACAGGCCAACGTTTTCAGTTCCTGCTACTGCCCGCTGTGGCGCTAGATGTATGCATTGATCATCCCTTTACTTCCATTCATAAAACTAAAATACCATAGACAATTGAAAAGTCTGGAATATCGTATTACACGAAGTAACTATTACCTAATCTGTGGTATTACATTGGATATAGTCTACTGCCACAGATTAGGTAATAGTTACTTCGTCTACTGCTTCTCCCCGCTGGATGGCGCTAGATGTATTAATTGATCGATCGCTCACCCATCTCAATTATGAATCTAGCTCACGACTCAGTGCATTACACACATTTTAAATAGACAAATTGTAATGTTGCCATATCCTAACCAGGTTCATGTGAGAACTAAAACTACATTCGTATAACGATATAAAACCCTGTAAATATTACATGAAAACGCAATAATTATTTATAATTTATGAAAAGCAATCTGTAACATTAAAGTACATACTTCTATTTCATTCTTGCATACTTATAGTCTACCTAGGTTAATAGTAAGCGTAAAAAGTGAATTAAATCCGTTAATTAAAATGAACCGTTTACAGAAATATCCACAAAAGTAATATTTGTTTTGTCACTATGTTAACCTATATTAACGCCATCTCTATTTAGGGAACCGGGTACCAATTACCAAAACTCGAAGATCGTTTATAAAGCGTAGTAAGTGTAGAAAGGTTACTTATGACGCTAGATGGCCCGCATGTATCAGTGACGTATAATTTTACATAATAATACTAATGGAGAAAGATTGATTTTATTTAACATTCTACTTTCAAGTAAGGTTTATTTTTTTTTTACTTAAATATTGTTGATTAAACTATTAGTTCCTTTTATCTTGTTTATTATACATTAAATTAAATAGCATTTAGCCCTACTTTTAATTTAAATACCTATAATTTTTATTTATTAATTTAGAAAATGTTCTAGTGACGTATGGACCGTTACATTACCTTGACATTATCCTAATATACAATCACAGATTTAGATTTTAAGAAAATGGAATACTTATTCTAGGCGACAGACATAAACCTCAATACATCGACTAAAAAGGTACTGCTTAGAATAGAAGGGTAGGCTAAGAAGATTTTTAAATAAAGTCCAATGACTTTATTAATATAAACAGATATAGAAAGATAGATAGATATAAAATTTATTATCAAAACCACAGACACACACACATAAAACAATAATACAATGGATATAAGCAAAACATATTGTCAAAATAAGCCTACATTGTGTGCTGCAGCAGTGCAAAAAGGTCATAGCTCAACGAACGATACATTTAATTTTGTCCTGATTAATACAGTTGTTTGTGTTTATGCCACGTATATTTTTACTCTGATACTTGAATTATATACCTATGCTGGATCATAAAAAAACACAGTTATATTGATAACCAATCAACCATAGAAACAAGCTAATGATTTCATAACTGATCCTATAATAAGACTGGCGATATAAATTTGGGGTTTCGAATTGTTTGCCTGGAGGTAGAATAGAATAGTACCCAGAATCCGAGTAGACTTTAATTGGATTCAGTATAATAAAAGGCACCAGGTCATAAGAACTAAAGCTTCAGGATCCGCGCACACGTGATAGACATCGTCGTCTTGGCTGCGGTTGCCACCTACATCAGGGTGGCAGAATGCGCTTGTGCCGACTTTTCGTACGCCTACACGTAGCACGCCTACACGTACTATCTCTACCATCCCATTGCTCGTCGTTCCACCATCTTCTCAAGTTGCTATACGCAGTACGTTTCTTCATTTTGCTTTCATCATTGAGTGCAGCACACAGGTCGCATAAGGCCTGCTTCAATGTGTTCTTGTATTTATAGTGGTTCCTCCATTTGAAGAACTCGTAGTACCTCTCTTTGTCGTTGTATATCGCATCCATGGTTATCACAAGCTTCTTAGCGCCGAGCTCGCGGGCATTCAAGTAGCTGCCCGGCGGAAGAAACCTGGAAGATAAACCTTCATTATATTATCAGCATATACCAGCTCCTACTCGGAAGGTAGTGCCATACCCACAACGGTAGTCTAGTAAGAGTTGAGTTGACTGCAGACGTCATCATCATCGTCAGTATGAAATTGCTTCTGTGACCCACCCAAAATGCGGTGAGGGTATTACAGTGTTCTAGTGGGAGAACTCTCTTTAACATCAAGAGGGGAGTCCCACATAACCACTTCGTTTTCTCAGGCGCGGCGAAATTCGTGTTATTATGGCTCCCATAAACAGCCAAGACGCGTAATGGCAAACAGAATCACCATGTCACTTTCTGAGCTCCCGATTTAATAAAATAAAATAGTGCTTCTAAGAAAAGGTTTCTGTTGTTTGTTATACGAAAATAACCAGGAACCTATTAATTTTAATGCAATGTTGTACACTAGCCGACCATTTGTAAACTGTCCGTCGTGATGTGGTTGCATCAACTGGAGCTCAAAAGGCGTCATAGTCATTCTGTTTGCCAAAACGCGACTTTTATTTAAGAGCTATAACACGGATTTCGTTCTTTGAGCCCAACATAATTTAAAAAAATAAGAGTAAAAAGAGAAAGGTCTACACTTTAATGAGCTAGGTTCAAGAACGGCGAAATGTGCTTTCTGCAGCAATAAAATTTTAAAGATTAAATTTATGCAACCCGCAGACTCTACAAAGCAAAATTTGGCAGTTGCCGAAGTTGTCACGATCGTAACCACTGATCTCGTAGACCTCTTCGATACCCAAAGGGCATTGCATATACGTAAGCCTATTTTTACCCGGTTTAAACCACTAAGCGTGTAAAAAGGTGCCGAGGAAAGGGGTTACTTATTTGTATCAAGTGTAATGTAATCCTTATGTTGCTGCTAAATGAGTGTCTAGGGAGAGCTGGTCAAGGCGGCTCTAGTGTGACTACCTCCAGTTGTATGCCATAGCTTTACATGTAGAGAACCACTTTATGGAACACGACCCGAGATTAATGTTACAGTTGATTCAAAATATATTTTAAGATGCGATTCACTCGATTCGTTCGACTTTATTAGTTACTAAGAAACGTAAAATTTCATAGCAAATCCTATTAGGTATGCTGCAGCTAATATTTTCGTATGCAGTTTACGATCGGAATTTTCGTGACGTCATTAAAGTTATTTTGATGGCGGCGCCACTTAGTAACTGCCTGAACTGGTAAGTTATGGCGAAGTTAGCTGTAAGTTAGCGTGCCAGCGACGGCTGTGGCTAGCTATCTTTCTTCATCATTATTCTGCCTACAACATATCTTGTCACATCTCTGTTAAACTCTGTTGAAATAATAAACCATTATTTTAAAAACAAGAATGAAAAATTCATTGATTATCTTTAACCTTTATTCACCAGCAACTTCATTATAAACATTGGTTAGTTATGAAGTGTTCAACAGGATAAAAACGCCATTTTAATGATCGGAAACAAAGTTTTTAGTGCTCCATCGACTAGTTTGTACAATTTTGTAACTATGTTATCAACTAGGTATATCTTATTGACAAATTGGTGACGGTGTGTAAGCGTTCGGACCGAAATGGATTCCCGGGTCGGGTAAAACCTACACTGATCTTACAGTCATCCTAAAATTACTTTTGACTTTTGACGACCTCCTTGGTCGAGTGGCTTGCACACTGGTTTTCATGGTGTCGTCTTCTCTGAGATCCCGAGTTCGATCCCCGGTTGGATCAATTTAGAAATACCTGTTTTTCTAAATTGTTTCGGGTCTGAGTGTGTCCTTTGTATAATAAGTATGTATTTAAGTATATTAAGTATGTTTATCTGTTGTCTAGTTAACCATTTATCGAGTTTCTTAAGGAAGCTTTTCTTGGGGCTACATAATTGGTGTGAGTGTGGGAAACTTTACTTTCACAAGCAGTATAAAATTTTTCAGTACAACAATACGTGCCTATAATTACTCATCTCTTCTCGTGGGTGTCGTAAAAGCCGACTAAAGGACCATTCCAGAGGATGGGCAGCAGCATCTCTCTGAGGTTAAACTCAACCTACTGCGATCGCCAACCCGCCTGCCAAGCGTAGCGATTACGGCAATTACCCTCCATGAGGATATGCACACCTGCAAAAGCGACCAGTTCCCGGCGGCACCGCTCGTCCTAGCTACGGTAGCGGCCATGGCTGCGACGGGGCAGGGGGTGCTAAGAATCTCCGGCAGAGACCTGGCTACCGCCAACAATGAACTCTGGCCCTGGCAACATTTAACACCTGACGAAAAGATTTACGAACTGGAGGAAGAATTGAGCTACATACGGTGGGACATAGTTGGATTATCTGAAGTCCGAGGAGAGGAGGAGGACTCGATAATCCTCAAGTCTGATAACTTCCTCTATTTCCGGGAGGGCGAACAACTGTTCCAAGGTGGTGTCGGGTTCATCGTCCACAAGTCTCTCGTGAACAACGTTGTCGAGACCGGGAGTGTGTCGCTTAGGGTAGCGTACCTTATGCTTAGAATAACCAAACGGTATTCATTTGAAGGTCATACAGGTTTATGCTCCTACTACGACACACCCTGACGATGAGGTGGAGGCTACATATGAAGAGATCTCTAGAGCCATACAAGCCTCCAAAACTCATTACACCGTTGTCATGGGAGATTTTAACGCAAAACTAGGCAAACAAAGCGGCGATGAGGGTGGGACAATTTGGGGTTGGTAATCGTAACTCCCGGGGCCAACTGCTGGCGGGCTTTCTGGAAAAGGAGGGACTCTTTATGATGAATTCCTTATTCAAGAAGACTGAACATTCATAGTATTAATAATTTCTTTCATTTCATTGTTGTTTGCTTGGTAGTTTGGAGATTCATTTGGACTTTGCTTGCTAGCGGGTGCGTGCGAGGATTCATTGGACATTAGCGCTTGCTTATATGATGGTTGGTCTTGTTGCCTAGCATTATTCACCTTGTCTGATTGATGTTTGGTGTTTGTTGTCTGACGGTGTTTTGCTGGTTGAGGAGGATATTTGACTTTCTGGAGCTCCTTGTATATTAAGCAACCTTTATAGTTTGCGGGATGGTTACCGTCGCAAAGTATACATTTGACTGAGTCCGACCTTTCTTTACGTTCGCATTGGGACGATGCATGGTCTCCAGCACATTTTATGCATTTGGGTTTCCTAAAACAGTATTTTTTGTATGCCCATATTGTTGGCAATTGCCGCATTGTGGAATTTCCCGTTTAGGTCTTGGAGGTTCAAAAATGACTCTACAGTGCAGTAGACTTTTGATGTTATAGATGTCTTTATTCTTGCTGTTGGATTCTATTTCTATGAAGAAAATTGGTAGTGGCTTTTTGGTATTCCTTTGTTTGGCATTCCAAATATTAGCGACTTTATGTCCTTGCATTTCTAGTTCAGTTTTTATTTCTTCTATGTCCGTGGTGGGGTGGAGGTTTTTGAGGACTACTTTGAAACAGCGATCTTGTCTAGGCTTGTAGGTATAAAATTCTGTATTTTTTTCTTGCAAGTTTTTGACTATTTTTGTATATAATTCTGTAGATTTAGGTTGTGTGCAAACATAGTGCAATATTTCTACTAGATAAAATTATGATTGACGTTGCTAAATTATTATTTAGCACCGTCAGTTCTTTTATTTTCTATTATTGTATATTTCTTCACAAGCTTCAGAAGATGCATTATTTCAGCAGTTGTAAAATTCGGTGCCTTGGTGGATTTCTTCATCATCAGTAGTGTACAAACCGTTAAAACTCTAAAAATATTACCTAGCAGTTACAAATTTTGAACACAAATCACCACAATACAACTGTCGATACTGTCATTGACAAGCAAACCAAAGAGAATTTAACACTGCGTTTAAAGCAAACAAACGACCATAGATTCAGAAATAGTTTTTTAAGCGACGTTTCTTTGTACGCAATTTTGTTTTGACATATTGTTTTTGTGAAAACGGAACGTAAAGAACGAACGGTGACTGATTGATGGACTAAATCTAGATTTAGTTAAATCGAACGTAAATGTATTATGTGCAAGACAACTTTGATGAGATTTAAGTTAAGTCGAGTTTAGTACTAAATCTAGGTTTACTAAAATCGAGATTTTTATGATTTTACTGCAAGTGGCCCTAAATGAATTTGTTTTATTCGCCTACGTTTGATTTTAACTCCTTCAAAACAATAACATGTCAAAAAATTCAAATAATTTTTAACGCAAATTTTGTTGCGAACAAATTACAATACCACAAATGTTGAAAAAATTTTCACGAGCAGGATTTGAACCCTTCTGACATACCGGGTCAGGTGCTCTTCCAATTGAGCTATCGTGGTTCTAACCAGCCCGCCGAAATTATTCAACACTTTTTACTTTGAAAGCCAAAGGCGCCCATTCAATGATGAATTGATGAATGATGAAGAGCACCTGACCCGGTGTGTCAGAAGGGTGCAGGTTCAAATCCTGCTCGTGGAATTTTTTTCAACATTTGTGTTTTTGTAATAACATATCAAATAAAATAAATGCTAGTCGCTCGCAACTTCCTGCCGAACATTACCGAATCTAGCCGAGCGTTCGACCATCGGCTGTATTCGGCCATCGTCGCGCGCGGTTTTTTGGCAATTGCACCGTGCATTTTGCCAGTGTCTACTGCGCGGTTTATTTAAAAGTTAGAGCATAAAGCCCCGTTTACACTTTGATTAGTAATTAGGAGAGTTCATACAAGTTCTACAAGATTTCCTGCTGCGAGCTGCCCCCCCTGCCCCCTGGGTACGCCCATGATGACGTCGGCAATGATTTAGAAGAATTTCGATCTCGAACAAACCATTTAAATTTGGCTTTCACCTTGACTGACTCTAGCAAAGCCAAGAACGACATAACTGTCACCACGTCATGAAGCAATGAATCAATAAATAAAAGTCGTCTTACATACTAACTCTTCACTGACCTTGTTAACCAAATCATTGTTCATAACAAGTAGCAAGAGCGTCGGTATTCAATTGTTACTTGTGCATAGAACACTCGGAAGTAATGTCGTAACTTACCGCGAGTAATTAGCACCTCCGTACACGACGGGGATCGCGTAATGGTTGAGCGCGGTCAACAGTTTCTCCGTGACGTAGTCTTCGGCGATGGAGTTCTCGAAGGAGAAGTAGAAGTGGTAGTCTTTCTCCACAATCTTGTAGCACTCCTGCTCGTTGGCGCGCGTGCAGCGGAGCGGGCCGCAGCTGCCGTACACGTCCATGCTCCAGCTGTATTGCAGCGCTTCCATTTCACGAACCATTTTACCAAAGAAGATTTCTCTTTCCCCTATTGTTACACAGTTGGACACGAACCACGCCGCCCCCTTCGTTTTACCATCCAGCTTCTTCTTCAACTCATCATCTATAGGTTGCAATTCGGGCCATTTCATATCCTTTTTCGGCCCAACCACGTTCCCATCCAAATCGTATATAGTTATGTAGCCCCATCGGAAATCTGATTCCACTTTGTAAGTCCAAGTCCAATTGAAATAGTCCTCGTATACACTGTCACACACGCGGTAGCATTGCGCCGATTCGGTCGCGGCGAAAATATATTTTTGGTTCTCTGATCGATTTTTGGGCAGAGTAATGCGTTTTGTCAACTCTTTACCGCTGAACGCGATCGCGTCGAAGTCCGTGAGAGCCGGCATGAAGTACCTGTCGGCTGTCACGTAGCAGTTGAAGTGTGTGCAGTTGTTTGAAATGAAGCCAATGAAGCCTTCTTCTATGAGGTCGAAGGGAGAGTTCCTCGGCGTCCATTGGAGGATGTACTTGACGGCGGGAGCGGGCGCGGCGCGCACGGGCACGCTGCGCGGCGCTATGACAGACACAGACACGTAAATGAACCAGACGACGCCTAGCGCAGCCGCACAATACGTTTTAACGCGTTTTGAACGCATTGTGAACGATGAAAACTGACGCGCCTGTGCCGTGTGCCGAACTGAAAGTGCGATTGCCCACTTGGTCGCTGATAACGGTATCTAATCTTGCATTAACATCGATCGGACCTTTCAAATTAATGATTATTAAAGCACATGTAAGTGTAAGTGTAAAATTTGTATACTGAATTTTCGATGTTGTGTTTTAAAATATGACTTTTAAAAATAACTACACGTTTTTTCTGCAAACGTACGAGTAAGTACGTACAAAGTCACGACTATGACTGTGTTACACACCTAACAAGTAAAAGCGTACTTCCGATAACACGAACAGCAATGGATCACGAAAACAGCAAAGTAGGTCTACATACTCCATAATAAGATTTAAATTTAAATCTAATATGTTATTTAATTTAGTATTTGAAGGACAAAATGGAATAATCTCTGACTTATATCTTTAAAGAGACATGTGTCAGTGTCAAAGAAAATAATTTGAAGAAAGGACAAACCCGGTTCTCATACAAACTAGGACCTGCATGTTAATTTTTTCAGGTCCGTGGTTAAGGGCTAGAAATTAGTCACAAATTAGAACATATAAAAAGGTTACATTTGCTCAATTTCCACATCAGCCGGCTTTGGCCAAATATGTCAAAATCGTGTATGATGATATTGGAGGTTATGTCTTATTTGGTGCTTAAAATTACACGAAAAATGGTATTTGTAATTGTTTATTGATTTCATGCATTTTAAAGTACGTGTGCTGTTATCGAACTTGGCGGCTGCAGTGGTAGGTAAGTACACCCAACATGGCAGTATGAGCAATGCGCAAACTGGGTGCATAACTGCGCAGCAGCTTTACGTTCGCAGCAGAGCAGGTTGCACTGCTGCTTAGGCATATTATGAGCGCGTGCGCTTGACACGAATACGTGCAATTGTTTTATAAAGATAGCGATAAAACTCATCGATGTGAATGTGTGTCGAAAGTGGATTATTTTTATAAGATTCAAGCAACTTGACCAGTCGTGCATGCCCTGTGATGTGAACGCGAATGACATCAAATGACATGACTGAAGTGACATGATTTGACATGCCTTGACAGTGTTAGGCACCACCAGGTTCAGAAAATAGATAGTGGAAATAAAAGATGAAAACTGGTACAATCAATTTATTCGCTCAGGGATTGTCGCGCGGTTTAGAAAGGGGACTTAGCTTCTTGAGGGGTTTTGAACGCGTACGCAGTTCGGCGCCTAGGTCAGCCTAGACCCGGGCCGTAGACTGCGCTGCTGGAATCTGGATCCCGCAGCTGGATCCGCCGCAGTAGCTGCCTCCGGAAATGCAAGCGGGTAAGCGCGTATAGAGCTGCCTCCGGAGTGCAGGCGGGTAGTGTGTCCCAGGGATTCCGCTGCCAGGTAGGGGTGAGCGCTGCCCAGTAAAAGAATCCCGAGTTTGGGGTTATAATTTGTTACTAGATATTAAAAAGCGGAACCCTTTTTTGATAACTAAAGAAATTACCTTGTATTTTGAATATTTTTCATGTGAGACTTGAAAAGAAGGAATAAATTATAAATGAAAAATAATATTGAAAGCATTACAAAATATTTATTATACAAAATACAATTAACTAAGTAACTTTAACTATTTCAATGTGAATGAAATATTTTCACATTGGTCGCAATCGAGCCGGATTACCAGCGTTTGGATAAACAAATCACCGGCCGCTCGCCGACCGCCGAGAACAAAAGAACTGCATTCCATTGACAAGGATCGGTCGGATTACACGAATATTACGTTTTTAAGATATCAAGTTATTATAAACAAGTGCGGAAAATTTAGTTAGTGATTTTTATTTGCAAATCTAACGAGCGTAACGAATCAAAATGAGTACACCGGAACAGTTAACTAATATATTAGAAGATACAGCGTCCTTAATGAAAAATTTGCAAATGAATATGAAAAAATGTCCTAAAACTAGACTGACTAAAGGCTACATAGAAGCTAGATTAAGAACAGTTGAAGATTACTGGTGCACGTTTAAACAAGCTCATCAAGATTTGGTAAAAATAACACCAAGAGAGAAAAAAGTTACCATTCCGTATTTTGCAAACGAAGAATATTTTATTTACGAAGATTTATTTATTATGTTACAAGCCGATTTACGGGATATGCTCTCAACGTTCGCACAATCTGCAAGTTCGCCTACTACAGTGCACAATGAAAACAGTCTTATACAATTACCGAAAATTCATTTACCTACGTTTAAAGGAAGTTACGAAGAATGGACAACATTTCAAGATTTGTTTATAACAATGGTGCATAACAATTCAATGCTCAATGATGTACAAAAACTACATTATTTAAAAAGTAGTGTTACCGGTGAAGCAGAGTTATTGTTGAAACATATACAAGTGACGCACAGCAATTATACACAAGCTTGGGAAGTGCTAAAAACAAGGTATGGTAACAAACGACTTATTGTAAATTCGACATTGAAAAAACTTTTTAATCAAAAAAAGTTGAGTACACAAACACCTAATCAATTAAAAACCTTATTAGATATAACAAGTGAATGTTTACATAGTTTAAAGAATTTAAATGTTGATACCGAGTCTTGGGATCCAGTAATTATATTTCTGGTCGTACAGAAATTGGACCCAGACTCACACAAAGAATGGGAAGAGTGTGCTTATAAACAAAACCAAGAAGAGTTACCTACGTGGTTAGAATTGAAACAATTTTAAGAAAGTAAATATCGCACCCTCGAGCTTGTATCAAATCCCATTGTGCAAAAAGAAAGGATTACAATAAGGGAACGTACGAGTACTCACCATGTGGCTACATCGCCGTCACCTGAGTCGGCTTCAACAAGACTATGTTTAATGTGTAATGAACAACACACGTTATGCCATTGTAAAGAGTTTTCTAAAATGAACACGGAAAAGCGCATAGAGTATGTGAAAACAAACAATTTGTGTTTCAACTGCCTCGCATCAGGGCACTCCGTAGTAAAATGTCGGGTACCTGTATCTTGTCGCTTATGCCACAGAAGGCATCACTCGATGTTGCACAAAGAAACTTACCATACAAAAGATAATCAGTCAGCTGCTCTTGCCAACACCAACATATGTCTAGAGGAGATACAAGAAGTTCAAGCAAATACTACAATTTCGTCAAATGTTACTACTGACCAAGGGATTGCGCTTCTAGCTACCGCCTTAATACGTGTACAAAGTGAAGACGGACGTACTATTTTTCTTCGAACAGTATTAGCCTTATTGATTCCTTAGATATATATAACTGTAAATTGGTGGAAAGTAGGCAAATGTATGACCGAGACACTAAACAATTACAAACTGATATCCAACGGTTACACGAGTCACTTGACATAATGACCAAGAAATATTCAATATCCCAAAAACAGATTGAGGAACATATCAAATCAGCCACAGAGTTAGTAGATCTGTGCAAGTACAATGCTGATCGGTACAACTCATTAGTTAATAATGAAATTAACATAAACAAAGAGTCTTCATCGCTGAACTCTAATATTCAGATAAAGTCACAAAACTTATCTGTTTTGGTTCCCGGTCCTACCTCGGCCTCTCCTCAAACAATTCATAAACCTAATGTAACTAAATTAGTAAGAAAAACAGTTATGTACTCAGATAAACTTGGTCAGGGCTTAGGGTTGCTTATGAATGCAAATCTTAACCATTCAATGACCAATATTTGTACTCCAGGTCAATCGTTTAATGCTATAGTAAATAACATATCACAAGATTAACTGAATAGTTCCACAAATGTTATTGTGTTGTGTGGTGACAGTTCACATACTAGGAATCGTGACATTATAAATAATTTTAATATTTTGATAAAACTGCAATCAGATACGAATTGCAGGTTAATAGTTAGCGCTTTTCTGTATTGTACAAATTTAACCTGGAAACAAAATAAGCGCATTTATAACTTAAATTTATTACCATTTAATTTGATTTGTCGTCATAGTGACACTATCTTATATTTCGATATTAATAAATTTATTAATAACTTTACTTTGACGTCAGATACTATGTATCTTTCTAAGAAATGTAGGACTCAGATAGCTAATTTGCTAGCTGTTAATATACATGATACAGTTATAGGTGGTATAACTAAGTCTTTTCATGATAATAACTTAATCATTAGTAGTTCTACTAATGCAACTTTTACAACTAGTAATAAGGTTACAACCTCAAATTTAAACTGAGGTCCAAGACAAAAGCCAAGCCCACATCCATTACTATTATACATCAAAATATTCAGGGTTTGGCTAGCAAGGACTTAGAATTAGAATTATTAGCAAAAAGTCAGGTAATTCATGTATTTTGTATAACGGAGCATTGGTTAAGAAGTCATGACACATCGTTCCATGTGAATAATTTCCAACAAGCAAGCGCGTACGTGCGAAGCTCAGCTATTCACGGCGGGTCTCTAATATTAGTAAGAAGCAATATTAAATACAAAAATCGCAACGATATTGTAGACCTATCAGTGGAGCGTAACATTGAACTATCGTGTGTGGAGTTCAATAGTTTTGTATGTGTATACCGACCCCCATCGGGCAATTTCAATATTTTTGAATCAGTAATGGAAGACGTACTTAGAAATATAAATTAAAAAAGAAATTTATTTTACAAAAACACAAATGTTGAAAAAATTTCCACGAGCAGGATTTGAACCTGCACCCTTCTGACATTCCGGGTCAGGTGCTCTTCCAATTGAGCTATCGTGGTTCTAACCACTAATACCTAACACCAGCTTGGGCTATTGAGGGGCCAAACGGAGTGACTGTGACAGAAATCAAGGATGTTGTGGGTGTCTGGAGGGAATATTGCGAGCAACTTTTTAGCAATAGCAGCATAACACCATCGAGTAACACTAGTACGCTTTCACAGATTACTTTGGAACCATCAATCCTGAAAAGTGAAGTTCGAGCCGCAATTGATCACCTGAAGGGGAATAAGGCTCTAGGAGATGACGCTATTCCTATTGAGATCTTTAAAGCAATGGGTGAATGCGGAGTTGAGATTATGCATGTTATCTGCAACCGCGTCTGGGAGACACAAAAATGGCCTCAAGACTGGGCACACTCCGTGTTCATACCACTGCACAAAAAGGGATCAACGAAGAAATGTGGCAACTACAGGCTTATAGCCTTAATTGCACATGCCAGCAAAGTACTTCTTCATATCATCAATACCAGACTGCAAGCTTTTCTGAATCCCGAAATAGCAATTGAGCAAGCGGGATTTGTCAAGGGTCGAGGAACAAGAGAACAGATCCTAATTATTCGACAAATAATCGAAAAATCTAGAGAGTTTAACATCCCACTCTACATCTGTTTTGTCGACTTTCGCAAGGCCTTTGATACCGTGAAATGGCATATATTATGGGACGTACTCACCCAAATGGGAGTACCTATCCACCTAGTTCGTCTCATACGCCGACTTTACGAGGACGGAACTGCGACTGTTCGGATAGACGACGTTCACTCAAAAAGTTTTCATACACAAGCTGGTGTGCGACAGGGGTGCATACTCTCACCACTTCTTTTCAACATCTACACGGAATGTATAATTAGAATCGTTCTGGAACAGTGGGATCAAGGCGTTTCAGTTGGAGGTCGAAGAATATCTAACCTGAGGTATGCCGACGACACAACTCTTTTCACACAAACGAAAGAAGACATGGAACACCTGCTGACACTTTTAGAAACAACAAGCCTCTCCTTCGGACTTGCAGTCAACAGAGACAAGACCAAGATGATGATAGTGGACCGAGCTGAACTAAACCATCCTGAAATCTCTATGATTGGCAACTGTGAGGTTGTCCAATCCTATGTATACCTCGGTTCCACCATAGCAAACACTGGAGGTTCTGAAGACGAGATTAGAAGGAGATGTGCTATCACACGATCTGCCGTTGATAAGCTGAAAAGAGTATGGTGCAACCGTAATATCACTAAAGCCACGAAAGTCCGCCTAATGAGAAGCTTAGTCTTCCCGATACTCCTTTATGGCGCAGAAACGTGGACGGTTCGCCTGAAAGACCGGTTGAAAATCGATGCACTTGAGATGTGGTGCTGGCGGCGACTGCTGCGGATTCCTTGGACAGCGTTTAGGACCAACGTCTCGATCCTGGCAGAATTGAAAATCAAACAGAGATTATCGTCCACTGTGCAGACACGAATCCTCAAGTATTTCGGACACGTTGTTAGAAACAAACACTCCATGGAGCGACTCGTTGTCCAGGGACGGGTGGAGGGCAAGCGGTCACGCGGTCGATCACCTACGCGTTGGACAGACGCCATCAAAGCAACAACACAGACCTCTATAGTTCAGAGTTCACGAGACGCTGAAGACCGCAACAAATGGAGGCGCATCGCGAGGGCTGTTTTAGCCAATGAAAATGCAACGTCATCAACCACGACCACTCTGTCAAGAGTGACCGACTAAGGAGGAGGTTCTAACCAGCCCGCCGAAATTATTCAACACTTTTTACTTTGTAAGCCAAAGGCGCCCATTCAATGTCAACAACTACCGTCATTAACATCCGATCATAATATTTTTACAAATATTAAAGATCAGTTAAGAAATAAGCAAGCTATTTTATAAAATGTTCAAAATGATTTTTAAAGCAAATTTTGTTGCGAACAAACTACAAAAACACAAATGTTGAAAAAATTTCCACGAGCAGGATTTGAACCTGCACCCTTCTGACATTCCGGGTCAGGTGCTCTTCCAATTGAGCTATCGTGGTCCTAACCAGCCCGCCGAAATTATTCAACACTTTTTACTTTGTAAGCCAAAGGCGCCCATTCAATGTCAACAACTACCGTCATTAACATCCAATCATAATATTTTTACAAATATTAAAGATCAGTTAAGAAATAAGCAAGCTATTTTATAAAAAGTTCAAAATGATTTTTAAAGCAAATTTTGTTGCGAACAAATTACAAAAACACAAATGTTGAAAAAATTTCCACGAGCAGGATTTGAACCTGCACCCTTCTGACATTCCGGGTCAGGTGCTCTTCCAATTGAGCTATCGTGGTTCTAACCAGCCCGCCGAAATTATTCAACACTTTTTACTTTGTAAGCCAAAGGCGCCCATTCAATGTCAACAACTACCGTCATTAACATCCGATCATAATATTTTTACAAATATTAAAGATCAGTTAAGAAATAAGCAAGCTATTTTATAACTGCTCGTGGAATTTTTTTCAACATTTGTGTTTTTGTAGTTTATTCGCAACAAAATTTGCTTTAAAAATCATTTTGAACATTTTATAAAATAGCTTGCTTATTTCTTAACTGATCTTTAATATTTGTAAAAATATTATGATCGGATGTTAATGACGGTAGTTGTTGACATTGAATGGGCGCCTTTGGCTTACAAAGTAAAAAGTGTTGAATAATTTCGGCGGGCTGGTTAGAACCACGATAGCTCAATTGGAAGAGCACCTGACCCGGAATGTCAGAAGGGTGCTTTATTTTAATGTTTTAAATTTATTTCTCGAACCCACTAGAATAACTTCACATTCTGCCACTTGTCTCGATAATATTTTTACAGACCCTGTTTCTAAGTCACTCATTAGTAATCTTACGTCTGACCATTGCGGTTTGAAGGTGACCTATGATTTTGATATTAGGGATGAACCAAAAATAGTGAACTGTAAACCAGTTACAAAAGAGCGAGTGGAGTGTTTCAAAAATAGTATAGCTTGTAAAATTGATGCATTACCCTTTGTACAAGATGATCCAGATGTACTTTATAATAATCTTTTTAACTTAATCAAGACCGAATACAACCAGGTGTTTACACCAAAAACAATAAAAATTACTCATAAACTTAAGTTCTGTGACTGGGCCACGACTGGTATATATAAAAGTAGAAATAAATTGTATGATTTATATAGTTTAAAACAATATCGCACTACCAATACAATACTGTTGTAACTTAACATATACTGATATTTGAGATTAAACCGTACTGTTAATAGATTACGGTAAAATCTCAAATATCGATATATTTTAAGTTGCAACAGTATTGTATTGGTAGTGCGATATATCCAAAATGTTAATTTTACGGAATATGTAAAGAATTATTCGAAAATGTTTAAGAAAGTGTGCATAGTAGCAAAATCTAATTACATTATTGTAGGATATTAGCCGCCATTTTGGCAATAATGCCTATAAAAGCACGCTGCAAAACAGAGCGGGTCTCTTTCTCCCATCCGTTTATTTGACCGTGCTATCCCTTGGGTAAAGCAAGTAAAATATCTCGGTGTCACCCTCGATAGAAGATTGACGTTTGCGCCTCATCTTAAAATCGTCCGTAACAGGGCCGCGTTTATATTAGGCCGGCTCTTTCACCTTATAGGCAGACGAAGTAAAATGTCTCTTAGACATAAGACGACAATTTACAAAGCCTGCATTCGCCCGGTCATGACTTACGCTAGCGTAGTTTTCGCGCATACCGCGCCCTCCTACCTGTATCCCCTACAAACCCTCCAAAACCGTTTCATGCGTGGTGCCACGGGCTGCCCGTGGTACTATCGCAATGTAGATCTCCACCGTGATCTTGATCTTCCCACTATCAAAGATTTCATCAAAGACGTTTCCAGACGTTACTTTGATAACGCCCCCCACCACCCCAACCCGCTTGTTGTGGCGGCCGCCAACTATAACGTTGGTGCCTTTCCACCAACAAGACGGTTCTCATGTACCAGTAAGCCCATTAATTGTGCTTTAAAGGGATTAAGTAATCAAGAGATTGTAGCGAAGTCGTACGTCACTCTTACGGTCGAGTTAAACTACATCTCGTTTGAAGCGGATTTCGTGGTGGTTCCAGCGACATGTATGTCCACACCTATGATAATTGGTACCGATGTTTTAAATAGGGACGGTATAACATATGTTAGAACTAAACATAGTCAATTCCTAACGCGTATCAAAAAGGCTGAAGTTTTTACGACTAGTACTAAGATAGCCCTGGAAATTAATACACCCCTTCAGGGCACGGAACGCGTATCCTTGATGAAAGTGATAAACGACTTCTCTGAATTTTTGATATCGGGTACGGCCACCACCACCGTGACTACGGACGAAATGCACATAAACGTAACTAGTGACGTACCGATTACGTACCGCCCTTATAAGCTTTCGCATAATGAGAAGTTGAAGGTCCGCGAGATTGTGAATGACCTTCTAGAGAAGGAAATAATTAGGGAATCAGAGTCTGAGTATGCCAGTCCGATCATTCTGGTCAAAAAGAAGGACGGGTCGGATAGAATGTGCATAGACTATCGCGCCCTTAACCGTATTACTATAAAAGACCGCTACCCGCTTCCTCTCATTGACGACCACATTGATCGACTTGGTGATAGGAAAATAACGCGGTTTTCGTCACTGGACATGGCCACTGGCTTCCACCAGATAAGGATTAATAGCGGCTCAGTACAACGGACGGCCTTCGTTACACCGGAAGGTCATTACGAGTTTCTCAAAATGCCTTACGGTCTAACGAACTCACCGATCGTGTACCAACGAATCATCAACAAAACGTTACGGAAGCTTATTGATGCAGGGAAGATACTGGTGTACATCGATGACGTATTATTGATGAGTACCACGGTCCAGGAAGGCATTCACTTGTTGCGCGAAGTTCTTACCACTTTGACTCAGGCTGGTTTTTCGATTAACCTCCGTAAGTGCGTTTTTCTGACTACAGAGATCGAGTACTTAGGGCGAATCATAAGTCAGGGTCAGGTCAGGCCGAGCCCTCATAAAATAAAGGCTTTGGTAAATTCCCCCGCACCAAGAAATGTCAAACAGGTTAGGCAGTTTTTAGGTCTAGCTGGATATTTTCGGAAATACATCAAGGGTTATGCAACAAAAACGTTCTGCATCTCTCAGTTGTTAAAAAACGGTACTCCATTCGATTGGGGCTCCAAACAGGAGCAGGTTCGTCAGGAAATTATTTCAATTTTAACGAATGAGCCTGTTCTTGCCATTTTTGACCCCAAACTTTCAACGGAAAATCATACTGACGCAAGCAGTATTGGCTACGGAGCAGTTTTGTTGCAAACTCATGGAAAAGCTGACAAGAAAGTTGTGGCGTACTTTAGTAAGGTCACACAAGGTGCGGAGAGTAGGTACCATTCCTACGAATTAGAGACGTTGGCCGTGGTGAAAGCGTTGCAAAACTTTCGTCACTTAATCGGAATTCAATTTAAAGTAGTAACAGATTGCAACGCTCTGAAGTCCACGGAGCGTAAAAAGGACCTATTGCTACGAGTAGCACGCTGGTGGATCTATCTCCAGGATTTCACCTTCGAGATCGAATATAGAAAGGGAACTATGATATCACACGCTGACTTCTTGAGTAGGAATCCCCCTCTCGAAGTAAACAATATTTCCAGGCCTCGTAACTGGGCTCAGATAGCTCAGGCGGCTGATGGAGAAACTCAAAATCTCATCCAGCAGCTTAACGAAGGGAAGTTAGATTCCAGTCGTTATGTGCAACAAAATGACCTTTTGTACTATAAGTACACTACTGTAGGTGAGGAGCCAAGACTCCTATGTTTCATCCCAAAAGGACATCGCCTTAGCTTGCTCCGCATCTTTCATGACGAGCATGAACATATCGGGTCTGACAAAACTTTAGATCTCATTTTGAAGCACTTTTGGTTCCCTGGCCTCAGACAATTCGTAAAAAAATACATTGAACATTGCCTAGTTTGCATATCAAAAAAACGCGTGGCCAGGGCCCCACACCAAAACATAACCTCATGGAAGAAACCGGAAATACCCTTTTCCGTCATACATTTGGACGCATTAGGACCACTCCCGGAGTCGAATGGCTTCAAGTTTGTGCTCCTAGTTGTAGATGCCTTTACAAAGTACACGTTACTCTATTCCATTTATAGGCAAGACGTAGAAGAACTTTTACGAGTGGTAACGAATGCTATCTCACTATTCGGAGTTCCAAAACTGTTTGTAACCGACAAAAGCCGTATGTTTGACTCTGCTAAGTTTGTAGGGTTTGTAAAAAAGATGGGATCCGATATACACCACATAACGCCGGAGATGCACCATTCAAATGGGCAAGTCGAAAGGTATGCTAGGACGGTCCTCAACATGATCCGCATTGAAGTCAACCACAAAGACGCTGCCTGGTCCGAAACACTGTGGAAACTGCAGTTAACCCTCAATGTTACAAAACAAAAGACGACTCAGACTTCTGCTTTGAACCTCATGATTGGTATCGACGCCACGACCCCTGTTATGCGGTCGCTCATACGAGATATAGCACTGGAAGGGTCTCAGCCAAACCGTGAAGCCCAAAGAGAGCTACGCAGACATCGCGCTACTGAGTTGTTGCGAAGAAACCAAGCTCAGCAAAATGAATACGTGAACCGCAACAGACGTCCACCTCGGGTTTTTAATATAAATGATCTTGTATTTGTCATTAAGTTTTCACAGTCAACGGGAAAACTGGATCCTGGCATGCGAGGCCCCTACCAGGTCGTGCGTGCGCTTCCGAGTGGACGTTACGAGCTGTGTCTGCTAAGTGGATCTTATGGAAAGACCACCCAAGCGGCAGCCCAGTACATGGTGCCGTGGAAAGGGGAATGGTGTCCCGAAACTTGCGCTGCATTTTTTGAGCGTGAGTATTTTGAAGACGCCCCTTGTCCATTTTATGGATATTTGTGTGCGTAGGCGGAGTCACCTGCTATGCGAGTGGCTCTGCGTCAGTCAAACTGCGGGGTGACTGACTCACCTTCCATGTAGAGGACGGACTGCGGGACGTTCCTATTGGCAAACAGACTGCGGGATGTTTGCCCTACATGACGGACATGGTGAATGTAGTATGGATCCTATGAATAAATGAGTGACGAATGACATATAGCGAGCAAGTATGAGCGTTAATTGATGTTTTGGGCTGCTATATAGTTTGTGAAACTGTAATAAATTTTCGTATGAAACAGTGTGTTGGTTTAGCTATGAGTGATTGCGATTACTATTAGAAGGGCCTTGAAAGATGAAGTTTGTGAGTTTAGGCAGAACCGTTATTTGATGTAATAGTAATCATTGTGTCCTTTCAAACAGATGACGATAACTCCGAGGACACCGTTACCCCCGCAGACAACCATGAGCCAAGCGAACTCTCTACTTGCGAGGTTCCGGTCGCTGGACCCTCGGGCATCTCCGGTTCTCGCGATGTACCATCACTACCAAGCATGCCAGACATTTTTGATGCAGTCGAGGACGACGCATAAATCAGGAGAGGCCGTGTAGGATATTAGCCGCCATTTTGGCAATAATGCCTATAAAAGCACGCTGCAAAACAGAGCGGGTCTCTTTCCTACGGCGGTCGTCACGGTGCACGGATCTCTGGTTGTATCGGCGTCAGACGCTTTCCATATTTTCTTTATCATTTGTGTTTGTGTTGATTTCGTTCTTTTAGTCTTATTTTGTTAAAATCATTAAAGTTTAGAATTATGTTAGTTTTGAGTTAATTGTATTAAACGTTCAGTGTTCATAAGTTTATTTTTTTTAATTGAAGTTTCACGATCGAACTAATATTATAGAAAAAATTAAAAAGTCTAACAATAAAATTAAAGCCACTTGGGATATTATAAACCGTGAATCAGGTAAATTTAAACCACGGGATAATACTTTCACTTTAAAAGTAAACGACAACTTAGTTAATTCAGATTCACAAATTGCTAATATTTTTGATGATTTTTTTGTAAATATGCCTGTAATAACAATGTCAAATTTAGATACATACATCACCAGAAGTTGCACAAATTTTATTCAAAAAATATGTACCAAAATGTAATATTTCCTTTCAATTTAAATACATTGATTCAATTAATATTATTAAAACATTCAAATCACTTAAAATGAAAAACACGAGTGATTTATGGGGTATATCTATTAAAGTAATTAAGGATATTATTCATTCTATTGCACCGTATCTTGCTGAAATTTTTAATAATTGTGTCGATAAAGGAATCTTTCCTGATCTTATGAAGTTTAGTAAAGTTATACCTTTATTCAAATCAGGAAACAAAGAAGACCCCATTAACTATCGGCCCATTTCAATATTACCAGCGCTAAGTAAAATCTATGAAAAAATTATACTCGAACAGTTGATGACATATTTTAACACAAACAACCTTTTACATAGTAAGCAATTGGCTTTACTAAGGGTCGTTCTACTACTGATGCAGGTGTTGCTCTAATAAAACATATAAGTACGCTCCCGCGTAAAACCGTTACTCTTAGCCCGAATTGAGGCTTGTAAACCTTAAAGTAAATTTTGAATTGTTTTCTGATTTTTTTCTGCATAAGGATGATTCGCTTTCAATTAAATCTTTTGCTACTAAAAATACTATCTTACATCAAAGTTATAATTTTGATGAAATGTACACAAACATTAGCGTGTCGTTTTCAAAACTTTGGTGTTGGTGTAACACACCTTCTAATAAAGGTCAGGATAAACATCATTGTGCAATTAGCCATTCCTTTGTTTTGTAACTCAAACTTTCACCATGAAAACAGGTTTTACCAAACCAAGGTAAAGTTAGTAAATTTGTTATCAATTCACAATGCTATAAATATTATATCGATACAAGATAAAAAAAAAACTAGAAAAAAATCAACCAGTCTTAGGTCTTAGTCTTAGTCCAAGCTCGAGTGGGAATAGTACCAGCGACCCTTGGATAACCGATCCAATGATGTGACCGCTGAGCTACCGAGACTACCGAGCTATGCTTATTAAACATATCTTCCAAATCATAGGTATTAAGTAAAGTCAAATATTTTTATTCAAATAAACTTTAGAAAAGTGCTTTCGTCCAAACATTTTTTTACCTACTACCCATTCAGGACGTTTATTTTTATCTATGGAGAAGAATGGGCGCAAGAAACTCCAGCTTTAATATAAGCAATGACATTTACAAAATTATATGCCGTTACCAAGTTATCATCATCAGCTCATTTTATGTCCCCACTGCTGGGGCACGAGCCTTCCCTATAAATGGATAGAGAGAACGGGCCATAAACCACCACGCGGGCCCAGTGCGGATTGGTGGTTGTTAACGACTGCTAATGCAGCCGGGGCCAACGGCTTTACGTGCCTTCCGAAGCACGGAGGAGCTCGAGATGATAAATTTTTGGTCACCCATCCGATGACCGGCCTTTGCGAAAGTTGCTTAACCTTAACACTCGCAGACCGGACGCGTTAACCACTGCGCCATCGAGCTCATCGACCACGTTATACAAGTTTAAATTAACTTAACAATATTTTAAATTAGAAATACCTTTTGGAGTGATTGGAGCATTTTAAACCGATGCTGTTTTGTCTTCAATGTAATCAGACACTTTATAATAAGTTTTATTTATAAAGCTTTTCTTTAATGGTGATTTTAAATTTATTAACATCAAGTTTTTGAATATTACTTGGAACTTTATTGTAAAAACGTACACACAGGCCTCTAAATGAATTATTTACTTTGTGGACCCTAGTATAAGGTACTGCTAGTTTGTTTTTTTTAGTGTTTACATTGTGAATATCACTGTTTTTAAAAAAAGTTTCAATATTTTTAAAAACATACATTAGCTTCTTGTATTGTAAATATATTGTGATGCAACTGTCATTAATGTCTTTAAATCTCTCCCTGAGAGAATTAGCAGCTTTGGGTTACAAATTGCTCGAATAGCCCGCTTCTGCAACACATTACGCTATGGAAATAACTAAAGTAAACAAATTTAGCTGTTTCAATGTCAGTGATCTGACGAATTTTCATTACTGCATAAACCGCAGAGCTCAGTCTACTTGATTGAATTTATCTATATGTGGGCCCCACTGTAGCTTTGCATCGAACGTAATGCCTAGAAACACTGTGGTGTCCACAAGGTCCACATTCTTATCTTTAAATTGTACACTGGTTTTTACCTCCTTAACGTAGGGAAATACAAATTCATACATTTGGTTTTTCGTTCATTTAATAGCAAATTATTAACACTAAACCAATGAACTATCTTTGAGACAGCATTGTTCACATCGTCATCAATCGGCTGTCGTCGTTTCACTTTAAATAAAAGTGAGGTATCATCTGCAAACAATACTATCGCATGGTTTTCTTATACAAAATGAGGGTCGTTAATATAAATTAAAAATAAGAAAAGACCAAGAATTGAACCCTGTGGAACTCCCATTGTAACCACCGGTCCCGAAGATCTTTTACCGTTAACATCATCCCTCTGAACCCTATCGCTCAAATATGAGATAAGAAGATTCAGTGATGCATCTCTAATTCCATAAAAGTAAACCACCTCCAGGGTTTCATGTAAAACATAATCAAAGGCCTTGGATAAATCACAAAAACCCCTAGGACATCGCGTGAATTCTTTCAGGCATTAAATATTTGAAGTAAAAGCTCAACGCCAGCGTCAGTAGTCGAGCGACCCCTAGTGAAACCAAATTGTCTAGAATGTAAAAGCTTACTTCTATAAAAATAAGCTAGAATTTGGTCTATAATTATCTTTTCAAATATTTCACTAAATGTGCAAAGAGAGAGAAAAAGCAAAGAAATTGGTCTAAAGTTAGTAGTCAGATGTGCTACCTGATTTGAATAATGGAATTACTTTACTGTGCTTCATTAGGTCAGGGAAAACACCACAGTCAATGCATTCGTTAAATATGCAAGTAGTATTATACGTTAACTTGAATGTCATCCAGAAAAGGAATAAAGGAATGTTTCAAAAATATACCTAACAGTTGATTAGTATGATTAACTATTCGGTGGCAAAAGGTAAAAGCTCGGCCCGATACCAGAAGGTACTGAGTTCAATTCCCAGGTCGGGCATAGTGTATTTCGGATTTGATGAAAAGTCCGGGTATACGATTAAGAGCCCGCCTTTGGCAAGCGTGGTGATTAAGTCTGAAATGAACCTTATAAAGGTTTAAAATGTCACAGTTAAATAATATGTTAACGCGAGTAAACGTTCTAAACTGTGTAACATTGCAATGTGTATTGTTTGCGTAAATTAAAAAAAAAAACAATAATTTAGTTTTTTTTTTGATATATAATTTTATCATAATATACTCTTTATTTATTTTTAATCTTAGATCTAGGTTTTATAAAAATTATATAAAAGTAAAATATAACAAAATATCATACAAAAATACAACTTTTATAAAAACCTAAACCTGCCATTATATTATTATTAGAAACTTTGTTGCGGTGCCCAACCAGGGCTAATATTTTTATTTACACCTAATTTTCACCATGTAAATGCAATAAATATCTTTGACTTTGACTTTGAGTAACATTGTTGTTCTGTAGCTACAGAAGTAGCCAGACATCGATTTATCTTCAAAGAATAGCAGCAATTCATCTAACCAATGTAATCGGACACTGTAAATAGTATCGTTCCTAATAGAATATGCTGAGTCAAGTGTGTCGACGCCAACATGATACTTTTAATTTGATTACTTACTGGAATCGCATATTGTTAAGCGATAAGTCATTAAAATCGATTTTTTATATTTTTTTGCAAAGTTAAAATATACATATACAAAACATATTTTACTGATTTCTGATATATTCTAAACAAGCGGTACTTTTGTATCTTTATAGGTAGTAGATCAAATAGAATGATGTTTTGTCTCGCACATTATTTCACTGCCATGCTCGTAGCACGTCGTAGTCGCAGTAGCCAGTCGTAGCACCGTAGCCGGTTCTCGTAGACGCGTGTAGCACGCCTTCTCGAGCTCGCCGCGAGTTTATGGAAACTTTTGAAAGTGTTTGTAAAATTGTTAAAAATAATTGTTTTAATGCATTCTGCGCATCTTTCGATGCTTGTTTAGTGTTTGGTTGTGTTGTGAAACTTTAAAAACACTTCATACAAAAAAAATGCTCATGTAA
The DNA here is from genome assembly GCA_963082485.1 of Eudonia mercurella. Lineage (NCBI taxonomy): Eukaryota > Metazoa > Arthropoda > Insecta > Lepidoptera > Crambidae > Eudonia > Eudonia mercurella. The sequence goes on along the minus strand of OY720039.1, from coordinate 1,738,293 downwards.
TTTTTCCTAGATCTTTTTATGGTCGTTGATGGAGGTTATGGACCATGATCGTCTTCATAATGTCCGAGACTACAGTGCCATAAAGTCATACGTCATTATCAGTTTAAAATCGACCATAAACAATTGCAAATAACCTACAATAATTAGCAATTTTACCTATCTAACTTTTTTAAAACCACTTCGAAAATGGTGCTAAGTTATGACTACGAGGTCGCCTACAGCGCCAGCACGTCTGAAATCGACAAAAAGTTCTGGGACTATTTCGACCTCTCCACGACGGCTATGTACGCCAACATGACATCGGATCTCGGGTACCAGGACACGCAGCCTCGGGATCAGGCGGCGGTCTTGGCGACGTACCTGGTGTTGTTGGCTATTGGCGGGTCGGGGAACCTGGCTGTGCTGGTGACCTTGGCCAGGACTAGGCGGAGGAAGTCCAGGATTGCTCTGCTGATGACGCATCTGGCACTAGCTGACGTCTGCGTCACGTGTGGTGTGATACCATTGGAGGTAAGTGTTAAAACTTTTTTTATAACATGTAGGTATGTATGTATTTTTAATCGGCTTTGTGGTCTAGTGGTTAAGTTGGTTCGGTTTGGTTGGTGGTAGGGCTTGTTTGTCCGCCTGGCTAGCTAGCACCATCTTATCTAAATGTCGTCATAACATCAATGTTTGTAGCATTGCTGTGTTCGGGCAGCTAGAGATAAGATAGCCAGTGTGCCTCAGTAGTTGAGGATTCAGGGTGAAGTGCGCTTCCACCTTCGGCCTTATCATCACTTAAGATCAGGTGAGATGAAAGCCAAGTGTGTTCCCGTAACATGTAAAAAAAACCAAAATAATATATCATTTTTTTGTGTTTGTGGACTTTTTGTGAACTGATCTCCATACTTTAATATGAAGATGAAACTAAATAATAACATAATTATTATTGTTTTGTTGTTTGTGAGCATCCCATGTTTCGGCACAGATGAATGCGCTGGGTTCACGGATGAATTGAAGTTTATGCGGCTGGATATTTATGAGAAGATAAAAATTTATTTACATGATTGTGTGATAAATTTGAAGTGGATACCGAGCGTTGTCGCTTATTAGTTACTCAGTTTTGATTTAAGTTACAACTTTAACTTTAATAATGCCATTCTCCATTTATAATCTATACGATTAATAAAGAGGTAACGCCTATGACTTTGCTTGTTTTTATGTCGAGGACATACTCTGATATTGCTGGTTCAAGGCAATATTTAATTTGATTTAAAGTTCAGTTTTAAAGTCTCAAATTCACGCGGAGGAAGACGCGCGTTATATATATAAGTACATAATTTAATTATACCATTTAAATACTTCACAAGGAAACATAAGAATGTTGTTAGTGTTGAGGAATTAATAATTGTTACTGTACTGTACCTGTGATTCGCCACCTGACGCTAATATGTGGTTAATTCCTGTTTACTGCTGAAGTTTTTCCTATAAATTAGTAAGCAAGTTTAAAATTTGAAAAAAGACAAAGTGTTGAAAAAATTCCACGAGCGGGATTCAAACCCGCACCCCATGACATGTCGGGTCAGGTGCACTACCAACTATACTATCGTGGCTTAATCCAACTCGCCGAAATTGATCAACACCATGTACCTTTACTTTGTAAGCCAAAGGAGCCCTATTCAATGTCGACAACACGTCATCAACGATCCGATCTTTAATATTTTTACAATTATTGAAAGATCATTTAAGTTTTAGGCAAGCTATATTTATGATTATTTACATATAATTTTACGCAGTTAAGTATATAGCTTATAACTGTCCCACTGCTGGGCAAAGGCCTCCATCATTAAAATCAATTGATCACTACAATTGATGGGTAATAGTTTAATTACCACGCTTGCTAAATGCGGGTTGGTAATCACAAAAAATCAGAAATACAATTTGCCCGACCTGGTAATTGAACCTGGGGCCATCGGATATAGAGCGCGCTACTGAGGCGCTCTTCCTATAAATTAATAAATAAAAATTGTGATGAATTTGCACGCACAAAGCTTACATATGTATCAGCAGTTTTTATTGAATTCGGATAACAAAAGCATGGGAACCTTGAGATTGCCATCATACTACTCGTATATCCATAGACAGACAAACAAATTAGCCTTGAACTTCCAGTTTCGTCCTTCCAACAATTGATTCAATATTCCTTAACCATCTATAAATTAATACGTGAAGCAAAAACTATGTACCCTTTTTTACAAAAATCGCACGGACGGAGGACTATGAAATTTCGCACACTTATAGTTTATATAGAGAAGGATTGCAGAATGTTATTTTTTTTTAATTATGCATAAAAAAATACATTAAATCAATAAAACAAACATTACACACAGTAACCATGTATTGACATACACGCATGTATACTCTTTTCAAAAATGGAAGAGGAGCTTAGGATACAATCCATGCAGCCTTAATAAAATTACGGTCGAATTTCGACCATTGGGCGACCACTATTAATTATGTATACTAATATTATAAAGAGGAAACCTTTGTATTTTTGTATGTATGTATGTTTGCAACTAATAAACTCAAAAACTACTGGACCGATTTAAAAAATTCTTTCACCATTAGAATACTACATTAGCGCTGAGTAACATAGGCTATATTAAAAAAATGCGGTATGAAGTCCGCCAGGTCAGCTAGTAGTTATATAAATTTTTACGCAAATTGTGTTGCGAACAAAATACAACTTGAAAAGTATTGAAAAATTTCCACGAGCGTGATTCGAACCTGCACCCCATGGGTCAGTTGCACTACCAACTATATGCTATCGTGGCTCTGTATAACCTGCCGATATTTATCAACACTATCTACTCTTACTTTGTAAGCCTAAGGAGCCTTATTCAATGTCGGTTTTTCAAAGTTTTTTCAAATTAAGGAAACTAAAATTCCTTAACCAGTTTCATAGCCAGTCAATAAAAGGCCCACTGTTGGGCTCAAGCGATCCCGCTAGAACAATAGCACATTAGTCTCGGGGCACAACTCAGTAAGGTGCTACTGCTACGATCTAACGGGGATGGTGGCTTTTATTAACTGGGATCTTATGACTACAAATGGGTGCCACGGCTTAACGTGTCTTACAAAGCACGGTGGAGTTTGATATGCTTCTTAATTGCTCTTCTAAAATGTTGTCACCCATCCATTGGCCGGGTATTGCGAAAGTTCGCAGCCCTCACGAGCTAGCCGCTGCGCCATTGAACTCTAACCCTTTTATTCTTCAAATATCTCAAACTCCTAAAATATCTCAGAAATTACTAATATTTAGAGGTGTCAATAATTTTAATCATCGCATAGTTTTGTGTAGAGTAAACTGAATTGAAATTTTAATAATGTATTTCGATTACAATTTTATTTTAAGGCTAAGGGTAAGGCATTCTAGCGCCACCAATTGATAATTTGACAATTACTAACTGACCGAATCTTTTTTTAAACCTTGCGTACCGTCCGACAACACGAAAGCATCCATAGTATTTATTTAATAATTGTGCGCTACTTTTTGTTGCGTGGTTTATTAACAAAACGGGCTATCGCATTTATTCACAAACAATGGCCACTGTTGGTGTTAGCGAATGAATACAAAAACAAACCTAAAAGTAGTGCACAATTATCAAATAATAGATGTTTGCCTAGTGTCGGAAGGTCCGCAATGTTTGAAAAAAAAATCCAGTTTAGCAGTTATCAAATTAAATCCATTAGCGGCGCTAGTGTGCCGTACCCTTCGCCTTAAGTTATCCATTGCATTGTGGCCAAGTGGATGTTGTTACGTACCTAGCCTACTATTTATAATGCCATCTGTAACCTAATTATGAAATTTATGATTAAAATTAACTTATTAAACGTTTGTTTGATTTTAATAATGCCAGATAACTTACCTAATCTAATAATGTTTGTAGGAGACAAGTCGTTTCCCATTATATACCTAGGTACTTTCAAGTAGACCAAAGAAGAAAGGCCCTATGTATTGAACAGCAGCTGTCGGTGATGGGCGGTACAACTTGGGTTCATCGCCTCTGTGGTGTAGCGGTTGAGACTACCGGTCTCAGACCCAGCGGTCCCGGGTTCGTTTTCCAGCTGAAGTACTTGATTGTAATCAGTTTAGTTGGCGGTTGGGCTTGCTTTATGTCCGCCTGTCCAGCAACCATCATTTTATCTAAGTACTAGCTGTGCCCTGCGGTTTCACCCGCGTTAATTAGCGACTGTTCCACTCCTATTAGTCATAGCGTGATGTAATATAGCCTATAGCCTTCCTCAATAAATGTACTATTCAACACAAAAAGAATTTTTCAATTCGAACCAGTAGTTCCTGAGATTAGCGCGTTCAAACAAACAAACAAACAAACAAACAAACTCTTCAGCTTTATAATAATAGTATAGATGTCGCCATAACATCAAGATTACTCGTAGTAGCGTTGTTGTGTTCCAACCTTCCAACAGTTACAAATAAGATAGCCAGATGAAGTGCGCTTCTGTCTTCGACCTCATTTAACAGCAGGTGATTTGAGGGCCAGGTGTTTACCGATAAGGAGTTTAAAAGAGTGGTGGGAGATCCAACAGGCTAAGTTATAAAAAAAAAGTTTGTTTCCTTTTTTTATGTATTAAGCTTCTAATTAACCGTAACTGAACTTTTTCGTGAGAGTTTGCACGAATTGCAATTCAATAACCAAATAACCTTGAAAACAGATTTCACTTGAGACTTCAATCGGTTTATCTTGTTGCGTTAAGGTAATTTCGGCGAAGTTTATAACAAAACTCAAAAATATTATAACTAAGGACTCTTTGCTTAATTGATTTGAAAGTACACCGAGTTTGCTTGAATTTGGGTATCTCCAATACAAAGGTACATCATATTATAGAAAGTATGTATGTATGATATAGTAAGTACATATATCATATTTATACCACAAGGTTTCGCATGCGGCTTTACTCCTATATTTTAAATTTGTAAAATGCTGCCTTGCCTACACCCAGTCCACGAGCGAACTCGGGCTATTTATTTATTCAGATTTACCAACATTATGTGGTAGGAAGATAAAAAAATATCTGGTAAAATTTTATCTTGTAACTATACAGCAGACTTCTTGGCGGGAAAGTGAAGAGTCATGTCTGCGGTTTTGTTTTATTTTCTAAAATTTGTGTATTGTCGAATATTAAGTTGAAATAATGGTGGATTATTAACCGTCAAGTGTTCGTGAGTATGCTTAAGTGTTGGCAAATGAAACAAAACAGTGCAACGTCACTTTTCAAATTCTCTCAAGTAGTCCGCCCGAGTACTTAGTAAAGTTCCACATCTTTACTGATATACTCGAGGGGTTGGGGTGTATAATCATTTCTCACTTCTCATTTCTATTATCATTCATCATCATCATACAGGAAAGAAATATTGTTTATTTATGTATTACTTGTAAGAAAAATTACTTTGACACTGGCAAATGTGCTAATCGCACGAAGCCATCAACTAAAGGAAAAAAAACTATATAGCATTGTGAATGCAAAATTAAAAAAAAATGAAAATCATAATAAAAACATAACGTATTCAATAATACATAATAAACTATTAAAGCTTTAAGTTTTTGTTTAATTAATTCCAATTCATTTGTGTGTGAGCAATAAAGAATTTATCTATCTATCTATCTATCTATCTATTATTTTCTTTTTCTTAATTAATTGCAACAAGTAAAGAATAATGTAACAGATAATCGCGATGCTTTTGCGGTATACATAATTCATATAACAATTTAAATATATTAATAAATGTTTTATTAGCTAAATTAACATTATCTTATCACATAAGTAGACTTCTGAGAAACTTAATTGAAAGTTTGAGACATGTAATTTAAAAAAAATATCCATACACTTATTGTAATTTTTAGGGTTCCGTAGCCAAATGGCAAAAAACGGAACCCTTATGGATTCGTCATGTCTGTCTGTCTGTCTGTCCGTCTGTATGTCACAGCCACTTTTTTCCGAAACTATAAGAACTATACTGTTGAAACTTGGTAAGTAGATATATTCTGTGAACCGCATTAAGATTTTCACACAAAAATTGAAAAAAACCAATAAATTTTGGGGATTCCCCATACTTAGAACTGAAACTTTACAATTTTTTTTCGTCAAACTCATACGTGTGGGGTATCTATGGATAGGTCTTCAAAAATGATATTGAGGTTTTTAATATCATTTTTTCTAAACTCGAGAATGATAAAACTAAAAAAAATATATGATGTACATTACCATGCAAGCTTCCACCGAAATTGGTTTGAACGAGATCTAGTAAGTAGTTTTTTTTAATAAGTCATATATCGTAAACCGCAATTTACCTTTCATTCAATCAACTCAAATATATAAAAAAAACCATTTAATTTCATAAACATAAACCTTATGCATAAACCGTGAACCATTATTAATTATTATTATTATTAGTTTAAAAAAATACACTATTATTAAAACATCGATCAAAGTTACAACTAACTTTTATATTATGTTACTTGCTGCTACGGAACCTTTCATGGGCGAGCCCGACTCGCACTTGTCCGCTTTTTTTTATATTTACATACTAATACTTTTCCACAAACCCTTGATTACAGGGTACACTTTCATTTGCCCAGAGTGACTGTGATCAGATAATCCCAAGAACCTTTGCACTATAGCTTTTCAAATTAGTTATAATGTTGTCTAATAATGCAGCAGATGATCTCGATGCCTTTGCTGATGGGGTAGGGCATGGAGGGATAATGGGAAGCCGCTAGGGTTCGAAAAAGATGGAAGGGGTTAGGGTAGGCCTTTGTCCAGCAGTGGGACGAAATATGAAAATTAAAAAATAAAACGGCACACCAGGACCAGAGGGGCAAGTTATTGATAGCTTTTACGTTCTCCAACGTTGCCTCGTCCTCGTTAAATTCGGTGTCACAAAAACTTTTATTGCGTGCCATGGGACTACAATATGGTATAAAAATAGCCGGGTAAGGACCGGGATATAAAGAATCCGTGGCATTTTCTTTCTCTTCCCCCTTTGTGCAAATTATAAATAATAGCGTCGTTGTCAGACTAATAGAATGATTAAAATATATGGAATGAAAAAAGTTTTTCGAATTTACTCGCGTTTAATTAACATAGGTGGCTGTCGTTTAATTACGCCTCGGTGGCGGTGTGACAAAGAGTTTGACCCGAACCCAAAGATCCCGGGTTCAATTACTACGTTGGGCAAAGTGTGTTTCAGATTTATTTGGACTTTGCATCATTTCATCACCACGCATATCAAACCAACACCCATCAATTGTAGCGATGACTTGATTTCAATGAATTGAATTCAAATTTCAGCAGTGGGGCTATTAAGGTATAATATAAAACGTTAGCTATAAAGGCTATTTGCTCTTAATCTACATATGTTTGTCTTGACGTTTTAGACTCGAAACTTTCGAAAATAAAATAGCACTGGCAAGAAACGACAGTCTCAGACCGGCACATACAACCAGGAAACGCTAGTGAGGTCCGTAAAGGTGGCTATCGACAACTCTCAAAGAACGAGCGGAGATCCTCCACACTCTCCTGCTGGAAGCTGAAGCAGTCGTCAACTCTCGGCCGCTGACTCATGTGGCGGTGGGTCCTGATGATGAGGAGGCCCTTACTCCCTTCCATTTTCTTCTTGGCGGTTCCCAGGATGACAGAGGTTTGTGAATGTCTCGTTAGCTTGAATGGAAAAGCTATCGCCCGGATCGCGGAAGGTCGTAGGTTCGTAATACCGGGTCTAGAAGTTTATTATTATAAACAAATAATAAATAAATAAATAAACTTTCCTACACTCACACTAACTATCTAGCCCAAGAGAAGCTTCGTCATGAAACTCGTTGAATGGTTACTAGACAACGGATAAACATAAATGTATTGTATGATTTGGTAACGACATTATTTTCTTTTGTAAATCTCGTTACTTTTATAAAAGGTTTATTACGCCTATTTTAATTTAATTTAAAATTACGGTTTCTTGCGCCCAGTTTTCTCCGAAGATAAAAGATGGACGTCCTAAATGGATAGTAGGTAAAAATGTTTGGAATATTCGAAAGCATATATTTCTTAGTTTAGTGTTTCCATAAATATGTTGACTTTGATTTTGGTTTTTTTGTTTGTTATAGTTTGATTGAGGCGGTCGTCTTTTTTCAATTGTTATTTTAATTTTTCAAATAAAATGTTGATAATTTCGTACTCCTATGAATCATATTAACAGTTGATTTTCCATTGTGTCTAACTTTTGGTTAGTGCAAACCTCTTCGATAGCAATGTAAGCAAGGCAATTCGTATTAACTTCATTGAAAATTTCTCCCTTATTTATCTTTGTACAATCAGCATTCAATTGTACGATGCGAAACTTGGCATTCAATTCAATTCAATTTCAATTCAAACATTTATTTCAGACATAGTAGTCCATACCTCAGCGTTGTAATAAAATATTATAAAATTACAAATAAGATTACAAATAAAATTACAAATAAAATTACACATAAAGATACGAATAAAATTACAAATAAAATTACAAAATAAAATTACAATAAAATTACAAATAAAATTACAATAAAAACACAATAAAATTACAAATAAAATTACAAAATTAAATTACAAAATAAAATTACATTAAAATTACAAATAAAATTACAAATATAAAAATTTAATTAAATTAGTAAAATAAACGAATAAAATAATTAATTATCACACGTGCAGCCGAACCCAATGCATCATAAAAGGGCAGTCTACTCGTTCAGCTACAACACGCAGAATGTCATTGGGGCTTCCACGAACACGTCTTAGCATCGAGGCTGCTCTCTTCCGAAGAATAGCCTGAAATCCATCGGTATGAGCTTCCGCGAACATGCCTGATGCACTGCAGTACCGTGGCAGCCCCAACAGCACCCTGAACGCGTTGTTGTACTGCACACGCAAGGCGTTGATGGTTTTTTGCGTAAAGTTGACCCACAGGTTACACGAGTAGAAGGACTGGCAAAAAGCCTTAAAAAGTATCACCTTAACGGGTTCTGTACATCGAGCAAACCTGCGAGCCAACATATTGCATCTTACCGCCAACGCCCTCCGCTCCCTTTCGATGTCCTCGTTATCAGAAAGGTCCTCTGTAACCCAGTGACCCAGATATTTAAAATGCGATACCTGTTTTAGTGCAGTACCATCAAGAAAGACTTGAGGTACTGATGTGATATTGTGACCCCTAGACTTAAACATCAGCAGTTCACTTTTCTTAGCATTATATCTTAGTCCATGAGCGCCAGCATACTTCTCACAAATACTAAGATAAAACAAACCTTAATTTCATATAGTTAAAGTATGTTTTTGACAAACACTGTAAACATTTTTGATTCAAGACCTAAAACTAGAAGAACAAGAAGAGGAAGAAAATAGATTTATTTGGTTCACAAAACTAAATAAAAAATACATCACGCCAATTACACAAATTTAGAGGTTCCAGAACCAAAAAGGCAACCGCTCAGCATGTGTCATGACCTAAGGAGATCCCCAGGCCACAACGCTGATATCCTGCGGAAGCCGTAACTACAATATTGACGACCTCCTTGGTCGAGTGGCTTGCACACCGGTTTTCATGGTGTCGCTATCTCTGAGGTCCCGGGTTCGATCCCCGGTCGGATCAATTTAGAAATACCTGTTTTTCTATATTGTTTCGGGTCTGGGTGTTTCCTATGTATAATAAGTATGTATTTAAGTATATTAAGTATGTTTATCCGTTGTCTAGTTAACCATATAACGAGTTTCTTAAGGAAGCTTTTCTTGGGGCTAGATAATTGGTGTGAGTGTGGGAAACATTTATTTACATTTATTTATTTATTTAATAAAATAAAATAAAATAAACTAAAACTAATAAGAAAAGAGGTGGCACCAGAGACGCAAAAAACATTGGCAATACTCAAATACATAAGATTATAAATACTCAACTCGTGTGTGTTGTGGTGTGTTTGTGTGTGTCTGTGTGTGTGTGTGCGCGTAGAAAAATACGGGAAAACAATAGTAACACATAATAACTGTTTATCGCGTAGCGCGACTTTTCATTTACCGGAAATTTGCTCATCAAAAAGAATTTTTTTGAGACGACTTTTAAATGACGTTTTTAATAAAGTTTTTGATTGATGCTGATTGTGTGAAGGGCCTTTAGAGTGAAGTGGCACCAATTAAAGTGCTGACCTACTTTTTACCGTCTCTGTCGTGAAGTGGTAAGTTCACAGGTCTCAAAGATAGAGGGCGCTCATTCGATTTCCCGCTTTAGCACAAACAGTGTTCGGTTGATTCCTAATCAGAGTTACATAACATTCCTTTTAGGTATCACTAATCACGAAGTTAATTAAAAGTAATCAAATACGACTGTTTTGAAAAGGTTATGTTAAAAGGTACCAAGTAGCTAGTACTTCTATATGAGTTTAATACAATTTAATAACAAATTTTCTGTTTCTACTAATATATACCAAGAAGGTACTTACTGTCACCAAGCAGCACTGGGCCCGCGCGGTGGCTTATAATAATAATAATAAATAAATCATTTATTTCAGGCAACACACAATGTACAACATGGTAAAATACAAAGAGGCCCATATAATAAATACCTTACAGACTAACATACATACATCATCATCATCAGCTCATTTATGTCCCCACTGCTGGGGCAGGAGCCTTCCCTATGGATGGCTAGGGAGAACGGGCTATGAACCACCACGTGGGCCCAGTGCAGATTGGTGTTTGTTAACGACTGCTAATGCCGGGACCAACGGCTTAACGTGCCTTCCGAAGCACGGAGGAGCTCGCAATGATAAATTTTTGGTCACCCATCCGATGACCGGCCTTTGCCAAAGTTGCTTAACCTCAGCACTCGCAGACCGGGCGCGTTAACCACTGCGCCATCGAGCTCCTCAAACAGTATCACCGACTTGCAATTTTTATCTCCCAGCGATTTATATGGGTACCCTTAGACAGCGTAAGAAAATCTTGTTGTCGCAGCGATTCGCTATTCTAAGTTGCGATCATACGAGGTAGGCTTTACAGCCGAAATTAATAACCTATCTCTGTTAAGAGATAGGTTTATCTTAGTTTAGTTACCTAGCAACCGCTGTTATTTTCCGATAAATAACAGATAGGTATAACTAGGCAACAAATCTCTAGTAGGCCTATCTCTTGCTGAGGATAGGTTATTAATTTCGGCTGTAAGCAATACAAAAAACATCATTGCTAGTAGCATTATTGTGGTTTTATGTTACTTAGCCGGCTAACGGCTTACGGGAATGCGATGGTACGTGGATAACGCGCCCCATCTGCCATTGCTAAGGTTAAGCAATTTTCGCAAAGGCTGGTCATCGGATGGGTGCCCAAACATTTATCATCTTGAGCTCCTCCGTGTTTCGGAAGGCCGTTGGTCCCGGTTGTATTAGCAGCCGATAACAACAACAACCTATCCATCCATAGGGAAGGCTCGTGCCCCAGCAGTAGGGACATAAAATGAGCTGATGATGATGATGCTGATGAAGTCGGCTAACATGCATGCCTTTGGTCCGCCTGAAGCGAAGCGTAAACCGCAGCCCATGGACACTTACGATAGTATTAAGCGCTGCTGATACCACCAGTCGCAGACCCAGAAGTTCCGGGTCTGATACCCAGCGGGGAGTACATACGTGTGTACTCGGTTTGGTCACTGGTAGGGCTTGTATGTCCGCTTGGCATGCTACCACCATCTTATCTAAATGACGCCATAACATCACTGTTAGAAGCATTGTTATGTTCCAGCAGTTAGAGATAAGATAGCCAGTGCCTCAGTAGTTGAAGATCACGGATGCGCTTCCACCATTGGCCTTATCATCACTTAACATTAGTTGAGATGAAGGCACTGAGCTTACCCATAATAGAAAAAGCTATAGTACCTACTTATTAACTTGTCTCACTAGATCTAGTCCTCAGAATCATAACTAAATATAGTCTTTTCTAACCGGACACAGCAAGGCGACTGACATAAATTAAGATAGTAATTTCCCCTGTAGTTGACTATTCAGGGGGAATTATCTATAACTAGCTGACCTGACGGACTTCGTACCGCTTTGACAGTTTCTATGACAACAAACCAAACAAATCCTTAAATAGTTTACGTGTGAAAGCGTATCAAACAAACAAACTCACTTTTTTTAATAATAAGTATCCTACACCTTTGATTATACTTTTGAGAATATGTGTACAAAATTTCATGGTTGAATAGTTTCGGTGAACAAACAAACTTTCGCATTCATATTATTAGTTAGTTGGGATTATCTTCGGCTTTAGCATCACTTACCATAAGGCGATTAACACACGGTACCGCGCACCGCCGCGGTAGGCGGTGAAGCGGATCTCAAGTTGCATTGGCCTCTATTAATCTGCTGCCGTCCGCGCGGAGGGGCGGTGGCGGCGAGAGCACCGCTCGACCGCGCCATCGGGCGGTGTACGTGTGTTTGGTATCAACGGATTTAATAGAGGCCAATGCAACTTGAGATCCGCTTCACCGCCTACCGCGGCGGTGCGCGATACCGTGTGTTATTCGCCTTAGGTGAGAACCTTATGTTAATGAATGTTGAGTGTACAGTGTTGGTCAAATAAATACCTATTCTATTCTAATTTATAAAAAAAGTTCTATTCCTGGCTGGGTCGAGTAGGCATTTAATTTTTTCACTGTATTTTTATAAATATTTAATTCAGCTTAAGTTTAGCAATTAGCACTTAAAAATTAAAAATAAAATTTATTATAGCGTTATGTTATCTGTGGTATTTCATCTGAAAAGATGAATCTGCATAGCCGATCGATTGCACTGCTGCCGCTAAAAAGCAGTCAAAATCCATGCAGTGAAAAAGTTCAGTGCTTACGACAGCCTTCCCGGTAGCATAGTAGCGCCTAGTCAGTGCAACCGCCCGGATTGCGGAAGACCCAGGTTCGATTTTTTCACTGTATATTCATAAATATTTTATTCATTAGCACTTAAAAATAAAAATATAAAATTTATCAGGTGAGAAAATAAAGCCCTTCCCACTGCTATAGTACAACAACTTAATTAAACATTCGCTAATACCTACTCGTAGACACAGACGACAAAATATCTTTTAGAATCATTCAGTCTTTTCGATGATTGTAAATACAATTACAAATTACAAATGTAATTCAATATTTTTCTTATTTGAAATCGATTCCAAATATATTATCGTTCGTAATTTGGAATAACGTATCGTCGCAGATATAGCCCGCGGGTGCGGCGCTCTTCATGCTCGAAGAGCGGATTCCCGAAAATTGTTTTATGAATTTCGAAATTCTTGGAACCGATGATATCATTTTTGTAAGGGGCAATTAAGTTACAGAATAAAATGAATATGGATGAATTTAGCGATGGCACATACCTAATAGCAGCTTGCTGTTTATATTTCGTTTTAACATACAGCTTTTGTGGGTTTTACAATGATATTAATTACTTTGCTCTGTTGTTAATTTTCATACGCCTGCCATTTAGTTTAAAGCAAAGTAAATAGCTTATAACTGTCCCACTTGCCTTCATCACTACGATTGATGGTTAATGTCTTAATGGTTGGTGACCACAAACCCGGGCTTTGCATCGAACATTCCGAAACATCTTTGCTTTATACATACCTCACCAAATAGGTCCCACCGGAAGACCAGCGCTGCTGCGACGTTGTGCTCAATGCCGCAGCAGCTTACGCTGAGGTGGGCTCTAGTTGGCCTCACACACACACACACACATACACCATTGCTCTTTTTCTGTTTTAGTTGTTTGTTTTTTTAGTCTCAATTTATCTGTTTTTACTTTGTTTTTGTAATTGTCTTTTTTTTGTGTAAGGTTAATAAATGTTTTTCTTTCATTCTTTCTTTCTTTCTTTATTTGGGAAGTGAACCCGAGACCTTTGGGTATAGGACCGAGCGCTTCGCCACTGGGCCATCGAGGCGCCATTTAGTTTTAAAGCTCTCCTGCTCTAAGAGACGTGTTTTAACTCTTTAATGGGCAGAGCATGTTGAAATTTATATTGGTTTTCGACCTTATGTTGAGGTAATAAAGTTAAAATTGTTAAAAACATGGTGGTTGAATTTTAATACCACACTGCTTCAAAGAGTTAACGGTCATGATTACTGCTGGGCTCAGGGACACGAACTAATAGCACGGTCAGCAACGACATTCTTTTAGTGCCGTGCTATAAAATCTTTATTAGAAGTTGACAAGCGCCCGTTACGTTCTATAGTTGTAATAAAGTTTTCAGCGAGCCGCGTTATGCGTAGACCGGGCTGCGCTCCACGCTGGTCAAATGCGGGCGTGACTATAGAAGATATGAAATGGGAAGGATGAAAATAAAATGGAAAACCACTTTTCATTCAACTGAAACTATTAACTCTTCCAAGTTTGTATATTTTTGAGGTTTCAATATTTATTAAAACACACATGATAAAAAAAAGATGTAATTTTAGTACGAGATTTCCGAATTACTTTGCACTGCACTACAAGCAAATAATTTGATTTGATTTAATTTTAATTTCGGCAATTCAAGTGCTAATATGAACGTCGAGTAATTGGTGTAAATGACAACTTAGGGCGCTTTCAAATTAGGCGATTTCATTCCATATTAAAACAAGCGTGCGGCTGTCGTGCGGCTGGCGTTTAATATGAAAACGCACGGCAGCGACAGCGGTCCGACACGAAACGTCTAAATTGAAAGCGCCCTTAGCGCTCTTTGCGTTTCATATAAAACAGTCATGCGGCTGTCGTGTTGAAAGAGCCCTTAGGGACGGAGAAGCTCGAGACATTTCAATTTGGACACATCTATTGATCATAGCGAAGAAGTCCCTACTACGAACACTATGGCCCTGATGAGGGATCAAAGGATTTCATCATCAGCATCATCATCATGATTATAATATTTTATGATTTGGTAACGACATACTTTTTGTGTGCAGTTACTTGCGCCCAGTCTTCTCCACGATGAAGTACTTTTGTAGTGAAATTATTGCATCGTCACGGTATGTATGTGTATAGAAAACTGAGGGATATGACGAAGTACAGCAGACTTCAACCACATAAGCTCATCAAATAAAATAAAACAAATGAGATCAACATTGAAGTGAAACACTTTATACGGATTATACGGGCGGGAGGGACGCTCCCTTTCAAAGGGTTCAAAATGTTTGCTGAAATAGATTGTAATAAAACCGAAGCAGATTCGTATTTTCAATAAGTATAAGTTTGACAAACGGAAAAATAATAATGAAGATGTGGTATAAATAACGATATCAATGATTACAGTGATAAGTGCCTAATCATTGCGCTTCAATCTTCGGCTTTTTCATCTCTAAGGCGAGATGAAGGTAAGATAAAAAAAATTGCCATACCTTAGGTAATAACTGAATATTCGCTATAATATAATTCTTCCGTACGTGTGTGTCACTGAACGCCTCCCAAAACGGCGAGACCGATTTTGATCAATCTTTTTTGTGTATTTGAGTGGATGGTTTATATTCACAAATGGACCCGGTAGGTGTCGCTGAAATAGGGCTCTACGATATTTTTTTTAAACGAGTCGTGAGTTTGTTTATTGTAAGTAAATAAGTTTCCTCTCCTTGCTCTTAAATAGCTTGCCTGATAAGGTTCATAATTTGATCTACAAGTATATAGGTATTTTATAAAAACACAAATGTTGAAAAAAATTCCACGAGCAGGATTTGAACCTGCACCCTTCTGACATTCCGGGTCAGGTGCTCTTCCAATTGAGCTATCGTGGTTCTAACCAGCCCGCCGAAATTATTCAACACTTTTTACTTTGAAAGCCAAAGGCGCCCATTCAATATCAACAACTACCGTCACTAACATCCGATCATAATATTTTTACAAATATTAAAGATCAGTTAAGAAGTAAGCAAGCTATTTATAAATGTTCAAATATTTTTTAACGCAAATTTTATTGCGAACAAATTATAAAAACACAAATGTTGAAAAAATTTCCACGAGCAGGAAAGAAGGGTGCAGGTTCAAATCCTGCTCGTGGAAATTTTTTCAACATTTGTGATTTTATAATTTGTTCGCAACAAAATTTGCGTTAAAAATTATTTGAACATTTATATAGGTATTTTGTTACTATACTTTAATGTAATAACAATCATTCTTGATTTCAATGATGGAGGCCTTTGCTCAGCAATGGGGCAGTAAAAATGATATTTACTACTTACTATTAGCTTAATGTAAGTTTTTGTTAAAGAAATACCTATTATATATTGTCTTTTAGAACACATAAAAATATTGACTAGGGTTCCTAAATTCACATTGTCATTATGGGCCTAAAACTTTTGTTAGAAAAGTTTCACAACCTACAGATCAATCTGAAAGATGATCTTTTTGGGTTTCGAATGGGCGATGCATATCGTAGTACAGTCAGCGGCAGATCAACTTACCCAAACCTGTCAAATTTATCCAATGAATATTGATCTCTATAACCAAATGATAAAGTTCAAAATTGATTGTAGAAATTTGACAGTCAAAACTGTAACTGTTGATCTGCCGCCGTTTGTACATATGGATATTAAAACGTATATTGTATCAATATCGGCATATTTGACATCGATGTGTTCTAAAACCAAAACTGCTGCTGCTTCAAACGCCAACCCGAAACCAAGTTATTCTGAGTTTGGAAATCATTTGTGATAGAAAGTGACCCTTTACATTAAAAAGGGTCACTTCCCCCGATCCAATATTATTGACGTTGTAAAAGAAAGGGAGATAAAAAATGCCCTTGATGATTAACTTATCTGTTCGTATCAGTGCAAGCTCTCCTCTGTTGAGTTATAAGCCAATGGCGTCAGTACCTCATGACAAATGTCAGGACATTTATAAGAGCTTAATTATTGAAGCCTAAGTTGAGTAAAACACTTTTTACTTTAATTTATTTTTAATTCTTGCGAATATTATACCGTTGCGGGTACCGAAAACCGCAGTGTGGACTGATCTCTAACAAGGTAGACCGACGATTTGGTGAAGGTTGCGGGTAGCCGCTAGATGTGAGCAGCACAACACCGATCGTTGTGGAGATCCTTGGGGGAAGCCTTTGTCCAGCAGTGGACGTCTTTTGGCTGAGATGATGATGATACGGTATCATCATCATCCCAAGGGTCTACGAGCGGCGAGTATGAAGGATTTCTTACATTGCTCGACAGGTCGTGTGAGCTCACAGCGATTTCTGCTATCACAGTAGTTAATCTTTTTCTAGGTAGACGAGAGATTACAAAATAAATTGTTAACCTTGATTGCATGATCAGTAAAAAAACCTCGTTAACCATCTTATGATTGACGTTCGTGAGCACGCCATTTTATGATAAAGTATATTTTCGCTGTAATAATAAACTGTCAATCATAGTTAAGCACGGCTTGTGAAATAGGTTTCTCTATAAAAACTAGCTTAAGCATCTTCTCCACTAATCAAAACTAACATCGACTTCTTGGCGGAAAAGTGAATAGTCATGTCTGCGGTTTTGTTTTATTTTCTAAAATTTGTGTTAGGTCGAATGTTAACGTGAAATAGTGGTGGATTATTAACCGTTAAATGTTCGTGAGTGTGCATGAGTGTTGGCAAATGAAATAAAACAGTGCAACGTCACTTTTCAAATTCTGTCAAGAAGTCCGCCCGAGGACTTAGTAAAGCCTCACATTTTTACTGAGATACTCGAGGGGTTGGGGGTATATCATTTCTCACTTCTCATTTCTATTATCATTCATCATCATCATACAGGACAGGAAGGAAATATTGTTTATTTATGTATTACTTGTAAGAAAAATTACTTTAACACTGGCTAAATGTTCGCACGAAGCCATCATCTAAATGAAAAAAAAACGAATGTCATTATTTAAGACTATTTATCTCATAGGTAGGGCAGTGGCACCAGGGGGGTAACCACGAGCACTTATAGCAGTATTATTGCAGTTGTGAAAACGAGACGCGTGTAGCGACGAATACACTCGCGTCTCTTTTCCACAACTGCAATAATACTGCTACAATAGCTCATAGTCAGGGGGCAGTGCTCGACACTTTAAAACCACTGTTCAACACAATTTTCGTCGCCAAGAACTAAAATATTTTCCATTAACATTTCACGGGATATCAGCTAGGTAGGAAGCAGGCGGTCTGTCTGTGTACACTTTAAAACTTTCGCGTTCCATAGTTAACAAACCACGGCCGCTGTAACTCGGTCGAAACGTCGGGTATAAAGAAGGTATGATACCTTTTACTAATTAGTTTGCGTTGATCCCCGTTTAAATTTCTAGGTGGTCTGTTGCTACAGACTAAAATCAGTCGCTGACCGTCCGTCCGTAAAATCCGTCGTCTGCTGTGAATATTGATACAATAGAGCTTTAATTGTTTGGCGGCGCTTCCATTGTTGGCCTTATCATCACTTAACATCAGGTGAGATCAAAGCACTGTGCTTATCCATAAAATATATTAAAAAAATATATATTATTTATTGTGTTGTAATATTGTACCTATATTGTGTATTGTAATATTGTATATTGTGTTTCGTCCAGTGAGTGAAAGTATCGGAGGCCCATCTCTCACCTCTCCCCCCTCCCAATTCCTACTGCCTCCTCAAGATCTAACTCCTTTCTCAAGGCCGGCCACGCATCTTCGATTACTTTGGTTTTGTGGGTGTCCATGGGCGGCGGTGATTACTTTCCATCAGGTGACCCGCCTGCTCGTTTGCCTCCTTTTAACATAAAAAACAATACTACTTTTACCCACAGTAATATTTCTCAATTACTGGAAGCCTTTTGTTCGACTGTAATACCTTATAAGGTGTGATATATTAATTATTCACCTATAACCGTCTCAGTCCTAAGCTAAGGATTTCCGGAGATCGGACTATAAATAACACGACCCGACGAAGTGTTGGTAGCTTGAGTAGCAAGTAGTTCATTTAATAAACAATCCCTTGATATTAATTCAATATTTCTTTATTCATCACAACAATATACACAGTAAAAGTGAATTCTCTGCAGCCTGTGAAAGTTAAAACTGTGTTACAGGCAGGGCTTGGAAACCGGTTAATTTTTTGAACCGGTTTCACGAAATTATGCATGGAACTTTATAAAAAAGGTTAGGTACGTTCCATTGAACCGGTTTTTGAACCGGTTTACAAAAAAATGTTTTTTTTAATAAACCGGTTAAATTTTAAAATGATAAATACTTGATTTACGTTTTCGACCCATATTGATAGGATGCGCGAAACTATCAAAATGAGATAGCGCTCGCGACGCAACACTGGTGCGCGCCGCGCGGGTATTTCGTCTAACAAGCTACAACAAGTCGCAGCCAGCGATCGCTAGAAATAAACCGGTTTATTTAGGTTCGAAATATCGCTCCTATTTGATTCCGCTCCGGAACGGTACTTTACGATAGTACAGGTTTTATCCTAATGAAACCGGTTAATTTTGAACCGGTTTCAAGCCCTGGTTACAGGTCACAGTGTCTTCCCTAACTTTGCTAACAATCATAGTTATGGTGATATTTTAAATAAACTCAATATTTGACTCATTTTTTATTGCAGTCTTATCATTATCAGTCAATAATCAGAAGAACAAATCAGATTTTGAAAAAAGAAAAAAATAACACTATTGTATGAATTAAAGTAACATACCTTTTGTGGCTTTATATAACAAACTAGCTTTTGTTCGCGGCTTTGCGCACGTGGGCTACACGACTTGTGTTTATTCGTAATAAAAGCCAAACCTTCATAAGGGTATAAGTAAAAAGTGTCTAACACAAAAAAACGTAATAAAGATCACTCTGTATAAGTAACTTTGGTCCGTTTTGAAACCTTCTGTACATATTGTCATCCCCTACTTAAGGGATCATTTTCCAAAAATCCTGAAACACTTTACAATGTCTTTCCAGGTCAAATATCCCCAGCTACATATCTCACATTCTTTGGCAAAAGCACCTTTTTAATGATTATTAAAAAGGCATGTGTCTTTGCCTTTTAATTATAACCCAATGTAACCGCCCTTTCAGGATTTAGTTTTCTTTTGTGTGTGTATCTCATTAGGGATATATGACACAGATCAAACATGCTTTCTGCGGCTCGAATGGAACGGCCGCCCCGGCTTGAATTTCTTTGTACGCTTCTTCATAAAGAAAAACGTTTTTGGTTCCACGTTCAGTCTTTCTTGTTCTGTTCCAAGGCATCTGAAAGAAAAATACGTGAACTTATAGTTTTACATAACTCGTAGAGTTGAACTCGTAGGTACAACTATTTTCGATTGCGACTATCAACCACACGCAGTAGAACTCAACAGCTCATATATGTAAGTATATGTCCAACAGTGGACATGTAGACATTTATAACACGTGGACAATTGTAACGTTACAATTGCCCCCATCGTCAGTGGTACAACTGTCCTATACGGACGATCTAAGGAAAAAATTAATATCTCTTATTTTACTGAACACTAATAAACAAACACTTAGCTACGCAATGTATGAGAGCTCAGCTGACGACTCAATGAAAAATTTCAAAAGATTAACACATTTTAAGTGACAATATAATTACAGTTATATTATTATAGTTTTTAGTTTTAGGTTCATTGTTCTTTTAATAATTACTTTTGTATGTATGTATGTATTATATATGAATATGAATTTTCTATACAGAATCTGTTAAATTAATAAATAACATCCTATTTATTACAAGTTAAAACATACTTTGGTGCTGCAGAAACAAGAATTTGTCGTCGCACACGTCCGTTTCGCAGCTCGTGCGCAGGTCGGGACGTGTCCTGTGCGTATTCGAGCTTACACACAGGCGCAAGTGGCTTAATAGTAGAAATATCGCCAATGTTACCATTGTCCTCTGTTACTACTGCCCCCTACCTACCTATCCTATGTATCTGGGACGCTTGTATTTGTATGGTAATAATTAATAAATTCATCAGCATCATCATCATCAGCTCATTTATGACCCCACTGCTGGGGCACGAGCCTTCCCTATGGATGGATAGGGAGAACGGGCCATGAACCACCACGCGGGCCCAGTGCGGATTGGTGGTTGTTAACGACTGCTAATGCAGCCGGGACCAACGGCTTAACGTGCCTTCCGAAGCACGGAGGAGCTCGAGATGATAAATTTTTGGTCACCCATCCGATGACCGGCCTTTGCGAAAGTTGCTTAACCTCAGCACTCGCAGACCGGGCTCGTTAACCACTGCGCCATCGAGCTCCTCATTAATAAATTAAATACAATTAATTTTCGTCTATTTGGTTGTTGGAATGTTAAAGTGAAATGAGTTATTTATACAAGTTGGAAAAGGGATGAAAAGGGTATTCTTATTCTTATTCTTCTTATTCTTATTGTACAATTGCTACGCGACTGCTGCGGTTGATAAAGTGGCATTAGGCCAAAGACATTTAACTACTTACTATAGACAGGACATAGAGATCGACACTGTAATCCACTACTTATTACCAAGTGGTAACAAGTCGCTCAGTTTGATGTGATACGACCTCTAATGCAGTCGTGTTTGTGCGCGAATAGATTTGACAATATCTACAGAAAATATGCCAAATTGCGTGTTGCGATATTGCAAATCCCGATATGGTAAAACGGCTGAACGTGATTACAGTTTATTTTCGTTAGTATTTTGTATATTTACCCAATAATCAGCCTATATAATAATTTCCAATAAAGTATTCTAGAACATTTGCCTATACCCTATACCGCCCTCTGGTGGTAAGAAGCAAAAGCACTACTTTTAGATGATTTAGTGATGTTCAAGCGATGTCGTTTTATTTATCGATTAATGTTATATATAATATTTTTATATCGTAAGTTTAATATAAGTAGTAATATTCTGATACAATGATCATTGCGTTGGAGGACTGTTATGCACTGGAACAGTAAAACTAAGTGATACCTCAGCGGTCCCCCGACGCGATGATCATTGAATCAGAATATTATTACTTATATTAAACTTAATGTCTGATACCCCGCAGGTTCACATGTGAACCTATAACAATTGGTTTTCAATTGTGTCTGGTTTTACGGTACCTGACAGATTAAAGGGCCAATACGGATTTTAAATTTTCATTTTTCATTTTTTTCACCGGATTTTTCATTTTCTACCTTGATTGCCATTTGCTTATTGTTATATATTAGGTCCTTACTTATGAAATTGACGTTTTGTATGAGTTTTGTTTTAATTATATTTTTTATACATAAGTTTTTTAAATTTTCTTAGCATTTATTGATGTTAACTTTCTAAAAATTAAAGGCCAGCATGTTTGTTTCACTAGCTAAATATAGCAGACTATAAGTAGAAAAAACAAGTACCTTCAAAGGTACAATGAAAAGGTCAATTCCGCTAACTACAACTAAAAAAAGAGTCAATTAAAAAAAAAATTAGGCCATAAAGATACAAGATTAAAAATAATTGTTATTACTAAAGCCTTAATAATAAGTCTTAATTAAATGTATATACAAATATTTACAAATGGTATTAAGTTTTGGAAGTAATACACTTGTTAATGTGTGAGAAAAAAATCGTCAATTTCATAGGTAAAGACCCAATATTTTTTATACCGATTTTGGTTAACCTTTATAAAAGTTATCGAAACGTCGAAATCATAACGGAACATCCCTACTGGTATACTAACGACACCTACCGTGTGGTAGAAACTTATTCTAATTGATTTTAATACGCTGTTTTGCTTCTCAACGTTAGATGGCGCTACTAGCGCCCCAGCTCAAAGTTTTTGTATGAAAAAGTCTCTAATAGCCGCTCTATTACCTATTGAATCTCTTTGCATTAGGCGCTGCGCAAACTAGACACTTTTTGTTATCGACACGGCACACCATACAAAGAAACCGAGTTGCTGTATCCGGTAACGGCGATCGGACACTGTTACCGACACGGCACACCTTCACAGGAAACCGAGTTGCTGTGTCCGCTGGCAGCGATTGGACACAGTTGCCGGTTGCGGTAACAATTCGTTGCTTATTTTCATCTCATGAATTTGTTACGATGGACGTGTGCGTGGCTTATATCGGACGCAGAATACGGAGACCGATTGCATCGTCGGTTTGCGCAGCTCAGTACAATTGTAAGGAAGTTTGTTAATGTTGCTTGTGTCTTCAACTGACGACTTTGTTTGTCCAGTTACCTACACCGAACACTTTTTGATTAGTGTCAGGTGTTATAACTAGGTAAATTCTAGTTATAAATGAATAAATTTCATATTCACTGGCAGCTTGTATCTAGTGTTGCCACCTTTTTGTTTGGTGCAAAAAAATTACATTGTTTATTAAAAGCTACAAAATAAAGTTCATAGTGTCAAAATAAAATACGATTATTTATTTCGCTTAAAAACATACTTCTTATTGTTTTTAGCAACTTTTAACAAATAATTCATCATCATCATCATCAGCTCATTTTATGTCCCCACTGCTGGGGCACTAGCCTTCCCTATGGATGGCAATGGAGAACGGGCCATAAACCACCACGCGGGCCCAATGCGGATTGGTGGTTATTAACGACTGCTAATGCAGCCGGGACCAACGGCTTTACGTGCCTTCCGAAACACGGAGGAGCTCAAGATGATACATACATCTGATCTGATAAATTTTTGGTCACCCATCCGATGACCGGCCTTTGCGAAAGTTGCTTAACCTCAGCACTCGCAGACCGGGCGCGTTAACCACAGCGCCATCGAGCTCCTTACAAATAATTATCACTGCTAAATAGCTGCACAGCAACTTTTTTGTGTGTTATATGTAAAAAGAACACCAGAGAAATAAAATATGTGAAATAAAGTCTTTTTGCGTAGGTACTTTATTGTTATCATAAAGTATAGAGTACAAGTACCCGAAATAGCGTACAATACTTTATAATAAAGTACGGGTGGCAACCCTACTTGTATCCCACACAAGACACAAAAGTGTCTACGTTTGCGCAGCGCCTTACGGACACAAATCGCTCAATGTACATAGGCATATAAACTATTTCATACATTTTAATCGCTAATGCACTAAGCGAGCGATCATTGAGCGATTTGTGTCCATAGTACCAATTTATCAACCGCAACTAGAGCAGTCGCGTTGCAATTGTTAAATTAACAACTAGTTGCTTTTTTCAGTAATAAGCCTGCGAAACTTCTCGGTAAAATAGAGTTAAAAGTCCCAGACAAAAAAAACGTCTTAAAATACATTGCTGCGCATTCCCATCGCTCGTACCTACTAACTACAGAATGAGTGGTTTTATGTTTAGATCTAAGTAGCAAATATTTCAATAAGCTGAGTTCAGATCGATCTTTATTGTACTACTCGTAATGCAGGACAGGTTAAAACTATTTAAACTCCTAACTGAGTGCGGATGACTTTTACTTGTCTTGTTAATGTTCTATTACTCTAATTCTGCTTTTAAATGTGGTAGCTTGTTGTTAGCTCATAAGTTGTTGCATGTCGAGAAAAAATTTTAATAATTTATTTTCAATAATAACAATAAATAAAAAAATCGATTGCCACATGTATGACAGAGCATCAGTTGAGAACGGCTCAATCGATTTGGCTGATTTATATTTTGTTGTGTTCGTAATTGTCAGGACTAGGTTTGTATATAAGAAAGGATTTCGAGCTGGTAAAACCATCACGGCCCGTATCCCGTTGTAGCTGATGGGTCGTGGCTTGCGTTTGGAGGAGAGAAAACCTAACTGTCTTGCAAAAAAATGAGGTTAGGTGCGATCCGCGACCGTGTGTGCGTTTTGCCCTCCCGTGCCGTTGCGACTGGTCTAGAACTTTCTGTTTCTACGCCTTACTAGCCCCCCAACCACCTAACTCTCTCGCTTTCAATCGCTTTGAAAGCGAAGCCCTCGCCTCGCCTTGTAATATAATATCGAATAATATCGAAAGCTATAGCCTATAGCTTTCGATATTGCTTTCATATTGCTTTCGAGATGACAAAATGACGCCTCCTCCTCGCCTCGCCTTCAAAGCGATCGAAAGCGAGAGAGTTAGGCGGTCGGCCCCCTGCGCGTAGTGGTAGGGAGCGAGAGGGGTAGCTCCGCGCGGGGCAGTGAACTGGCCGCGCGGGCGCATATCGTCCATATTGAGTTTTTTATTATATAAAAACAACACTTACAGGTAGGTATACAATAAATACTAATTAGTTTTATAACTAAATTAAATAATATTTAAAAGAAAAAAGGGAGCCATCGGTCGTCTACACCCGTGATCCTTCACGCGGAAGATATCGCGAGCGGGCCGCTATTAAAATAAATACGTTTGAAAATATAAACATACTTATCTATTTATTGAAAACTCACTAACAACGCTGCTGGCAAGGAGTCTTAATAAGACAAAAGCCATCACTAGACATGACGCTGTGTCCAGTTTTCTTTCATTTTAAAGATAAAACTAAAATCGCTCTTTGAATATAAAATGGTTGTCCTTAGAGCTTTTGTTATTTTGGAAGTTTTTGCTATCATCAACTTGTTTACAAAGCCTCTGTACGCGGCTTATCTCTAGGGAATATCAAACGGATTCATTATTTTCGTATTGCACAAAAAGTAAATTGCGGTTTGGATAACTGAACAAATAAGCGTGCAACAGAATTGTGATTTTCTTTTATTTATTTTTCATTTTATTTGTTAGGACAATCGAAAATACAAGCAATTACTATTATAGATAGACTATTTATGTATGTAGCTACGAGTAGGTCTATCATCTTTATATAAGGTTACCATGTTGACTTTTACAAAGTTGAGGTTACAATTTCAACTATAAAAATACTAATTATAAAACTACTTCACAACTACTGAAACGCCTCAGTGGTTGAATGGCATAGCGCTCGCGCTCGGCCCAATACCCGGAGTTCAAATTCCAGTCTAGGCAAAGTGTGTGTTTGGATTTTTCGATACATAGCATAGGGTTCGATATGATTTCAGTAGTGAAGGTCTTTGCTTAGCACTGGGACAGTATATGTTACACTTAACTTTTTATAAAACTACTTTAAAAAAACAATTATATCATAGGAAGGAGGCATAAAGTGTGCTGGCAAACTATTCCATGTTTTGGAGGTGCGACAAACAAATGAGTCACCAAATTTCGAAGGAAGGGAGAAGGTGGGATGAGGTCAAAGAGTTCTTCAGAGCACACGCCATGGTATAAAAACTTGCATGTTATGATGTTTATTGAATCATGTCACTACAATGCCGACTCAAGTGGTACATTAGGTATAAACCCCCGCCCGGTCCTCGAAATGCCACTACACATTTACAAAATACACTAAACATGCACACTAGTTTAGGCCCAAGACATCGTACTCGTAGAACAAGGGTACGACGAGCCGGTTCAAACGCGCTCTATACCAGCTACAAACATGTACCTGGGCGCTTCTCCCCACCACCACGGCCCGGTCTTCCCGAGCCGAGGTCCGAGCCTTTAGAGGAGCCCTCGGGTTGTTCCGCTCCCCGATCCGATCCGAACCCCTCGGAGAATCTAGTAGGGCACGGGGACACGCACTAGTGCGTGATGCCGTTCCCTCTAGAAAACCGCCGAAAGTGATTCATTTTACACGGCTTTAAGGAACCCTTTAAGTTTCTCGCCGCCCCCAAAAAAGCCCGGTGAAGCTGAAAATGCCGTCTGAGGCAATCAGCAAACTCACTCAAAAAAAAAATTAAGTGTAAACTGTATTAATATTGAGATTTATTTTAAATGCTGGTGTGGTGATTAGGAGAATGTTGATTGAGCCAATTTAAAATTTGTGCGAAGTGATTATCTTTTTGATTGCTAGTTTCGACTTGAGCGTTAGATGAGTTTATGACTTTAAAACAACTTCTAAAGCGTGCATCGTCGCCGAGGATCGTGTCAGCATAGTGTCAGTGGCGTGCACTTAGAGAGGCCTATGTCAAGCAGTGGGCAGAATTGTGATGATGATGAAAGAAAATCTTCATACTGCATTTTTTTTTATTATTGCCTATACTCAGCGCTAATGTAGCATTCTAATGGTAAAAGATTTTTTTAAATAAGTCCAGTAGTTTTTCAGTATATTTGTTGCAAACATACATACATACATAATTTATGAAACTTTGACTTTGTGCAAATCGGAGGAGCTCGATGGCGCAGTGGTTAATGCGCCCGGTCTGCAAGGTCATCGGATGGGTGACCAAAACTTTATCATCTCGACCTCCTCCTTGCTTCGGAAGACACGTAAAGCCGTTGGTCCCGCCAGTAGCAGTCGTTTAAAACCACCAATCCGCACTGGGCCTGCGTGGTGGTTTATGCTCTATTTTCTTATGGGTTTATTCTCACTATCCATGCATAAGGAAGGCTCGTGCCCCAGCAGTGGGGGTCATAACTTAAGAATGAACTGATAAAGATGTGCAAGTCACATAAAGCCATTAGAAAAAACCAGAAGCAATAATGCAATACATACTGATTTGTCATGCATGTCTTGGCTCGTTAATTATTATTAATTAATCTTGGCTCCTTTACCTTCGTTTATTTAAATGGCAACCTACTTAGATGGCAACAATTAAAAGCCCGTCATTCAGTATGTGAGCTTTTCCTCATCCTCGATTATTACACTGGGGAGCAAAATATTTTTTTTTTATTCTGCGGCATTAATTTTGGTAATTGTTTTTGATAATACCTAATTTATATATACATAATATATGTTTACTTTGTTTGGATTGACCCTGGTTCTTGAGATAAATGATACGTAAACAAACATTTAAAAAAATATTAATCTACCCTCCTGAGTTGTATATTCTTAACTAAATCTTGTTTTCTATTGTCTTAGTTAATTTAAACAGTTTCGTTAATGAAATATTAGAATGCTTCATAACTTTTACCGCTTATGAGCTAATATGAGCGTTAAATTGCATTATGTACATAGCCATTTGGACAGATTCTTACTTGATGGTCTTTATCTCATGAACTAGAGACAATTTGACAAATCTGCTATTTTTTTTGTATTCATCACACTGAAGTTATACAAAATTGACTTCTATTTACCATAAACACAAATGTTGAAAAAATTTCCACGAGCAGGATTTGAACCTGCACCCTTCTGACATTCCGGGTCAGGTTGAATAATTTCGGCGGGCTGGTTAGAACCACGATAGCTCAATTGGAAGAGCACCTGACCCGGAATGTCAGAAGGGTGCAGGTTCAAATCCTGCTCGTGGAAATTTTTTCAACATTTGCGTTTTTGTAATTTGTTCGCAACAAAATTTGCGTTAAAAATTATTTGAACATTTCTATTTACCATGCCGCAAAATGACTGTCCCCCAGTGTTATTAATTACTTTCATGCGTTGGATAGCATGTCAACAATCAGAGTACTTTAATCAGTATGCATGCTCATATTAGTTTCGGACTGAATGATTTGCGTATGGTAAGTAAACCTTTAATATTCAATTACCTTTCTGTTTATTTCAAATATATTGATGCTTCTGATTTCATCTGAATGCAGATAGCATTCAAATTGTTTCTGACTGATTGATATGTTATAACATTTAATTAAACAAATTTAAGCGACGTGTGTTTATGTCATGTTTTAAACAGTAAGCAGTATTAACTTTGTTTTATGAATAGTTTGATTAGGCTTAAAAAGGTTGAATTTCAAATATGAATTTGCATTAAAATTTTAAACACCAAAGCTCCAAATATCTTTTAATTGGTGTTGGCCTGAGTTGCGAGAAATAAACGAAATAAACTATTTGATTTGATTGCTGCTAAAAAATAAAACAATGTTTTTTGAGAAGGTTCAGCGTATAAGATTGCGATAATTTGCTTGTGTGTTTGGTTGAACGCGCTAACCTCAGGAACTACTGGTTCGAATTGAAAAAGTATTTTTGTGTTGAATAATCCATTTATTGAGAAAGGCTATAGGATATAATTACATAACACTATGACTATTAACGTGGGTGAAACCGCGGGGCACAGCTAGTAAAATATACATTGCATCAAAATTGTTTTATTCGTTAGGTTGAATTCATATGTAATAAAACGCGTTACATATGAATTCTAAACGGTTTTGGTTTAATAATATATTATTGAAGAAAAAGAATATAACTTAAATAAAGAAGCAAAAGAATTAAAATAAAATTACTAAAATTAAAAGATTTCCTCCAACTGAGGGCTTATGGGAATGGTCCCAAGAATACTGGCAACATTACCTCTTTGTTGGTGTCATATGGTAGGGGTTTTAGTTCAAAATGCCACCGCCTCTTTGCTCGCCATTGGTTTAGTTGTCAGACGACCTGTGAGCCAGAGGTAGCCTGGGTTCAATTCTTCTCCACAGCTAAAAAATAGACGCAATGGGTAGTAGGTCAAAAATATTTGGACGATTCAAAAGCACTTTTTTAAAGTTTATTTGAATAAAAAAAATTACTTTGACTTTAACTTTGTTCTAAGTCCCCTGACCAGCTACTGTCACATCTTTTAAGTCTTTCGCCAAACCATCAATGTAAGCATCATGAATCATTGATGTTTTCTAATAATGCATATTCATATTCTTGTCCTTTGTTTCATTTTATTTAATAAGTATTAGGCCACTTAATTATAATTATATTGTAGACATCGCAGTTATACGGGATAGTTGAAACAATTAATTGTTTCTTACTTTGTAAATGTGATTTAGGTTTTTGGTGGTAGACTTATTTTAGTCTGAAACTTATCCTTTTTTAATTTGGGCGAAATTAGAATTTGAGCGTATTTACAAAGAAAAAGATCTAAGAATGATTACGACCTCGTATCTTAAAGGTTAATAGGAATGTAGGATGTTCTGTGATTTTACTTTATTGGAAAAGTAAAGTTATTTCAGAGAGTTCTAGTTATATAATCATGAATATCAAATATTTATTTCGTAACGTCAAGTTTATTTTACTAACAAATCTTAATTCGAAACTTTCTTTAATGGACAACGTATTCTCGTGAGTTTTCCTTGACTTTTTCGGATAATCTAATTTTAGTCATGATAAACGAGATAAGTTCTGGCAACAACATTAAAAATAAAAAATAATACAGTGTACAAGTCTATATTATACAGATATAGTATACACATTGAATATCTATTCATTACTTCATTCATACATAATTTAATATATTAGTAGAAGATATTTGGTTGTGTTCAAAATTCAAAATCATTTATTCAGTTTAGGGCGCAAACGCTTGCGCGGTGTGCGGTTTTGTTTTGTTTTTCTGTTCATAGGCAGCCTACCCGACGGGCGACCCGCCTCATGCAGCGCTGCTCTATGAATTTACATGAAACAGGCACGCCGCCGCGC
Source organism: Eudonia mercurella (assembly GCA_963082485.1). Taxonomy (NCBI): domain Eukaryota; kingdom Metazoa; phylum Arthropoda; class Insecta; order Lepidoptera; family Crambidae; genus Eudonia; species Eudonia mercurella. The sequence continues at coordinate 1,707,922 of OY720039.1, read as the reverse complement.
GGGCACAGGCGCGGGTCTCCGCGGCAGGCGCCCGCTTGACGTAGCGGACGCTCTTAGGCTACAAATAGCTGTTAGTCATTATATGAATGACCGGTAGCAACGGGTTTCACAGCTGTAACCTATTTCAGGCACCAGTCCTTTACAAATTTAAAAAAGCTTTAGCAAAATTGTAAAGGAAATAAATAATTTTTATTTGATTTGATTATGGTTCGTATTTGAATAAATACCATTAAGTTGGTGGACTGACTTCATCGTGCAATCTCCACGATGGAGCTGTGGTTTACGCGCCTGGTCTGCTATTGCTAAGGTTACGCAAATTTCGCAAAGGAAGGTCATCGGATGGGTGAGCAAAAATTTACTATCTCGAGCTCGTCTGTGCTTCGGAAGGCACGTAAAGCTGTTGGCCCTCGGCTGCATTAGCAGTCGTTAACAACCACTAATCCGCCCTGGGCCCGCGTGGTGGTTTATGGCCCGTTCTCCCTGTCCATCCATAGGGAGGGCTCGTGCTTCAGCAGTGGGGACATAAAAAATTAGCAGGTGATGTGGATGACTGGCAGAAGGCGACACAAAACAGACCCAGGTGGATGTTGTGTTGGCTGCCAGGAAGGCAGTGCCGACACAGCAGAGGATGAGGATGGATAGACTTACCCGGCGAGCTGACGTTGACGGCCGGCGTAGCCACGACACAACTGTCGTGGAGATGGAGCTGATGATGGTAGAAATTGCTTATTACGCGCACACACACACACGCGACTTATGAAGGGTGTACCGGCCGGTAGGCTATTCACGAGACACATTCTGGTTCTTCGAGCCGGATAAAAAGGCCGCTGCACGTCTATGCAGCGGAGTGAAGTTTTCGCGGTTCGTCAGCACACACTACCTCTGCCGACGGCGGAGTGGCGTAACTTTTATTAGGATGAGTGCACCGTCGCGTTTCTGGCGCGAACAGATGTTTTATTCTCAGAAGCCAAGGAGCTCTTTGACCTCATCCCATCTTCTCCCTACCTTCATAGGAGTACACGTGCTGCTCTTCGGAGTCACCGCTTCACTGTCTCAACTCTTCACGCTCACAAAGAAATTTGGTGACTCGTTTTTTTGTCGCACCTCCAAAAGATGGAATAGTCTACCAGAATAGTTATCTCATGCTACGTTTGTTTCACGCTGCACCAGTTATCTTCGCGTCTGGACTCCATTTCCACTTAACATCAGGTGGGATTTTGGAATTTGCCGAGCGATCTATAATAAAAAAAAGTTAGCGCAACTTCGTTAGTTTTTTATTCCTTATGGGCAGGCACTTTGTCGTCATCTCACCTGATCATTAAGATGATGATGATGATAAGTGACGATAAGCTGAAGGTGAAAGCGCACTTCACCCGGATACCTTAACTTCTGTAGCACTGGCTATCTTATATCTAGCTGCTGGAACACAACAATGCTACTAACATTGATGTTATGGCGACATATTTAGATAAGATGGTGGTAGCTTGCTACTGACAGGCCGACATAAAACAAGTTCCACAACCAAGTTTGTTGGTTAGTTAGTTTTAATTGGACTGGGCTCCAACCGGACTAATTTATGTTGAACACTCCTCACGATAACTAACAAACCAATCAATTTCGTGCCACAATAACCGCTTGGACACTGGCTGTCATCCCGATGCACAAACTTCTCAGTAGTACATCGACAACGCAGGACCTGCGAAACTACCGAAAAATTAATTACGTTTACAAACAATAAAATAGTCGTCGGAAAATTTGCATCACCATTTGCATGGTTTACACGTGTCTGTCTGTACTAATTGGGAAACGTTGTTTTTAAATAACTATTTGTTATTTGCGTTGCTGCATTCAATAGGACAGCCGAACAATATCTACGTAAAGGATTTATTTTTGAGTTTAACGATCCTTTCATTGGAGCATGTAAGCTGGAAATATTATTAACCATTTATAAAAGTGAAATACTGCTCACGTACCTACTTATCTCTGGAACTGTTAAGTGTAAACTTCATTTGGCAAGAGGTTCTTATGGTGTCGACATCCACTAGGAAAGGATTTGTAAAATAACCTTTAGAGATCACAGGAAACGGGTGTTATGCGGATAAAGTCGTGGGAGGGCTAAAAAAATTGCCTTGTCTGAAATGTTTATTTTTATTTTTATTATTCGGTTATTTAATACATTTATTAAGCGAGTGCTCACTTCGGTCAACCCGAGCCGAGGTCCTAGCCTTTAGAGGCGCCCTCGGGTTGTCCCGCTCCCGATCCGATCCCCTCGGAGAATCTTGTAGGGGCACGCATTAGTGTGTGTCCCCGTTCCCACGCGTGTTGCACGCATTCTCTCTAGAAAAACTGACGGTGTTGCGTTCACACGGCTTGAGGAACCCTTTAAAAACAAAAGAGTGATCACTTTGTTCCCTTATGAGATACATACTCACATATTTCTAAAGCAATTTTGATATTGATTTGATACCTGGTCGTGCTAAAAGCTGATTCAACGGAATTAATGAACTACATTCAGGAACTCCAATTCATATAGTTATGGTATTTCATATACCAGTTTGCTTCGCGAACGTTCGAAAATGTGAAAATCGCGATCACACGAGAACTATTTGAACAATTCGAGTTGATTATTCTTATTGATTTGCCGAAATAAAGGCTATGATGGCGGGACGAACTGGATGTATTTAACAAAAATTGGAATCAAATAGCTCAGGACCGCAATGGGTGGAAAAAATGGAGGGAGGCCCTTGCCCAGCAGTGGGACAGTGAGGGCTAATAAGAATAAATAAATAAATACATTTTATATTGTTTTCTAAAGTTTACGCGCACACTACACATTGAAATGAAACAACTTTTACGGATCTGCTCGCGTTTATTTTACACATTACTTTTGTACATGCCCACCATTACATTAGATTTGATAAACCACAAATTGCTAGAGAACAACGATGATACGCGAGGCTATTGAAATTTAAAAACATCCTAATTTCAATAGAGAAGATGGTTGGAATCTACCACCAGCCGGGATCCCATCATACAAACAATTAAATCCCAGCCCTAACACCATACTGCCAGACCAAAAAATACTGTAAGCTCTTTCTGCGTAAAACGGAACGCACCAGATTTAATTTAAACAAGCTACTAACTAATTATGAGACGACCAACATCTCACGTCTCCCTGTGACCACCCTGCAAAGGGTTCGAAACATCAGGATAAACATTAAAAAGTAATGTGTAAAATAAACGCGAGTAGATACGTAAGAGTTGTTTCATTTCAAATAAATTTTACGCAAATATTGTTGTGAATTAATTACAATTAAATTATAGTGCCTCAGTAGTTGAGGGTTCCGGGTGAAGTGCGCTTCCACCTTAGGCCTTATCATCACTTAACATCTGGTGAGGTGAACACCAAGTGCTTACTCGTAAGATAATTTAAAAAAATCGGAATGCGCTTAGGTCAGGTGCACTATGCTATCGTGGCGTTCCGTTTTTCCTAATCATTGTGATTTCGTACCCTTAGTGCAAAAACCGATGATCAGCACTTTTTCCCAACTGAACTTTTTTTATACTAATCGACTCGTCTCGTTAAGCCGCATCTGCAGTTGCAGACATCTAAAAGTGCTGATAATCGGTTTTTGTACTAAGGGTACGATTTATGTGTTCCGATAGAAGATAAGATAACTTGTTACGTGGAACGTAATGCAACGTATTTGATGCTGATGAACGCGGCCGAGCGTTACCCCGTCTTAAAAAACTTCTTAATTATAAAAAAAGTCTATTCCAAGTGCTGAAGATTACTTAAGAATAGTTAGTGAAATACAAATTGAAGTTTTATTTCGAGAAAAGTTTTTAATGGAAGAAGTTGTGTTACGGTGCAAGATTTTTAGAATTTGTTCACCTGGACTAAATTCACAATTTTGGGGTTCAACCCAATAAAACTAATAATAACATTCAATATTTTATTATAACTGATAGAATATAACATAAGGTCACATTTTTATCAACCGCAAATATTTTGATAAAACATCTAATTATATCAGAGAAATAAGGCCCTAAAATTAAAAAAAAATTCAGTCTAGTTTTTATTTTTACTTTTCCTGACACAAAAATCATTGCGGCCTCTCTGTCGGCTCCTTTGAATAATACTATGGACACGTGTAAGCAGTGTAGGCATTGCGGCCTCTCTGTTTCGACTCCTTTGAATAGAAACAACCCGAAGGGCGTAAGGGGTGTTTTAAATCGAAATGTCTTTTGGCGTTTTTCTTGAAAACTAGCGTATAAAAATTTAAGGGGTTTTTCATAAAAATAGTTTATTTATGTTGTTGAATTTATCCTCAAAATATTTGCGGTTAATAAAATGTGACCTTATATTTCTGATAGCGTCACTGTCATCATTATCATCATCATCATCAGCATCATCATCATCAGCATTATTATACCTGTCTTTGTTGTCGTATGTAGTTCTTATGAAAGCTGCATTCAAATACGTACGTATAATATTTTAGAGAACACCAATTTCAGACGGGTTTAAATCTGAGAATATTTTCATTCGTCAAAGGCGAAGTTATTCGGCATAACAAAGATGATTTTCCACAAAAGTTTCTCTCATGAATTTTAATTCTTCGTAAATTATTCCAAAAGTTCAACTTTCTTCAGGCAGGTGCCTGAGGCTATGTCAGATGCAAGTTCAAGTTAAAAGTAAATAGTTTTAGTACATTATAAACACGAACATTATTAAAGGATTATTTATTTTATTGCAATATTTGCGTAAAATATTTTACGCAAATATTGTTGCGAACAAATTCAGGATTGAGCTACGATAGCATTGTTGGCAGTGCACCGTGCACCTGACCCGGCATGTCATGGGGTGCGGGTTCGAATCCCGCTCGGAATTTTTTCAAATTAATAAAGGATTTAAAACTTTTACATATAAAAAATTAGAACCGTTGCTTGTTACTTTTACTTCGAACATTTTAAGAAAAAAAACACTTCTACATGTACGAAGCTGCACATCAGCCTAGCACTAACTGTCAAATTTCCTCAATAGATTTTGAACCTAATATCTATTTCGTTATGGTTGAATATTTATTTAGGAAATTTGACAGTTTTGGAGAGTCTGATCTGCAGGCGCCTGTACAGTACAGCGCCTTCCCCACAAAGCCGTTGGTGTTAATTGTTCTGTAAGATTTGAACGCAATCTTCAAAGAAAATTATCGTTAAAGACGGCGACTAATGGACACGAACATGCGAGTGTGTGAGTTTCTTGCAAGGTGAGTCTTCTTACCTTTTGTGCCTTTAGCGATGGTTACAATAATAGTTATTGTTTGTTTCAGACGCACCGTACCACTAGGCAAACGCTTTTCTGTAAGATTTTAGGATATTAAGAGATTCGTGCTTTATATCACAAGATTCCGTTACGATAACCTGTAGTCAATATTACCACTGTAATTTAGAGATTAAGAGGAAGCAAACTACATACACTGTGTAAGCCATTGTCAATTCCTTATTTACCGCCTCTATGGTGGTTATGACCACCGGTTTAGACCCAGAGGTCCCGCGTTCGATTCCCAGCGGGGGGTACATGTTTGTGTGCTCGGTTTGGTTGGTGGTAGGACTTGTTTGTCCGCCTGGCTAGCCACCGCCGTCTTATCTAAATATGTCGCCATAACATCAATGTTTGTAGCATTGTTGTGTTCCGGCAGCTATACAGAGATAAGATAGCCAGTGCCTCACTAGTTGAGGATCCCGGGTGAAGTGCGCTTCCAACAAATGGCCTTATCATCACTTAACATCAGGTGAGATCAAGGCACTGTGCTTACCGGTAAATATAAAAAAAGCCTACATTTTATTACTTTAATGTATCTATGTACATATTATCTATGGGTGGCCTGGCAACAATAAATAAATAAAAAGAGGTGTGATCTTTTGCCATAATAAAAAGTGCTTTATGTATCCTTATATTGCTATGATACATTTCCCTATTTGTAGATCCTTAAGCTACGCTAGTATTGTTAGTTGCAAGCGCCTTTAGCGGTGAAAACCTCCTCCTTGTTTCTCCAACCGATCTAGGGTTGCCAACCGTACTCTAAAATAGAGTATTGTACTCTATATCATGTAGGCGTACTCTATAATCTATAACACTAATAGAGTATGTTAAAATACTCTTTTTTACATAATGTTTACTATACTAGTGCCAGTCATGTAATATTATGCAAACCCATTAAGTATCAGAACCAAAAAAGTGCAAAAGAGCTCTTGATCTAAGTATATAAATTTAGAGTTAGAATGTTTGGACTCAAGCAATTCTTTTGCAAAATGTTACTCTTTTTTGTAAGTCCGTACTCTTTATTTACCTCCTTTGAAATCAGATATACTCTATTTCTTCTAATAAAAGTTGGCAACCCTAAACAGATCTTTTGCCATACATAAAAAATAACTCTTTTATCATTTACGATGTGTTTGAAGAATTTTTATTTTATTTGTATCTTAAAGTAAAGTATAAGTGGTTTTACCAAGCATTTTTTAAATATTAAAACGGCTAACATTACTTCAATGTGAACATGCTGAGGATCTTAGCGTTTACTGCACCATGCAGGTGCTCAACGTTTCAAGATGCTTTCTTTTCTAAATTGGTTCGCGGTCTAGTAATAAGGGCCGTTCAAACCGCTCTTTGATACGAGAAACATTGCGTGTGATCGTCTATCGTAACTGAAGCCTTTACTATGGGTTCTTAAAACAACAAATGTATTGCAGTTCTGGATACGAGACGCTTGTATATTCGCCTCTATATACCTTGGTGGTTTGTGATCTTTTTAAAAACATAAAACATTACATTGCTTCTATTTTCGCTGCAAAGAAACCTCCAGTCAGCGGACATTGTAACTTTTACACTAAATTAATAAAATAAATTATTTACGACTATAATTTTACTTAAAAGTAGTTGCAGAGATTAGCCCCGTCAAACAAACAAACAAACATTATCACAAACGTTACCTCTTTATTAATACTGCGGCGGCAGTGGTTACGAGAATTAAGAACGTTTGCTTAAGAGGTGAGAGTACCCCTTGAAAGCTATCTGCTCCTAGAAATTTGTTTGATATCTACCTTTTGATTATCTGCTATGTAATAATGAATATGAAAATGGTAATGGTATAGGCCTGAGTTCATAGATCTAAGTATACAAACACCCACCAAATTTGCAATTGCGTTTGTGATTTTACGAATTATAAATCAAACCAAACCATATTTTTTCTTATTAGGTATATTAGATAAATTATTACATATTACCATGTTCTGTCTCAAACGAAAATATTTATAGTATTTTATAGTATATATTATAGTATATATTTATAGTTTATAGTATAGATATAGATAACTGATAGAAATCCGACGGTAGCCGAAACACGAAGTTTGCCGAGAGACATTAAGAAAATAGATGCAATGTGTACACTATATGTGCAGTAGAGTGAACTAGAGTGCGGCAACTTTATACAAGCACATAAGTTAATACAAGCGCGCCGAAACGCACGCACTGGTAGGCTATTCTTGACGCAAACTCAATCTCAATACAATTCCAATCCCAAATGTAAAAAATTCAAATGGCACTATTTAAAGCGATAATAGCGCTACATTGCAATTAAATTGCGTGGAAATTGAGTGAACAAATTATTATCGAGATGGGGCGTTCACATTGCAATTAAATTGTGTGGAAATTGAGTGAACAAATTATTATCGAGATGGGGCGTTCCGAAATTGCGAAACTTATCCCAATATCGATACATATTAATCGCATTGGAATTGTATTGAGATTGAGATTGCGTCAAGAGTAGCCTACCTGAAGCTCATAGTTCACCTACATTAGCACAGAAAAAAGCACGCCAAACGGCGACGACGCGAACTCTCCCTGCAAACGCAGATCGGGCAGCGTATGTTGCTGTAGTAACGGGGAATAACAAGTATTCGCTGATTTGTAAAGATTTTTCTCTCTCGCGTTTCCTTTTAATCCATATCACTGAGCAAGTAATCACTACGTTTTGATCCACATCATAGCGGCTCGGCGCCTCGTACTCACGCTCAATTCGAAACGCGTGCCGATCAGTATACTTAAACATATGTTTCTTGGTTTGGGTGACGCGATTGTGAGTTTTATTGCGTATAAGAATAAGAATAAATTTATTTTCTGTATAAAACTTAGTCTAGATATACATCAAACTTATAAAATATCGTTTATTTACATTATAATGGGATATAACTAATACTTACTAAATATGTACTGCTGATATTGTAAAGTTTTAATATTAAGGTTAGTAGTGCAAATAATCTAAATGATACCTAAACTAAGTAAATTTCTTGACTCGTATCTTAGGCATCTAAGTATTTGGTAAAAGTAGGTTAGTGCTAACTTAACGTTTAATTAAATAACAATAAATTAATTTTGATAACATTCTATTGGTTTTTTTTTGCTTATCTAGCATGTTTTGAATAGGACTAGCTTAAGTAATAACTAACAATAGATTTTCTGTGTCATTATATGTTTTTTCTTTTAACCAATGTTGTACGGTTTTCTTACATTTAATTTTATTCATAGGATAAAAACTACGATGGAGTACGATGTTGACTACGATATCAGCTAACATTTACTTACTTCTTATACGTTATGTACGCAGTTCGTTTCTAGATATCACGCTTAGAAGAAACCGTAATAGACAGAACCCTCATCAAAGCTCATCTGTCGGGGGAACTATTTAATTAGAATCTATGAATTTATCATGATAATATTACATATCTCCATTCATTATATTTTACTAGCTGATCCTGTGGATTTCGTACCGCTTTAGAGTTTCTATGACAACAAAACAAACAAACAATCAAACTCACTTTTAAAAAATATAATCCTATGTCTTTGATTATACTTTTGAGAATATTTGTACAAAAATTTATGATGATCGGTGGAACAGTTTACGCGTAAAAGCGTATCAAACAACAAACAAATAAGCAAACTAACTTTCGCATTTATAATATTATAGTTAGGAAGAAAAACTTTTATCGTAATTCAATTTTAATGTAAAACGTAGTCTATTATTTTATGAAAATGTGGGGAATTGTATTCTGTAGTTGTGCCTTTTTAAATAAATAAATAAATAAATATCCAAACGAGAATTGATAGATATTATAATCATGGTATTTATCATGATAGAAACTATGGAGTTCAATTTGCACTCCCCGCTGAAAATCGAACTCGAGACCTCTCGGTCTCAAAAAAGTAGTCTAAACACGGGCCGCACGGTGATAACAACCACCTTCAAAAGTTGGTTGAGACTCGGTCTCAACCGCAGACGTCCCGATTTGACATGGGTTCGATTCCCAATGGAGCACACAGTCATGTCTCGACCTCTATTTTCTAAATACATTTTAAGATGACAGGACAATGAGATTTAAGTAATACGACTTGACTTATTCCCTTTTATGCCAATCCGAGTGACCAACAATGCCCGTCTAAAAGGTATAAGAAATAGTGGAACAAAAGATACGAGACTTTAAATGGCTGCGAGCGACCATGCGATTCCGATTGTTATATTTGCGCGAAAGCTGCCGCGCTTCACAGCGAGCGACATTAAATTTGTCGTGGCTTCTAGTGCTTGCTTTTCTGCTGCTATTTGGGCGTGAGCTGGTACTTGGTAGAGGGATTCGCAGTTCCACTTTGTTTTTCTGCTCTTTTTGCACGTTGTTGTTTTCTTATTTTGAAGTCTGCATTTGTGAGTTTTAAATAATTTTTGTTTTTCTTTTGTTAATAGGTAAAAAGAGACGTTCTGAATAGGTATTAGATAAAAAAATTTTTGGACGATTTAAAAGCACTTACTTTAAAGTTTTGTCTTTGACTTTGACCTGATGGCAAGTGAAGATGAAGCCGATGATAAAGCATGCGGACTCAGTCTTTATTAGTCCATTGATAGACAAATGCCTCTCCGCGCGCACGCCAATGAGTACGATCTGCAGACCGTCTACGTATTACAGATAACGTAGTAGATCTTCGCCAAGCATATTCACACTTATCTTAAACACCACAAGGTAACTTGTTAGCTATATAATTCACAACAAAAAGGAACATAACTTAACTTAAAATAAAACAAAGAAAAATCAATAACAAATTTAAAATTAAATCATCACCACCATCATCATCACCAGCTCATTTTATGTTCCCACTGCTGGGGCATGAGCCTTCCCTACGGATAGATAGGGAGAAAGAGGACCTAGTGCGGATTGGTGGTTGTTAACGACTGCTAATGCAGCCGGGACCAACGGCAACACGTGCCTTCTGAAGCATGGGAGAGCTCGAGATGATACATTTTTGGTCACCTATCCGATGAGCGGCCTTTGCGAAAGTTGCTTAACCTCAGCACTCGCAGACCGGGCACATTATAAAAATAAATAAAATAAAATATGTTTATTTTCTGTAACAATATTTAGTTTTACATTTTTTAGGGACAGGAGTCTCCTTTTAAGCTGTTAAGCCTGTTCCAGGAGATACCGCTCTTCCATAGCAATGGCTATCTTATTTAATAATTATATTTATACATTTTATTTAATAAAAATTAGTAATTAAAATTAAAATTAAAATTAGTATTTATGTGTGTGGTTCTGTCTTTACGTGCGCGTGTGTGTATATATATATGTGTGTGTGTGTGTGTGTGTGTGTGTGTGTGTGTGTGTGTGTGTGTGTGTGTGTGTGTGTGTGTGTGTGTGTGAGGCTGTTTGTGTGCTACGAATTTTGTTTGATTTACTTATCTATTTTGTTTGGATAGTGTTATACATGGTTTAATTGCTATTTATTTAAAAGTAACTTGTAGTATGTCGATGTTTAGAGTTTGACTACAACATAATATATTTTACAAGTGACTGCTACATAAAATAGCTACGTTCGCTTGTATTTGCATCGAAGGAAAGATTTCGTAATCGGGTCAACAAACATTATCTTTAAATGTATTTTACTTAGTTTTAAGACTTTACTTGTGACTATGAACTAATAAACATCTCCGGAGAAATTCTGCTTTCATTCATCTCCTGTAAGACTCATCATATTGGATGGCGACCCTGCCACGCGAACTATGGAGTGGAAATTATGAAGAAATATTTAAACTGACGAATAGAAGATATTTTCAAGACTAACAATACCATGCAGCATCGAGGTACAATTGTGGCAGTATTAGCTATAATTGTTGTCTTCACGTCGATATTGCTATATGTGCAGTATATTAGCAATTTTAATAACTCCAAATTGCACTAAGAAGAATCATGGGCTCTAAGCAAACTAAAGAAGAGGTGATCATCGCGCAAACCGCCAGTGGAGATGCTCAAGCAACCACAAAGCACACAGAAGGCATCAACCACACAGATATTATGATTATTGTGCTCATCGTTGGTGCATCATTAGCCGCTGCTTTCTACATGATGCGAAAATGCAAGGCTAACATAGTGAAGACACTTCGACGCGAAATAACCAGAGGCAACATAACCGTGTCGACACAAGAGTTGACGTCATCGAGCGTTTAAGAGGAAAGAAGAGTTGGAGCGGCCCACGGAGTCCAGGGTACCTATAGCGCGGCCCAAACAACGAGTCATCGAGGCTGCTGTGCTGCTGCTGCTGCTGCTGCTGCTGCTGCTGCTGCTACTGCTGCCATCAACGGGAGGCGCGCGCAATCTGCTGCGCTGCTGCTTATCAACGTGTCAGCACGTCATCGCCAACGCAACTCGGCGTGCATGCCACACGTCATGACCTCATAAATAGTAAGCTAATTTATTAATTACAAATGGACCAATTTCTTTTTAGGTAGTAATTAGTTTGTTGTTTTTAATATATTTCTATAACGATATTAGAAACCCTACATAATATGATATGACTAAGGAATTAATTGAACTACGTAGTAAATTGTCGTATTTAAAAGAATATTTAATTAAGCTAGGACCTGAGCGTCGCTCTTCAAAGTTAGCATATAATAAGTTAATAGAAGCTAAGTCATACTATGGAGGGTTACATAATATTTTGTCTCGAATAAGAGGACAGATTGATGATTCTGAGATAGGCACCTCTGACCTTAATTTAGTAGGAAAAATCGTAGCCGATATAAAATCTTTGTTTAAAAGTATTCAAAGTTTAGTAACGTATCAAAAAGATCTACGTACATCTGATTCGAGTTCAGATTACTCAGAGTGTTCTGGTTTGAAAATGGAAACCAAAATGTCGACTTTCGATATTAAGACAGCAATCGCTTTGCTACCTGTTATGACAGGACAGGAGCATGTTACACTGCAATTGATTGATGGAATTATTTTGTATAGCAAAATGATAAGTGACTCATTACATTCAAGTTTAATTGAATTCGTTTTGAAAACTAGGTTGTCTCCCAGTGCGAAACTTCGCCTACAGGCTTCCTATGACTCAATAGATAAATTAGTTCAGGATATGAAGTCGCTACTAATACAAAAAAAATCACAAGTAGCGCTTCAAACACAACTTTTTCGCTCTAAACAAGGCAATAGGTCTATAGATAGATTCGGCTCGGAGTTAGAAGAGTTGTTTGTAAATTTGACACTAGCTCAGGCAAATGGGGACGATGATAAATTTACTATACTCCGTCCCATTAATGAAAATATGGCCATTAAACGTTTTGCGGATGGGTTATCTAACCCACGATTAAGTACCATCATCGCGTCTCGAAATTTCGTGTCGCTTCCAGAAGCTATAAGAGCCGCCACAGACGAGCAATCCTTAGCTGTCCCGGAACAAAGTGTGATGAATATTAATCATCAACACAAAAAACATAGTTTTTCCCGAGGTCGGCATAGTTATCAAGGTTTTAACCGTGGTCAAAATCAAGTAAGACCTAATAATTTTTATAATAATTTCAGAAACAATAATAGACCTCATACGAGTCCAAATACAGGTCATAGGTCACCACATGGTCGCACATTTTCACGCCGTGGATCTTTACGTCACGCGAACGCCAATGACCGATATTCGCGGGCTCAGCACTTGAGTGCACAGCAAACTGTGTACAGTGACCCCCAGCGAAACGGTGACAATGCACTCAATGCACCTAATAGCACTCAGTTTTTTCGTTAGCAATATAGAAAATAATTTTATACTTAGTTGTAATACTTGTAATAACGTAACTTTTAATTTAGAAGAAGGAAAATATTTACATTTATTAATAGATAGCGGTGCAAGTTTATGTGTAATTAGATACGAATGGTTAAGCGAACAATGTGAGAATTTATTAAGTAATATTATTTACGATAGATTAACTATAAAAGGTGTCAGCGGAAAACTTATTTCCGAAGGGTATATTTACTTGAATTTAATTTATGATGGCGTTACTTTCATTGAAAAGTTTTATGTATTTAAAAACATGTCATGTACTGCTAATGGAATATTGGGAGAAAATTTCCTAGCAAAGTATGATGCTGTAATAGATTATAAAAACAGCACCTTACAGTTAACTTGTAATAATACTAAAGTTTCTATGCCAATAAATCATAATAGGTATATATACAAGCATGTTATTCCCGCCCGCTGTGAGGTAATTAGGTACATAAGTAGTAAAGGTTTACGCGAGTGTGTCATGTTAGCGAGAGAATTGCAAGAGGGCGTTTTTCTCGCAGGTGTTATAGCAAATCCACGTAATGGACTTATACCGATTAGAGTGTTAAACACAACGGATAATGATGTAGAAATAGATTTTTCTAATTTGGACATTTTAGATTTGCATGATTTTAATGTTTGCAACTTCACTAAGGAACGTTGTTCGGTAGAAAGAGTAAAAGATTTATTTAATTTGTTGGATTTAAATTATTTAAAAAAAGAGGAACGTTTATGTATTGAACAGATATGTGCGAAATATTCTGACGTATTCCATTTACCAGGGGATCGGTTATCTGTAACTAATTTAATTGACCATTCGATATCCTTAAAAGACAATACACCTGTCTATTCAAAACCTTATAGGATTCCTCATGCTTTAAAAAGCGAAGTACAAAAACATATCAAAGATATGTTAGATAATGATATAATAGAGGAAACAGTGTCAGAGTGGTCTAGTCCAATTTTATTAGTTCCAAAAAAGAGTGATAAAACGAATGAGAAAAAATGGAGACTTGTTATAGACTACAGGCAATTAAATAATAAGCTTGTTGATGATAAGTTTCCCCTCCCGAATATAACTGATATTTTAGACTCTTTATCGGGTAGTATTTATTTTTCTAAGCTTGACTTATCTCAATCTTACTATCAACTTAATTTAAACAAAAGCTCGAGAAAGTATACAGCATTTATCGCGGACAAAATGTATCAAATGAAACGTTGTCCCATGGGTTTGAAAACATCACCTAGTGTTTTTTCAAGGTTGATGACCATTGCTATGTCTGGTATTAACTATCAGGATGCAATAGTTTATTTGGATGACATTATTGTTATAGGTAAATCTATGGAAAACCATGCTCAAAATCTCATAAAAGTGTTAGAACGTCTGAGAGAAGTAAATTTAAAAGTGAATCCAATTAAATGCGAATTTCTTCGCACCGAAATTGTTTATTTAGGGCATCAAATCACATCTAATGGAATATTACCTGATCCAAGCAAAATTCAAACGCTGCAAAATTATCCAGTCCCGCAATGCGCTGACGACGTTAAAAGGTTCGTAGCGTTTGCTAACTATTATAGACGCTTTGTACCACAATTTGCCGGTATTACTCATCCATTAAATAAGTTATGTAAAAAACATAACAATTTTCAATGGACATTAGATTGTGAAAAAGCTTTTCAGAAAATAAAAGAAATACTAATGTCGCCCCCAGTGTTAGTATACCCGGATCTTTCTATTGATAATAGTTTTGTTTTGCAGACAGACGCTTCACGTATAGGTTTAGGCGCTATACTATCTAATAGTGACGGGCAAGTAATAGCATACGCTAGTAGAAATTTAAACTCAGCGGAATCACGTTACCCAATAATAGATCTTGAGTTGTTAGCTATAGTGTGGGCTATTAAACATTTTAGACCGTACTTGTATGGTAGGAAATTTAAAGTTTACACTGACCACAGGCCACTTATCTATCTTTTTGGCTTAAAGGATCCATCTAGTAGGTTAACTAAATTTAGACTGTACTTAGAAGAGTATGACTTTGACGTAGAATATGTGCCAGGAAAAACCAACGCAGCTGCCGATGCGTTAAGTCGAATTATAATAAACTCAAATGACCTAAAAAGTATGCAGGAGCAAGTCGTGTCAGTTATGACTCGCGCTCAATCACGAAAGCAAAAACTAGGCAACGACTTTATAACTCAGAACACTACAATTCATAGGACTGATCACCCTTTAGTTGTAGAAGTTTTGAAAAAACCCAAGGACGTAGTAGAGTTAAGAATTTGTTCATCTATTAATGAACAATTTAATAATTCAGATTGTATTTATTCAGAGTCGAGGCATTGCGCATATGTGTTGAAAGAGTCAACCATTTTTTTAGAATCTCGATCATTATCTACCCTGCCGGTGTTAGTGAGAGATCTAGAATCATTATGTAGCAAACTAAATATCGCTGAATTACTAATTATAAAAAATAAATACAGCGAAAAGTTAATAGAAAAACTTGCAAGTTACCTAAATAGATATTTACAAAATGTAAATAATAATGCGCCTCGTTTACTAATAGCAAAAGATGTTATTAGAATCTCAGATAATGACCAAAAGAGAGTCATTTTAAACGATTTTCATTTACTTCCTACAAGCGGTCACGCAGGGAGTAATAGAATGTTAAATAATATTAGGAAACATTATTTTTGGCCTGGGTTATCAACTGACGTTACTGATTACGTTAAAAAGTGCAAGCAATGCCAGATACAAAAACACAGTAATCAGTACATTAAGGAACCTATGGTCATTACTTCGACACCTACAAGTGCATTTGAACGAATTAGTTTAGACATTATGGGACCTTTACACTGCGACGATAACAATAATAAGTACGTTCTTACGCTTCAATGCAATTTATCCAAGTTTGTCGAAGCCTATGGGTTACCGACTAAAGATACGGAAACCGTAGCGAGATCTTTTGTTAATAACTTTATATTGAGGTACGGAGTACCAAAAGAAATAATAACTGACAGGGGCACAGAGTTCATGTCTTCTGTCATGGCCGAGGTTTGTAGTTTATTAAGCATTAAGAAGTTAAATTCTACCTCTTATCATCATGAAACGATTGGAGCTTTAGAAAATACTCACAAGAGCTTGGGTGCTTACCTCAGAATCCAATGTGAACAGAATAAAAGTAATTGGAGTAGCTGGTTACCATACTGGTGTTTCAGTTTTAATACAACTGTTCATACGGAAACAAAATATTCACCATTCGAACTAGTTTTCGGTAAACACTGTGTATTACCAAATACATTGCAGACTGGTATAGATCCTCTGTATAATTTTGATTCTTATCCTAAGGAATTAAAATTTAGGTTGCAAAAGGCGCACATGGACGCCCTAGAAAACCTTTTACATAACAAATGTTTAAGAAAGTTTAATTATGATAAAACATGTAATCCTATAGTTTATAAGAAAGGGGATTTAGTATTAATAAAAAACCATATAGGAGATAAATTAGATAGTTTATTCTCAGGTCCATTTGAAGTTTTAGAAGATGTAAGTCCTAATCTTAAGATTTTAAAAAATAACTTAGAATATATAATTCATAAGAATAATACAAAACCATATTTTGTCTAAGTGTTATCTATATTGTAAAAGCGTAATTTAAATAAAATTGTATTTTGTAAAAAAAAAAAAAACGTGAGTTGGTCTGTTAACGTATCTTTCATTCCTTGTCACATTTTTTTATTTATCCCCAGGGAGAGAACCCTGTACTTTTTCGGGGGAGTTGTAGTATGTCGATGTTTAGAGTTTGACTACAACATAATATATTTTACAAGTGACTGCTACATAAAATAGCTACGTTCGCTTGTATTTGCATCGAAGGAAAGATTTCGTAATCGGGTCAACAAACATTATCTTTAAATGTATTTTACTTAGTTTTAAGACTTTACTTGTGACTATGAACTAATAAACATCTCCGGAGAAATTCTGCTTTCATTCATCTCCTGTAAGACTCATCATATTGGAAACTCCGTATCTTCATAATTCAATAGTTTAAGCCATTTAGTAATAGTAGATTTATTTTCTTTTAGTATTTTAGTATATAAATCTAACTGCTTGTTTAATTTGTTGTATAATATCGCAGATCGCTTATCATATTGCATGCTAGCCATTGATGTTTTTGTTATGGGATTTTCTGCTACGATGTCTTTCCTCCTTTTTGTTATTTTATTTTTATCAAAAGGCAGTTCTTTATGCTTTTTTAGAACGATCTGCAATATGTACAACTTTCTTACCGATAACAGGTCTGTAATCTGATATAACTCTTGTTGGGAATCTTCTTTTTTTAAAATACATTATTTTTATTAATGCTCTCTGTGCTCGCTCCGTTTCAATGAACTTTGTTTTTGCCGCCCCACCCCAAATTGGGATGCAATATGTCAAAACGGATTGAGCCAGAGCAACATATATTTCGTTGAGGAGGCTCCTAGATGTTTTATTAGGATCTGTGATTATTTTTTAGGTACTACGTGTCTTAATGTTTTAAAAATCCAATTTAGTTTTCGAACTCTGCCACTAACATATTCCAAATGATTGTACCAGGAGAGTCGTTGGTCTATGATAACGCCCAGGTACTTAATGTGTGTCACTTTGTTAATAATAGGACAATCACAGTTTTTTGTCGCAAGGTCATTACATTTGTGTATTTTTAGGCTGTACTCATCACTTGGCTGTTTCTGATCGTGAATAGAAAAACATATGTAATTGGTTTTAGAGTAATTTAAGGACAAAAGATGGTCTTTTAGCCATTTAGCGATCTGAGCAACTCCCGTTTCTGCTACATTCCTCACATGGTCCCATGAATCCCCAGTGAAGACTACAGCTGTGTCGTCAGCATAGGAGAAGATATTTGCATTTTCTATATTTAAACTGCAGAGACCATTAATGTAGACTAAGAACAGCGTAGGACCCAGTACGCTACCCTGGGGTACGCCATAGGTCACATCTGTGTCCTCACTAATATAATTCTCTAGTTTAACCTTTTGAATCCTGTTAGAAAGGTAATCTTTAAAAAGAGCTAGGGGAACTTCTCTTATTCCGATATTTTCCAACTTTTGCAACAGAATGGGGATAGAGACGGTGTCAAATGCTTTTTTGATATCTAGAAATACAGCTAGACACTTTTTATTTTTATCGAGTTTTCGTACTACTAGCGAGCTTAGACCAGTTACTGCATCTTCTGTTGATTTGCCTTGTCTAAATCCGAACTGTGAATGAGATAGAACATTGAATTGATTAAGGTATTTTTGGAGTCGGACATTTAACAAATTTTCAATTATTTTGGACATCGCAGGTAGTGCCGATATGGGTCTGTAATTGCTGACATCGTCTCTATCCCCCCCCTTGTATATCGGAGTAATCATGGAACGTTTGAGAGGATTAGGGAAGATGCCTTTATTGAAACAAAGGTTAACCAAATGCGCCAAAATAGGTACCACTTCCTTCTTTACAAATTTAAGATATTTAGTTGGAATATTATCACAACCCGTTGCACTGTCTGATTTCAGATTCATAAGTGTTTTTTCAACCTCCTCAGAATCAGTGTCTAGAAGGACAAAAGAATTGGACTGGGGTGTTTGGTTAACAAAGGAACGTTTGGTATTGTTCTCAATATTAGATTGAATCTGCTCGGCCAGTTGTTTGCCGATGTTAACAAAGTAGTTGTTTACATAGTTTGTTGATTCAATTGGGGATGGTTTAATATTCAATAGCTCCATATAAGTGTTGTTAGGTTTGTGTAAATAGTTTATATCTTTTATATTTTTCCAAAGTAACTTATTTTTTTTTTGAATTTGTAAGTAAATCTCTTTCATATTTTCTTTTCAGTTTTTTTATTAGATTGTTACAATAGTTTCTATATCGTAAGTACGTTATTTTTAAGATGTCATTATATGGATCTTTTTTCAGTTTTTTTTGCATTTTATTTCTGTTATTTATGCATTTTAAAATACCAGTTGTAATCCACGGTTTTAATATCCGCCGACTCTTGGGAATTTTTGTAACGATAGTATTTTTCTCTATGGACTCTGTTAATTTTTCTAAAAGCGTTCTTATCACTAAGTCGGGATCTTCGCTTAATAGCAGAGTTTCAAGATTTGCTTTTTGTAAATAAAGTTGCGCCTTTTCATAATCGATTTTTTTATATATTTTTTTTACAATCAACTTATTTTTCTGTTTAGACAAGGCTAAGAAAGTTGTGAGATGATCTGTTATTGTGGTACGTAAAACTGCAATAAATGGCGAGATGTTCTTTTTATTTACTTTTAGCATAAAAAGATCTAAACAGTTTTCTTCTCTGGTGGGTAACGTGTGACCAGGAAGAATACCATAAAAAGATAACATTTCAAGATAACTTGTTCTACTTCTATAGTCTTGAGCGGTTTCAGTAGGCCTAGAGTTAATTTTTATGTTTATATCCCCTGCTATTATAATATTATTTTGTGTACTTAATGTCTCTAAATGGGTATTTAATGAATTTAAAAAGCTATCTGCATTAACAGTAGATGGAGAACGATATATACACAAAACTATACTATTACATAGTTCTACTTGTAGACAAGAAGCATTGGAAAGTTTTATTTCTTTTACCAGTCCTTTTATAGATTTTTTTACGTAAACTACCACACCATCATTTTGATTTAATTGACATGTAGTTGCATAAACGTTGTAATTGAGTAATTGCGGTATGGGCTTGTTAGCGTTTAGTCTACATTCCGTTAAAATAATTAAATCAGTATCAAAGCTAAGATTCGACAATGTGAGTGTAAAGTCATCAAAGTTGCAATATATACTTCGTATGTTTTGTGATATTATGGTTAAATCCCCTTTATTTATCTTAATGTACTTGACCAGCTCTGTGGTATCACATTCTATACTACGTGCTATTTAACATTACATTAACCACTGCGCCATCGAGCTCCTCAAAATTAAAACCAATAAAAGATTTCCTCCAACTGTGGGCTCATGGGAACGGTCCCAAGAGTGCTGGCAACATTTCTCCTCTGGATTGCAAAGCTAATAAGCTGGAGGAAGTAGCTGCCAGCCTCCTTGTCCAATTTTATTTATTTTTGTCACCGGGAAGCCTCAATAAGCCGAGTATTTTTTAACAATTGCCTTGCCTCCGGCCCCCAAGGACCCATTGTCTCTCACAAGGTTGTATGACTCTCTATCTATACTAAGATTATAATGAGGAAGTTTTGTATCTTTGTATGTTTGCCACGAATAAACTCAAAAACTACAGGACCGATTTAAAAAAATCTTTCACCATTAGAACGCTACATTAGCGCTGAGTAACATCGGCTATATTAAAAAAAAGAAACAAAAGAAATGCGATACGAAGTCCGCCGTGGATTTACGCACAAGGGTCTTCGAAACGTCTGCAGGTAATGTGATTAGGTTGTAGCGACGCCTTTGCGTGTGGTTATTTGGCACAAAGAACTTACACAAACGGGACAGTAATTTAGGACAGATAGTTAGTTATCTTTACCATTTGTTCTTAATTGATTCGAATGTGTACTGGCGTACACATTCGAACCAATTAGGATCTCTGATCATGATTAAAAAAAATACTTTATTATTTTATTTAAATAACTATTACGAATTTCAAGAGTCCTCCGAGAAATGGAGCCTGCAAAAAATAGAAATGTCAAAGGCTACGAAAATCTAATTTTCTCAAATAATGTTAATGTTATCTATTGGTTTGGGACTATATTGGGTCGTCGCATATTTAAAGTTTTATTTACCTTTTTTGTTATTCATATATTTTCGCATAGCTATCATGCGGAATAAATGTCTAGACATTCTTTTGTTTTTGATGTCATATAGAAAATTGTTTAGGGTCTGTTCCACAATGTCTGATTAGGTATCTCCTTATATATATGAGAACTAGCCAAGTTAGACCTTAGGCTTCAATATTATTATTGTTCTAAGTTATAAGAAGAAATGATATTTGACCATGCCACTAGATTAAAAACTCTTACTGAAATAGCCTCCATGCCCCCCAATTTAGAAAACTTCATTTTTTCTCTGACATTTTTTATTTTTTACTGACAAACTTCGCAAAGTCATCCTCTCCATCAAGTCAAAAGCTATTGGCTTCGATGATATCAACCGAGCAATGATTACTAGCAGACTTGATGAGATTATCTCTGCTCTTGTACACTTGTTAATTTCTCCCTGAGTACTGGGACATTTCCTAACATCTGGCGAAAAGCCTATGTTTTACCTCTACCAAAAACCTCCAACCGCAGTAATGCATAAACAATTATCCCAGCACGTGCATAAAAACTCTCTTCTTTATGAATTGCAATCCGATTTTCGCCCTGCTCACAGTACCAGTACAGCTCTGCTTAAAGTGACTGAGGATGCCAGAGAGAGTATGAAGCGCGGTAAGGTCACCGTGTTAAAGTATGTTTATGTAGTAAGTATGTTTATGTAGTCTATTTTTATTTAAGTTTTTTATATTTTATATGTATATTTCAGTTCTTATAAATGTATGTAGTACTTATATGTTTCATTTACGTTCTTTGTCGCACCGCTTACCAATTTTTTTGTATAGCCCTTAGGTCGAATGGTAGAGAATGCCATTTGGCATTAAGTCCGCCTTTTGTACTTTATTTTATTTTATTGTGCAATAAAGAATAAATAAATAAATAAATATTTGAAGTTGTTATAAAATATTTTATGTTGTTATAAATAAATTTCAGGACTGGCCATTGAACTTGGCACTCATTTAGATCTCACTTCTTTTGTCGTTGAAGTCAACAACCAAGGCATATATCATAATATTGAACTTGGTTCTCATTTCACATCTATGTTTTTGATGGTATATAGATATACCGGAACCAGGTGTTCGTACTTTTAGGTAAACGAAGTAAGTCTTGGACCTACGAGTATACTAGTGTGCATGTGTTTTTTAAAAATATTTTACGGGTAAGCACAGTGCCTTGATTTCACCTGATGATAAGTGATGATAAGGCCAATGCCATCATTGACCTTATTTGGTGAAGTGCGCTTTCATAGGCGCACTTCACCCGGGATCGTCGACTAGTGAGGCACTGGCTATCTTATCTCTAGCTGCCGGAACTAACAATGCTACAAACTTTGATGTTATAGCGACATATTTAGATAAGATGGTGGTAGCTAGCGAGGCGGACAAGCAAGCCCTACCACCAACCAAACCGAGTACAAACATGTATGGAAGGCGAACCAGGGACTTCTGGGTTTAAACCGGTGGTCTTAACCACGAAACCACAGAGGCGGTTAAACCGGCGTTGTCTAGATGTATACTTATAACGATAATTAATACTTTCATTTTCCTTAAAATTCAAAATTCAAAATCATTTATTCAGTTTAGGCAACAAATAGCTCTTATGAACGTCATTATGCCATCGGTTCGTAAGTCTACTCTGGGCGGGAGATCTTGTACTGAAAAGAACCGGCAAGAAACTCAGCAAGTGTCCAGATCTTTTCTCCCTTACATCGTCAAAAATATTGGAAAATGCCCCATCATAAAAGGACACTTTCCATCACAAATAAAAAACACATAATATAAAGGACAATCACATGAGAGAAAAAAAATAGTTTGCAAAAACACCATTTACCAGTTGAATTTTTTACAATGTCATACAGTACTAGTAAAAGTCAAAACCTGTCTAAGAAAAAACAAAGTTAAACTATAGTTGATAATAATAAAAATAAGACAAGAACTTAAGTCTATTAACATAAACTTCTCGTAATTAAATTATCTAGTGGTCGAAATTCGACCGTAATTTCATTAAGGCTGCACGGATTGTATCCAAAGCAATGAAAAATTATAAAAGAAAGAATGTGAGTTTGGATGGGCATTGACATATGTCGGCCGCATTAAAGACAAACAATGCGTGTGTGTCAAATACATGGTAGTGTGTGTAATGTTGTTTTTGTTGATTTAATGTATTTTTTATGCATAATAAAAAAAAAAATTAACATTCGGCTGACCTTCTCTATATAAACTACAAGTGTGCAAAATTTCGTAAAAACGGGTACAAAGTTTTTGTTTGACGTATTAATGGGCGTCCCACGGCCATGCCACATGGAGGGAAAGTACCTTAATTGTTGTAGATGGTACATTTTACTGAAAGAAGACTTTATTTTAATTTTAAAAACAATTTAAACTGCATTCATACATTTTTAAATAATTACCTTGTTGAACCGGGAATCGAACCCGGTGCACGAGAAAAAAATCATCCTGTAGTTTTATCATACCGATTGGAAGGCTTTATCATAAGGATTATTTTTTGCTAAATAACATAGCATCAGAAATAAAAGGAAGACCATGAATTTTAACATTTTTAATTTCAAATTAATCAATTTAATTTATTAAATGCTCAAAATGAGTCCCATTCTGTTGAGTACAAAGTCGTACTCTTTTGATTATTTTACTCCCTGTCGCTTTTTTGATCATGTTATGGTAAAAAAAAAATATATAAAAAAAAAATATTTAGAATAATACGTCTAAGTTCTGTTTGTAGCTCGTGGACAATTGTGTGTGTGTGCATTTTTTACATAACCCCATAAAAAAAATCTAACGGGGTTAAATGTGGGGATCTCGGCGGCCAACTTATTTGTCCATTTGTCCCGATCCAGGAGAGAAAATATTCATTGAGATAGTTCGGGAGATTGAGATGTACCGGGTTCGATTCTCGGTTCAACCAGGCAATTATTTAAAAATGTATGAATGCAGTTTAAATTGTTTTTAAAATTAAAATAAAGTCTTCTTTCAGTAAAATGTTCCATCTTCAATAATTAAAGTACTTTCCCTCCATGTGGCATGGCCGTGGGACGCCCTGTATAGATAATATACTATCATCAAGTAAGACGTTGATTCCAAGGCTTCCATAGTAAATAAAACACTACACCATGGCAAAGCTTGATAAAACGTAAAAAGGAAACAATATAAAACAGGAGCGGCGGTTAACTTCGATCATTAGTATACAATTAGGGTAACCTAATGGTAATGCTAATTGAGTTATTTTGTTAGAGTGACGTTTCCGTCATTTCTTTGATCGATGATGGTGATAGTGGGGCCTATTCTGCCTAGATTTCGACTTGATGGCGACTCCCTAATGACCATTTCTACCATTTTGTTTGTATTGAGTTTTGTCGACAGGAAGCTTCTGTTCCACAAGTTTACTTTTTTACAGTAGCCAGGGCAAAATGAATTTCTAAATTGGTGTTTGACATTTATTGCAATTTCATGTTCACGGATCTAGTCTTGGGTCTTATCAGTTGTAACAATTATAGATATGTCATCAGCAAATAGAATACACTTGTTATTTGGTTGCTTTAATTATGTCATTAATATAGAGCACGAATAGTATTGGGCCCAATACGCTTCCTTGGGGAACACCACTTTCATTATTATTTATAAAGCTAGATGAATGCGAAATAAGCTCATTTTTTAATATTCTGTTCACCATTACAGATTGTCGACGGTCAGACAAGCATGAAGATATCCATTGAAGTGCGAGTCCTCTGATTCCTATACAGTCAAGTTAATAAACTGCAAAAACTAAACAAATAAAGAATACTTTATTTTTTGTTTAGAATTAGATTAGGTTAAAATATTACAAAACTAATATTTGAGAAAACTAAATTAATTAAATTATTATTAAATTTAATAATAATCTATGTGAGACGAGGTCGAAAGCCTTGGATAGGTCGAAGAATAAAGCCGTAGTCAAGAAGTTACTGTTTAATCTTGTTAATATGGTATTTAAAAGTGTAAATATAGCCAACGTCGTTGACCTGTTCTTCCGAAAGCCAAATTGATCGTCTATAATTAAATAAAATTTGTCTCAAAAGCTAATTATTCTAGACAACATACATTTTTCGAATACCTTGGATAATATGGGTGTTAGAGTAATAGGTCGATAATTATTGACGTCAGATTTGTCACCTTTTTTGTGTAAAGGTTTGACGATTGATAATTTAAGTACTTCTGGAAAAACTCCAGATGAAAATGACAAGTTGATAAGATACGTTAAGACGGGCACTAGTTCGGACACACATGCCTTAATTATTTTGGTGTTGATGCCGTCGTAACCCTCAGAGCTATTACTGTTAAGAGTTGAGATGACCCTCTTTACTTCTTCTTCAGATACAGGGTATAAAAACATTGTGTTAGTATTTAGTTCATATTGCAAGTTGTCAGACTTCGAGCTCATATCTTTGGTTAATTCTATAAAATATTTATTAAAAGCAGCTGCTATTTCACTTGGGTCAGTCAAACAGTCATTATTTATTTTTATGTCTGACAAATCATTCGCGTATTTTTGTGCATACAATTCATTCTTGACAATAAATCAAGCAGCTTTACATTTATTTTTACTCTGGCGAATGTATTTTATGTTAGAGTTTCTTTTAAAGTAGTGTATACACTTTTTTAATATTCTAGAATATTGTAAATATATTTTATTATTTATTTATTACGGTTTTATCTTTGTAGTATTTAAATCGTAAATATCGTTTGTTGCAATAAAAAACATTTTTTATTTTCATTGCTGTTCTGATTGAAAGAGTACCTACTTACTAGATTAAATTATTAGTATGTAGAATGCAGTAGTAGCTTTCGATAATAAAACAATTATTGTAAAAATGAAAAATTACTAACTACCCTTCAATGTGTTGGTATGGTTGCAAATTTAGCTTCGAAAAAGCTTTATGACGCAGAAATAAGCACTAAAAATATACGTGGCCGTTTTAATATGGCCAGATAATTTTTAATAAGCATTTACGTATAAAATCACGCTATCATAAAAATGTGCACTCATAAAATCATTTTGAAGCATCGATAAACAGTTGAGCTTCGAACGACATTATCGTAAAACTTCTAGCAATGTTTGCCAGAATCATGTGAAACGGCTTGTATATTCAATTATGAACACGTCGGTTTAATAGGAGATTGGCTTACTGTAGTTGATTCACACACGCCTTTCCAGATAACTCATTAGGATTGCGAGCGATATTCAGATTCAGGTTTGAATTTGGAGTGGGAGTCGGCGGTCGGTTTGGCCGAACGGATAAATGCTTTGTTTATGCGAGAAATTGTGGTGAATAGAACCCTTTAGATGACTACAGACGTGAACCCGTTCGTACCTTGTGTTAGGGCTTAGCTTCTGACAAGCGTATTAACTTTCGAATACGTTAATTTCCGGATAGTTGGATTGAATTTTAAAACTAGAATA
The DNA here is from genome assembly GCA_963082485.1 of Eudonia mercurella. Lineage (NCBI taxonomy): Eukaryota > Metazoa > Arthropoda > Insecta > Lepidoptera > Crambidae > Eudonia > Eudonia mercurella. The sequence continues at coordinate 1,681,506 of OY720039.1, read as the reverse complement.
ATTCAGATACCCCTCGAGCTTCCTCATTGATATTTTCTAATAAAATTTTATCGGGTAACTATATTATAGCATTGTTAATGCAAATATTTAAATAACAAAATATATAAGGTCACATTTTATTAACTGCAAATATTTTGAGGATAAATTCAACAACATACTTAAACTATTTTTAAGAAAAACCTTAAATTTTTATACGGTAGTTTTCAAGAAAAACGCCAAAAGACATTTCGATTAAAAAGAAAAATAAAGCACTTTCGGTATGTAGTTTCAAAGTGTATTCCAAGGAGCTGAAACAGAAAGGCCGCAATGCCTTCACCGCTTACACGTGCCCCTAGTTTCATTCAAAAGAGCCGATAAAGAGACCGCTCTTAAAAATATTAAAATTTTTGTCTCAGGAAAAGTAAAAAAAAAACTAGCCTGATTTTTTTTTAAACGCTAGGGCCTTATTTCTCTGATATAAGTAATTAGATGTTTTGTCAAAATATTTGCAGTTGATAAAATGTGACCTTATATAATTAATGTGTTAAAAGCACCACCAGCTCATTTAAAAAAATCGGGTATTTTTTTAGATCCAACTAAAAATAATTACCTAACGCAATTTACTACGAGTCTAACACCCGTTTGCACTAAACTTATGAATCGCCTAAGTCTTGGTTTAACTATTACCCGGTCAAGTTAACTCGGCACCTGGCTCGAAAACGTCGCTTACATTCAGGTGCCGACTTAACTTGACCGGGTAGTAGTTAGGCAAAGACTTAGGCGATTTATAAGTTTAGTGCAAACGGGTGTATGTGAAGTCCAGTTGGTAGGTGTTTATGAATTTTGGTCTACAGTATTTGATTGATTTACAGTCTGGTTTTCTCGTTCGCGTTCAGTTCCCGGTTTTTGAATTTGTCTGTTGCAGCTTCACTTTTCACTTCAGGGTGTCAAGTGCGAGTGACCATTCGATAACGTAAGCGAAAACGAGAATTTCTATCTACCTTAAAAAAGTGTAATTTTATTAGTTTCACTCAGAAAAATAATGTTGTTGTCTGCAAACACTTTCTAAAAGGCCAAGAACTACGGCAAGTAGAAGAGATACGTGATCTAGGTATCATACGTGACTCTAAGTTAACGTATGAAAAACACAGACCATGTTGCCAAAAAGGCCCGCAGAGCGATGGGTTTCATCATCAGATCATGCTCTCAGTTTGACAATATTAAAGTGGTTAAAATCTTATATTGGTCCTTGGTGCGTAGCATTCTCGAGTACTTACGTTAAGTACCCTTTACGGGGTCCGTGGTCTCGGAAAGACACAGGGAATGATAATCCTATCAGTGCTTATAGTAGCAGCTACTAAAAACATTCACAATACCAAATCACATTCACACATTCGTTAGGTGTGACGACGCCATAACTGAAACATTATACTTGCAACAACATAAATCCCTAATGGAAGCTGTATACGGCCATGAAAACTACCTTTTACTATTCCAGGGAGTTCGCTCTTGCTCAGTCGGTCGGTGTCAAGTTAATTTATGGCCAAATAAACTCTGGTACAATAAATTTATTTTATTATATATTAGACATTAGAGGAATACATATAAAAGTTATAAACCTGTATTAGTATTAAGTAGTTCGTACTCGAAATAGACAGTTAAATAGGTTTATATATATGTTATAGCATACATACTTATAGTTTATTACTACTAGAATGTATAATAAGCGGCAAGCCGCATCTGTGGTCAAGTGGTTAAGCGGTGGTCTCAGACCCAGAGGTCTCGAGTTCGATTCCCAGCTACCACTATCTTATCTAAATATGTCGCCGTAACATAAATGTTAATAACATTGTTGTGTTTCGGCAACTAGAGATAAGATAAGATAGCCTGTGTCTCTGTAGTTAAAGATTCCGGGTGAAGTGGCTATACCTTCTGCTTTCGGTATAATCACCACTTAACATCAGGTGAGATGTACGCGAAGAACCTGTAAGTTACAAAAAATAAAAGTAAAAATTTTACTTTTTTAATTTTTCATTAATTGAACGCTATCGGTTCTGTCAATGTGTCCTGCCAACTATGACGTATGGTACTGAGACATGGCGCCTGACTAGGGAGGCTATGCATAAAATTAGTGTTGCACAGAGGGCCATGGAGCGCGCCATGCTTGGCATCACACTTTTGAACCGCGTCCCCAACACCGAAATCCGCAAGCGGACTTAGGTCCAAGATGCCAGCGAGCCGATATTGAGGCTCAAGTGGAGTTGGGCAGGACACATGGCCAGACGAAGTGACGACAGGTGGACCAGAAAGCTGACTGAGTGGTGGCCGAGAGACGGTTATAGAAAAAGGGGACGTCCACCGGCGAGATGGGTCGACGATATAGCCAAGACCGTGGGTTGCACGTGGCCCAGACTAGCGCAAGATCGAGGCGAATGGCACAAGCAAAGAGAGGCCTATGTCCAGCAGTGGGTTGGGAAGGGCTGATGATGATGATGATCGGTTCTATATACTTACTAATAATTATTTTGTATAATTTAACAGAACTGCTTCAGACCAAAATTGAAATTAAATAATTCGACATTTATGACTGAAATAAGTTTGAGGTTGTATCTTGTATATTAACGAACAAATTCGTTTGCTTAAATAAATGATTGTGTTCGTTTTCTGGATTATATTTCAACGTTTTAATTTGATTTAATTATTATTGCGAACTATAATGTCTAGTGTTTTTATTACAATATGCAAAGCAAGATATTATTTTGCATAATCGTTGTTGTTTTTATGCATTTAAATATTTTGTTATTTGCATTTCTAGTGTTTATATTATTTCTGATGTAATTTTTGCATACTTAGTAACTTTATTTTTTATTTTATTGTTTTTTTTGACAACAACAATCACAATTGTCCTTTATTTTTTGTGTGTTTATTGTGATGGAAAGTGTTCTTTTATGATAGGGTATTTTCCAATATTTCTGACGCTGCTGTAAGGGAGAAAAGAGCTTACATTTGCTTAGTTTCTTGCCGGTTGTTCTCAGTACAAGATCTCCCGCCCAGAGTAGACTTACGAACCGATGGCATAGTGACATTCATAAGAGCTTTTCGTAGCCTAAACAGAATAAATGATTTTGAATTTTTTTGTTATGGAAAGTGTCCTCCTATAGGGGTGGTATTTTCCAAAAGTTGACGCTGTGCAAGTAAAAGCTGTTTTTACAAATACATTTGCTGACTTTCTTGCCGGTACTTAAGCCAATAGGTACTTATTGGCTTAAGTGGCGTCCATGGTGTCCATGGCGATTAGAGATGACGCAACACTCAACAGTGACGCAACATCTCTACGCAATTGCAGAGATTCGAGAGTATTTGCGACTTCTGTATTGCTGATAATGCGTTCAGCACGACGCAGCAATCTGTCACGCAAGACCGTACCTGTGTCTCGTACAAAAGGCACAACTGGTCCGGCGTAAAGAATCGCCACACTCTGTTCAGAATACAGAGTTTTCGTGAGGCTTCGATATTCGAGTTAATATTTATAGACACGTGTTTAGCCATTGTATAACTTTAAACACTATTTTATAGTAAAAGAGGTTAACTCCACTCCCTATTTTCCATATAGGTAGTTGACCAGCCGTCAAGTGCGCTCACGTCTCGTTGTACGAAGAGCACGACTCGTAGTTTCCACTGCTCGAAACTACAGTGTTTTAAAATACAGTAAAATATTTAAAAAAATATCATTCGCTGTCACAACCCTTGTTGTTGGTCTCTTTTTAGAACTACTACTACCTACTACTAATTAATGGCAGTGTTCGGCGTGCGGAAGTCAGAAGCCGTACCGGACACATTAATTAGATAAGAAAGCTGCGACTCCCAATTATAATTTATTTCTGCGTACATTCAGGAAGTATGTAATATAGCTACCTAGTGGACTCAATGGTGCAGTTGCGATCTTGCAAGTTAAGTAACTTTCGTAATGACGGACTATCGGATGGGTGACGAAATACAAACATATCTCGAGCTGCTCCTTGATTTGGAAATACGTTTAGCCGTTAAAATATAGTTAATACCACTGTCATTGTTTCATGGGCGAAGGCCTATAAAGTTGCGTCATTAGCACACTGTAAATCAAACAACAAAACAAAACCATGACATTATGTAACCAAAAAAGTAATAAACACAATTATGGGGACATAAGTAGTAAATGGGGACGTCATAGTTCGCAGTACAACTTCAACGAAAACGCCTTTTCAACAGGTGCTTAAAAGTTTCTCTGTCGTCTAAACTGTCAACAAGTTATACAACTTTTGTGAAGTCGAGTCCGGAGACTCGGCTTCACAAAATGATAAAAACAAAAATTTCGAACTCCTCCATGCTTGGTGCAAAACGGGGTCGTATTTGATAATATAGGATGCTTAAAGTATGTCAACAATATAATTTATATTGACAGTAGAAAAGTCGAGATTTGATTTGCTGTACGAAGAATATTTTGTTTCACAGCAGATTAGTGTTTGTACCAGCCCCCCAACCGCCTAACACTCTCGCTTTCGATCGCTTTGAAAGCGAGGCCCTCGCCTCGCTTTCTATTATAATATCGAATAATATCGAAAGCTATAGCCTATAGCTTTTGATATTGCTTTCATGTTGCTTTCGAAATGACAAGATGACGCCTCCTCCTCGCCTCGCCTTCAAAGCGATCGAAAGCGAAAGCGTTACGCGGTCGACCCCCAGGTCATAGCGTTCTGATCTTTCCCTTATTTTCTGCTTCACGCTACTCGCTATGCCCGTGACTTCGTGCCTAGACGTAGACTTTAGCTTCTAATTTTGTTTTTACAATTATAGTAGTGAAATTTCAATAATTTACGCTAGCCATCTCTTTAACAAAGACAAAGTCAAAGTTTTCTTATTTTTATTTAAATAAACTTTAGGAAAGTGCTTTTTTTTTTTTTTTTTTTTTTATTTAGTTCACAAAACCGATAACAATCATATTGACATAATTTCATAAAACATTAAAATAAGATTAGAATGTTATCTTCTAGATGCGAACCTAGCATGCGTAAGTTTTCATTACCTACATATCTATGACAACTATTACCCAACTATTATTTAACTCTAACTCTAAAAAAAAATCAACTTTTGAATCTTCCAAACAATTTTTTACCTACTATCCATTCAGGACGTCTATTTTTTAGCTGTGGAGAAGAATGGGCGCAAGAAACTCCACAGCTTTAATATAAGTAACGACATTTACAAAACTATATGCAGTTACCAACAACGTTATACAAGTTTAAAATAACTTTCAAGGTTTCCGTAACAAGATATTATGGTCTTAATAAAAAAACAGACTCGTTTTTCAAGTTTTTAAACATAAGAACCCGCTGATAAAACACGAATCTCCATCTCGTAAAAAAAACTTATCCGTAAAAAAATGTATCTAGTACGAAAACTTGAGCTTTAGGAAATGATTTGTGATTAAAAAATACAGTATTTAATAAACTAACTTTTATTACTAGTGTGATTTTATGGTTTATTTGACATGAATAACCATATAGCAGAATTGAGTCAGATTCAAATTAATGAAACAATTGCTTCACAAAATGTTCAACATTGCCTCCATTTTGTGTCACGTGAAGTACCGGCACGTGTAAGAACTCATTTAACATTGCGATAAATTAATTAATCAATGGTTAGAGTAAAGATTCAAATCAAATATTTATTAAAAATACACTTCAACGCAAGCCGTTCGTATAATTATTTTTATAGATCAAAGCTTTTATGTTTGTGTTATCGCCTTGAAGAAAATTGTATTTTCAGTCATTTTATAGAGATCCAATAAGGAAAACGTAGAAGAACACATTTATAGTAACACTCGAACTATTGTTCGCGAAAAATGTATCGGCGCACATACGAGTATCAATCGACGCTGTTTCATGTTGCTTATTGATGACGCAACCCGAATTGATGGTTCGACACAGACCGCCATAGTGGTTCTACTTTTACGCTGTTCTTCGGCATCGGACCCTTGTGATATTAATGATTAACCATCCATTTGCCAATCGAATTCGTATTGTTTTGTTAAGATTTTTTTTTATAATTATAGTAGTAAATATATAATTTGACGCAGTTGCTACTAAATTTGAGGTCTGTGTGTCTGTAAAGAATGCGTAGGGGAGACCGAGGATGGTTGTGACAATTTTCACTTAAAGGAACATATCTCAATAAATAAACATAGCCCGATTATGAACTCTACGCCTTAATATAGCTCAATCCTTACTCTTTTGAAAACAGTCATCAAAGCTTATCAAAGTCAGTAAAAATCATATGGGGTCTGGGAAAATCAACGAAAACTGAAACTACTCCTTTTGTCACAACTCTCCTAACACCGAGGTAAGTTGTGACAGGTACCAAGGTAAGTTGTGACAGCCGTGTATCTAGACTATATTTGATAGATAAAAATATTTTTATATGTCCTATAAACAAAACACACTTTTAAGTACTGTAATTATCATTTGGCATAAGTGTAGGAACTAAAACATATAAATAATAATATACGCAATATTTCTTGTTTCTTTTGTTGTCAGCCCATAATTGAATTCTGCACATGTCAACAAATAATCGCATTATACATTTTCTTCCTCTTCTGTAAACACCGTTGGACTGGCATAGGTAACCCATAGATGGAGCCACATCAGTTACATTATCTTGAAAAGCTTATTTCTTCTTAATTATACTTATGTAAAGACATGTAGTTGAGATTGTAAGAGGATGCGGCATTTCGAAGACTTTGACCTCTTAATGTAACTTCTTCAAAGGCCAATTCATAAATGTCGACACTAGCGATGCCTCTATCAGTCTTTCGTGTATAATTATTAGGCATTCTGAAACAAAAAATAGCAATTCAGCATACAACACCAAACCATATGCCCAAATAAGTTCCTGACAAAAATTAAATTTTTAAGACAGACTTTAATTGTCGAATACTTTTTATGTCAAAGTTAGGTAGTAAGAATTGACCAAAACAACAGAGGCAAAACATTGCAAAAAGCATGAACAATAAGGTAACCAGAAATTAAACTTAAATGGGAGAGTTGTGACAGCGTGTCAGAATTCTTCTAGGTGGCAAAAATCACGACCTGGTCAGAATAATAATTCGTAATTTCGAAACAACATGTAAACACAGTAAGACAATGCCACGCTTTAAAACTTCAAAACCACACAATATAAGAAAAAATTGCATAACCACGTTAATTTAATATGTCACATTTAAATGAAACAACTTTTACGGATCTACTTGCCTTTATTTTATTTTATACATTATTTAATGTTTATCCTGACGTTTCGAATCCTTTGCAGGGTCCGTGGTCACAGGGAGACATATAAATGTGTAGTGTTCGCGTAAACTTTAGAAAACAATATTAATATGTCACGATATAAATACAATCAAAATTTTGATAAAAAACTTACTTTGCGGTTTATTTTTCATGCAGGTCTCGTACTCACGCAAATGCTTGCCGTGCGCTTTTGGCGCATACTGCGACAAGTAGCGCGTCTTTAAAGAAACAATCGCGTGCTGTTGCCAGCTCGCTATCGGTCATAGTTTTCGAGAAATCGTCTTTGTCACTACTCTCCTCTGTCACAACCTACCTCGGTCTCCCCTACGCCATCGTTTTTTGATAAAGCATTTACGGTGCCCGCTCACGCCTACGACCCAGTTTTTGTAGGACCGATAATCGAACCAATTTTTGAGTAACGATTTTTTGACCGACTTTTTGTAGGACGTGTGCGTTGCAACATTGAATTCCATACGTTTCATTTTCATCGTCAAAATTGGTCTCCGATTATCGGACGTGGGCGAGAGCTCATATTGTGACCCACTTTTTGTAAGTCGGGTACGTTGCAACATAGAACCCCATACGTTTAATTTTCATCGTCAATAATTGGTCACCGATTATCGGACGTGGGCGACGGCTCATATTGTGACCGACTTTTTGTAAGTCGGGTACGTTGCAACATAGAACCCCATACGTTTCATTTTCATTGTCAAAAATTGGTCACCTATTATCGGACGTGGGCAAAAGCTCATATTGTGACCGACTTTTCGTAAGACGGGAACGTTGCAACATAGAACCCCATACGTTTCATTTTCATCGACGAAACTTGGTCACCGATTATCGGACGTGGGCGGGACTTATGGGGATAGTAAGGCTGAAGATAAATAGTGTTGCGGTAAAAGTATGGCTTAACATAAATTGATGATGACGTAACAAAGTGTGCGATATTGTAGGGAGGTGAGGTGAGTGACGCACCATATTATCGCATGTTTACTTGCGTATTGTCTTGGATATACTTACGGTAGTTACCACGTAAAAATAACTTTGTTTTTTTTGTCATCCAACAACAATATGTGTGTATTTCACAACGATAGACTTAGTACCGCTAGCTCCGAAAATTGTATCCCATCAACTCCAAATTTATTAACACGTTGGCTGCCTCAAAACCAGATCCAATAGAAATTTTATTGTCGCCACTCACCCGTGCGGGGTCCGGCATTGAATGGGTTAAGGCTTGACTTTGTTTTCAATAGATCTTCATCTGATGAGAAGGCAACAAAGCCCTTGATGAGAATCTGTACAAGAAGACTTTTATTTTATTTTTACCATTTGTTTCGTTCTTTTTTTAGAATCCATTTGCTTGCGCCTTTGGTGAAAGTTATTAGCAGACTTTTATCTACAATAGGCAACGGTCTTGCATTAGGTAGGTCCGCAGTTAAGCCCACTGATTTACGCAAAATGTCCTCGATTAAATCTTTACAGCTGTCTATTAAGTACGGAATAATTTACGAGCCCATCAACAACCACCATTCATTACTTAAGAGTTTCAGATTGATGTTTCGGTTTTACGTTCCGTCGTTATGCTGATCCGCTGTATATTTTAACGAGTAGCTGGCTGTGCTTTTATATGTGTCGATATATTAGGTACTAGCGGCACACCCCGGCTTCGCAGAGGTGTACTTTTATTTTTAAACATTTTTTTAAATATGGCCTTCCTTAATAAATGAACTATTCAACACAAAAATAATTTTTCAATTCGAAACAGTAGTTCCTGAGATAAGCGCGTTCAACCAAACCAACAAACAAACAAACTCTTCAGCTTTATAATGTTAGTATAGATATATTAAGAATAGCACAAGCATATATTGAAGACAGAGTCATGCATGATAGCTATCACTTACTTAGGTGGTAAATGTATATTTTTTGTAAAGTTATTTATTAATTTTGTTTAATAAAATGTATCATCATCAGTCTTTACTAGTCCACTGCTGGACATAGGCCTCTCCAAGTGCACGCCACTAAGCATGATAAGTATGTATAATATGTATGTATGTATGTATCTACAATTATATTTTTATTTCATTTTTGGAAAAAGATAATATTAGTCTATGATAATATTGTGCATGTATGTATATTTAGATTGTCTTTTTTACTCCCATACTCAGATAATTCTCCGTGTGGTGCCGGGGGTAAAGAATTGCACCACCCCATCTCTTCCCGTGGGTGTCGTAGAAGGCGACTATGGGACCTTTCCAGAGGATGGGCAACAGCGTCTCTCCGTGTCTTATTCTCACCTTACTGCGATCGCCAACCCGCCTGCCAAGCGTGGCGATTATGGCAATTTCCCCTCAAATTGATTTATCCTTGAGGGAGGCCTTTGTCCAGCAGTGGACGTCTTTTTGGCTGAGATGATGATGATGATGACTCAGATAAAAATCTGTCAAAGGTAAAGTAGTGCTTTGTATGTGATTTATATTTTTTAAGTTAAAAATATCAATGTTCGCCAGATATCTATTGAAAATGTAAATCGACGTCATATTTATGCTCGAGACAGTTTATTTTTTCACATCTACAATTGTTGTGAACGGCCGGTATAGGATTTGAAGCATTTTTTTTGTAGCAAGTTTTGCTGATTGCCTCAAACGGCATTTTCAGCTTCAACGGGCTTTTCTTTGGGGCGGCGAGAAACTTAAAGGGTTCCTCCAGCCGTGTGAAACGAATCACCTTCGGAGGTTTTCTAGAGGGAACGGCATCACGCACTAGTGCGTGTCCCCGTGCCCTACTAGGTTCTCCGAAGGGTTCGGGTCGGATCGGAATTCGTACCATTTATGTATGTCGACATATGTAAATTCAAAAACATTAATAGTCGTTATGGAATTCCAATCATACGAAAAATCGTAAATAAAATATAAAATTGTGTAAATAATTTGCGAGGTTAATAAATTTTGTTACTTATATGACTTTATATACTTGATCACTACATAGTATAAAACAAAGTCGCTTCCCGCTGTCTGCCTGTCTGTCCCTATGTATGTATGTATGCTTAGATCTTTAAAACTACGCAACGGATTTTGTTGCGGTATTTTTTAATGTGTAGATAGAGTGATTCAAGAGGAAGGTTTAGATGTATAAATACATGCATAATATAGTAGAGAAACACTGATAATATCAGCATTGCACCCGTGCGAAGCCGGGGCGGGTCGCTAGTTCTCTTATAAAATACACAAAGTTTGCGATTAGCTAACTACATATTAAAAAATACCGCATCAAAATCCGTTGCGTAGTTTTAAAGATCTAAGCTTACATACATAGGGACAGACAGACAGCGGGAACCAACTTTGTTTTATACTATGTAGTGATCAAGCATCACTGTTACAAAGGATTTGTCATTTTCAAACGGTATCATTATTCAGCACAGCTAGATCTGACTATATAAGATGTTGACAGTAATGTACTGCTATTTTATTGTTACTACAATAACACATCCCCATCACCAGCATCATCAGCTCATTTTATGTCCCCACAGCTGGGGCACGAGCCTTCCCTATGGATGGATAGGCAGAATGGGACATAAACCACCACGCGGGTCCGTGCGTATTGGTGGTTGTCAACGACTGCTAATGAACCCGGGACCAACGGTGTTACGTGCCTTCCGAAGCACGGTGCATCTCGAGATGATAAATGTATCATCCATCTGATGACCACCTTTTGCGATAGTTCTTAACCAACCGTTGCATCGCAACCGGACGCGTTAAACACTGCGCAATCGAGCCTCTAAATTGTTGAATTGTTTGTAAAAAAAACTTCAATTCTAGCTTCTTGGTATCTATAAATATATAAATCTTCTGTGCGTATGTATGTTATTGAACTCCTTCTAAACGGCTGGACCGATTTGGATGTTTTCTGTGTATGTTCAAGTAGATTCGAGAATGGTTTAGATTTACAATTGGACCCGGTAGGTGGCGCTGCTATAGGGGTCCATTTTGGGATACGGGTGTTCTTAAGCGGACGAATGATTTGTTTGTTTTGTTGTCATGGAAACTGTCGAAGCGGTACGAAGTCCACCGGTCAGCTAGTATTTTATAAGAAAATCATCCAGCACTATTACAAAAGATTTGTCTTACTCAAACGATATCATTATTCAAAAGCGTACGCGGTAGGCACAACACAATTAGCTGTCACTATAATTAGGTTTTGTCATTAACATGTACTCAGTAATTTTATTGCTGCTACGATAACACCGATCTATTTATTTTCCCTAAAACGGTCTATTTTAATTAATTCAAGACGAGCACGCCTGCTAATTGAGACGGATGTTTCGTTGGAACGCTTTAATAAATTCGACGTCAACTTCAATGAGCGCCTAGGGTCCGTGTAGGCCGAATACCATCTGTAGATCTGTACGCCAAATAACGAACGAATAATCAAAGTGTAACAACTGGTCTGGATCTTTGTCAGTATTTTCAGTACAAAGTTTTAGCTCGACTTAACGCTCGAGAGAGAACAAAGGGCGGTTCTGGTGCCATTTTTTGAAAATGTCTGCACACGAACAATATCTGTAGAGTCATCCATACGAATAATATTTTATATGACAGCTTAACTCTTAACCATAACAATTACAAGATATGAGTGATTTTATAAAGGAAGCTTTTGTAATCCTTAAAAAACCCGAAATTACGAGAAAACAGTCAGGGTGTCTAGTGCGAGTTTCATTCGCCATTCAATCACGTTAACGAAAACAAGAATTTGTATGGCAAAATTTTAACTCTCCTTGTATGTCGCCAGAAGGCGCTGCCTCAATGCCATACTAATTTTCGTTTTCGTTTTGGTAATCGAATGAATACAGTATGGCAGTTGGAACTACGGGTCCGGCTGACTTTTCAAGGGTACCACGGGAGTTCCGGATCCTAGGCCCCCTGCCGGTTATGCCTTCGCGGGCGTCTCCGGCAGGTCCCGGACATGGGTTGGACTTGTGGTGGCATGTGGTTAGCTGTAGAAGTGGGAATGTTCGTCTGCCTGGCTGTTGTTGGCCAGGCTTCCATTTCGTGCACAGCGAGCGAGTCTGTGTAGCGGTGTCGAGGGGCTCGATGCGAAAGGACTTGCGGGGCATGTGAGTTGCCCATAGTTGGTTGCTATGTTCGGTAGTTTTCACTGAGCAGAACTCCGACATCTCCGGCACAAGTCTGGATAACTAGTAGAGGTGCACGCTAGATGCAATACCTCCGGTCAGCCAACCGCGTAGGATTGTGAATTGGCAAGGTGCCTGGATGGGTACTGAGAAGTGAGTGGGCTTACAACTCCGCCACCAAAGAGGACATTTGGTAGTCGATTTTAGAGCCGACGGCCCGAGCAGTGGAATCTGCGAGTTGTGCTCTTAGTGCAACGAGAAGTGAGCGAGCTTACAGCTCCGGTAACCTATCTGGATAATAGGTAGTGGACTATACGTGTCCACGGGGCGACTAGCTCGAGACACTAGTCTTAAAAGTACCGGATGAAGATTGCGCTCCGGCGCGTCCTGATCTGGCGTTATGACCTGACGTAGATGGTCCCTTGTGATTGCATAAGGATGTCTGACACCTACTTTGTAACCTGACGGTTGGTAGGGGGTGTCAGTATAAATTTTAAGTCATTTTGTGGCTGGGTTGTACCTATTGCAAAATTTGAACTCCCCTAGTTTGTCACCACACACTGCTTCAATGCCACCACAAACATTTTCGACTTCTGTTATGTCACGATTGAATGGCAAATAAAATTCGCACTGGGCACCCTTTTCTCTCTACATGTTGTTCTGTGAAAGGTGTTAGTTTTTTCTGCACAGGTATACATACGCCCTGCCTTCTAAGAATAAACTCCATAATGATGGAAAATGCACGGAACTAAATAGGAATAATGTCAGCCATCATATTGGCGACGCTAATGTTATTCCCGCCCACGAGAAACACGCGCTGGCTATCCTTACGTAGGTAAACACTGACTGACGTTTTGGGGTCACGCGACCCACTCTAGTACAGTCACCATCAAAAGTATCGGTGCAACGTTAACGGGCAAAAGTATTTTCGCAAATCTTAGCGCTGTGTGATCAGAGTGTAATTATGTTATGAATCACACTGTAAAAAATATTTTGATCAGATATCTACATAAAAGCTTTAGTACAGAATGTAACTACCCACTACCTATAGATATTTTTTTTTTTTTATACCTAGCACGGCAAATGACTCCAATTCACCTGATGTTAAGTAAATATGGAATCCAGATGCGACGATAACTGGTGCAGCGTGAGAACAACGCAGCGTCAGTTATCCTCACTTTGCCGGCCCACAAGGTGCCTCTTCACGCCTCGTTTGAAGGACCCCATATCATAGGAAGGAGGGAAAACGTGTGCTGGCAAACTATTCCATGTTTTGGAGGTGCGACAAAAAAACGAGTCACCAAATTTCTTAGTGCGCGTTGGAATATTAGAGACAGTGAAGCGGTGACTCCGGAGAGCAGCACGTGTACTCCTATGGAAGAAGGGAGAAGGTGGGATGAGGTCAAAGAGTTCTTCAGAGCACTCGCCATGGTATAAGCGGTAAAACACGCTGAGTGACGCAATATTTCTTCGCAATTGCAGAGTTTCAAGAGTATTTGTGACGTCTGCGTTGCCGATAATGCGTACAGCGCAACGCTGCAATCTGTCCAAAGCATCGAGAAGGTACTTTGCGGAACCGTCCCATATGTGCGAGCAATACTCCACGCAAGACCGTACCTGTCTTGTACAAAAGGCCCAACTGGTCAGGCGTAAAGAATCGCCGCACCCTGTTCAGAATACCGAGTTTTCGCGAGGCTGTTTTGATTTTGTAAGTATACGACATTGAAATAAAACCACTATAACGGATTTACTCGCGTTTTGTTTATTAAAATAAAGTGAGGGTTTGCAAGCTACTAATTAATTATGAGACGACCAACACCTCAGTCTCCTTATGACCACGGACCCTCAAAGGGTTCGAAACGTCAGGATAAACATTAAATCAAATTAATGAGTTAATTAAACGCGAGTAGATAAATCCGTAACAGTGGTTTCTTTTCAATTAACTATAAGATTCGTTTTTTGTGAATTGTTTATTTTTCATTTATTGATTTCGGTAGGACACAAACCCACGACCTTTAGAAGTCCTGGTGACAGCTCTTGGAAACCAACACACGAACACCACCCGTGTTACTCACTTAGTCCGACCGGGTGTTATATCATTTCTAAAGGTATTATATAGATGTACTCTCATCATCATCATCATCATCATCAGCCCATTTTATGTCCCCACTGCTGGGGCAAGAGTCTTCCTTACGGATGGATAGGGAGAACGGGCCATCAACCACCACGCGGGCCTAGTGCGGATTGGCGGTTGTTAACGACTAACGACTTCTAATGCAGCCGGAACCAACGGCTTTACGTGCCTTCCGGAGCACGGAGGATTTCGAGATGATAAATTTTTGATCCCCCATCCGACGACCAGCCTTGGCGAAAGTTGCTTAACCTCAGCACTTGCAGGCCAGGCGCTTTAACTACTGCGCCATTGAGTTCCCATGATGTAAGTACCCTAATGTGATACTGTTAAAGTTTCATTTACAGCTACACACAAACGCCTGGTCGATCTAAATGGGTAACCAGCTAACTCTTAAACCAACGTCTCGGAAACTTTTTCTAATGCTATTGTAGTACCCGGGTTTTTTTTCTGCTGTACAATATTATGTTATTTTATTGCATAGAATATACTCGTATCATACTAATATTATAAAGCTGAAGAGTTTTTTTGTTTGTTTGGTTGAACGCGCTAATCTCAGGAACTACTGGTTCGAATTTAAAAATTATTTTTGTGCTTAATAGTCAATTTATTGAGAAAGGCTATATTTTTTTTGTAAAATATATTACAAAAAAAATTAATAATAAAAGTACACCCGTGCGAAGCCGGGGCGGGCCGCTAGTTATTTAACGACTCCCAACTACTTACTTCGAATAAAATATAAAGCTGAGAAAATACATAAGTTAAAGAAAGTAACTCGTTAATTAACTATTTTAGGAGAACTTAATTAAAAATGTACTTAACTAATGATGAGCAGAGTACGACTGAAAAGCGAAAAACTTGAGACATTATAAAATAAAAATGTTTTTTATTTAAAATAGACTTACAAAGCCTCTTTAGACACAGTATTGTCACAAAGTAAGGAGGAACTAGAACAGTCTTTCCCAAAGTGGGCGATAACGCCCCCTTGTGGGCGCTGGAGGCTTAGAGGGGGGCGGTAAGAAGCCCGGAAAAAAATTGGGGGGCGCTGATGTGATTTAAGGGGGCGATGGGTGATTTATAACTTCAGCTACTTCATATTTTAAAATTCACTAAAATTAAAATCCGCCTACTACACAACATCCATTTATTACTTCATATTTATATCCTATTTTATTGTATAAATATAAACTAAAAATATATTAATAACGTTCACAACGCTATTTATATTTTAAGATATTTATTTAGTATGTAATAGGTATCAAACACTGAGAAATATTCGTATTTAGAATATAGGTTTAATTAAACTCCAGGCGAGACTAATATGGTAATGAGGTTTTTAAGGTGAAAAAAAATAGGGCGCTACAAAATAACTGATTTTCAAAGTGGGCGTTAGACGAAATAACTTTGGGAACCTCTGCTAGAAGGTATTTTAATGCATACCGTGCTCGAGCAACTCACACATAGACCGCTTTACTGTGCTCTTGCACGGACACGGATCTCGGAACAGCTCGGAACTGTACAAGCACTGCGCTGTTGCGAAATTCTGAGAAATTAATATTTCATGAATTTGAATCGACATTGATGGACATTGATTATAATTGAATTGTAATAGGTATATTGTTAATTAATTAATTATTTATCAATGAAATTGTAAATTAATATTTAATTTTTAATTAATTAATGATATATAATTAATATATATGCACTGTATTTCTGTAATGTTAATTAATGTCTAGCTAGTAAATGTCTTATAAAATAAATATTGTATTTCCGAAATGGGCACACTGTTGTGTCCAAGAATACTGATGACCAAAAAACTTAAGTGGTTCCGCAGGCCGTGTGATCTAATACAGTCAGAGGTTTTCTAGAGGGAATGGCATCACGGCTTCCCTACTAGATTCTTCGGGGGGTTCCGATCGGATCGGGATTAGCATTAGATCAGGCATTCGATCACGTTAACATTAACGAGAATTGGTAAGCCATTGATTGACGCCTCTTGGCAACAAACGAGGAAAGTTTCAATGTTACCACACAAGACAAATATTCTCGTTTTCAGTTTTTTTTTTTTTTTTTAATACATAGCACGGCAAATGACTCCATTTCACCTGATGTTAAGTGAATATGGAATCCAGATGCGATGACAACTGGTGCAGCGTGAAAATAACGCAGCATCAGTTACCCTCACTCTGCCGGCCCACAAGGTGCCTCTTCACGCCTCGTTTGAAGGACCCCATATCATAGGAAGGAGGGAAAACGTGTGCAGGCAAACTATTCCATGTTTTGGAAGTGCGACAAAAAAATGAGTCACCAAATTTCTTAGTGCGTGATGGAATATTTGAGACAGTGAAGCGGTGAGTGTATTTGATCGAATGGGAATAAAACTCGCATTCAGCTCTCAGTCAGGAATTCAGGGTCCTACCGATAGTTAATGTATCCCCGACGACAACGTTCATTCACCATCCATCACAGGTAGGTATATTTTTTTAACTTCAGGCACAATAAAGAAACTGTAGAAGGTATCGAGTATGCTTCATACAAATGCGCTCGAGCAACGCACACATAGACAATTGTATGAGCGGTAGAGCCACGCTGCGTTGCAGCACGAAATGGGCCGGCTCGCCCGGCGTAACACCACCCTCTCACAGAATATCGGCGTGAGACAATGGTACTCGTTGCTATTGTGCTTCGTCCGGTGAGTGAAAGTACGGAAGACCCATCTCTCACCCCTCTCCCCTCCCAATTTCTACTTCCTCCTCAAGATCCAACTCCTTCCTCAAGGCCGGCAACGCATCTGCGATTACTTTGGTTTTGCGG
Organism: Eudonia mercurella; assembly: GCA_963082485.1. Classification (NCBI taxonomy): domain Eukaryota; kingdom Metazoa; phylum Arthropoda; class Insecta; order Lepidoptera; family Crambidae; genus Eudonia; species Eudonia mercurella. The sequence goes on along the minus strand of OY720039.1, from coordinate 1,664,132 downwards.
GTGTCCATGGGCGGCGGTGATTACTTTCCATCAAGTGACCCGCCTGCTCGTTTGCCTCCTTCTAACATTAAAAAAAATGTGTCACGGACACGATCTTGGAACAGCTGTGCTCGAACCGATTTTTAGTTACTTATTCGTAGGTACTTAGTTGACCGGCCTAGTTTACTTGAGACTCCTGATAGTAAAAAGGTCAAAATCTACGTCCCTCGAAGTTAGTTCAATATAAATACAAAATGCCAAGGGTGGCTTAGTGTTCAAATGTCAACGTATTCTCTTCACATTAAATATGTATTTTCCTGATTCCAATATCCAGTACCTGGATGACCGAGCTCTGCTCGATATTTTTTTACGGACACAACGACGTTATCTAAAAATGAAACCTAGCTAGATGGATTTATCGCCCCCGAAACCCCCTGCATACTAAATTTCATAAAAATCGTTGGCGCCGTTTCCGAGATATAAATTATATATACATTTATACAAGAATTGCTCGTTCACAGGTATTAGATCAGTGGTTCTTAACCTTTTAGCCGTGTGGGACCATTTCACCAATATGATGTCATGTGAAATGAAGCCGACGCATTAAACTATTCTCTAATTTTATACTATGTAATTTATATATGCTATAGCTGTTTGACTACGACTATGTGGTATTGTTAGTTCCCAAAATACATTTAATAATTAAGTATTGGGTTTTTGTTTTGTATTGATTTATATTCTGCTGTTTCTGTATTTGTACAAATTCACCCAACATAAATAAACACAGTATAATGGAAGTCATAAGTAGACAGGTACATACACAAGATGCAAACCAGCAAATTCATGGATTGATCATGTACTTGTTTTGTTCACAATAACCATTGTTAATCCTATTCATAATAATTATGCGCTAAAATTTTATTTAAAATACAATTAAAGTTAAACTTTTAACTGTTACATATTTCCAATAATGTTTTCTTTTCTCTCAAAATAAAATTTATGAAACTTAAAATTACCTAAATTTCTGTAGTTCTGTAGCAAAAAACTCGTAGTTAGTTACTTCGGCAAATGACAAAGAGCCTAGTGTTTTTACGAAACTACGAAATGATTTATTCTTTTTCTGGAACTCGAAACATTCTATTAACATTTTAGGAACCAAAATATACCTCTTTTTAAAATAGAATAGGGTTTTTACTTATTCTTCTAATTTCCATTTTCAAATTATATTTTGATAACTGGGTCTCTGTCGCACCATCTGCGCTCCGGTCTACCGGAATGTCTATATTTTTCAGTGACATCCAATTAAAAGAGCGGCCTTTGTTTGCTGGATCGCGACTATACGTTATATTTACATAGGCTCTTCATTGAACATGTTAAAATTAACTTTGGATAGAGAATGACGGACGGGATCCCCCAAGTATTAGAAATCGTCATCATACTGCTAGATTTTGCCTGATTCTAGGCTACCAGCTTCAACTTGCTGCCAGCTGCTCCCAAGAGGCTTTCGATGCTGTCTTAAAGCAGTCATCATTACCAGCTCATTTTATGTCCCTACTGCTGATGCAAGAGTCTTCTCTATGGATGGAAACAGCAAAGAGATAACGGGCGATAAACCACCACGCGGGCCCAGTGCGGATTGCTAGTTGTTAACGACTGCAAATGCAGCCGGGACCAACGGCTGTACGTGCTTTCCGAAGTACAAAGGAGCTCGAGATGATAAGTTTTTTGTCACCCATCCGATGACAGGCCTTTGCGAAAGTTGCTTAACCTCAGCACTCGCAGACCGGGCGCGTTAACCACTGCGCCATCGAGCTGCTTGAAGTAGTACGATTACTTAATGCAGTATTAGAGCCGGCAGACTAAAAAATATTTTTATTTTTATTTTGCACAAGTCTATTCATAGAACTGTCATAAAGATATAAATCTAACATAAGTCAAACAGAAGCGTATATCGCTTAAAAATTGTGGTACTTTTTCACCTTCTTAATTAAGGACAAATTTTGATTCCTGTAAAATTGCAATTCTTGAATTATGTGCTTTAGTCTGGCAGCCCTAGAGGTCATGGTAAAACCTTAGGTCGTCGCTCTTCCTTTTTTTTAATTAGCTAAAATGCTTTATGCATACACCAAAGGGGTCATTCCCTAGACCCCGGGTTATGTGGAACTCTCCTCCTCTTCCCTCGTTCAGCCATTATAGCTCGACGAGATGGATTGAGACGGATGTAAACCTAGTACCATCTCGTCTCTACCACGGAGATGGCTCGGCATCACTAATGCCAGCACCGAGTTCGAGACCCCACCTGGCCTGATAACTCCCCATCCCCACAATAACTTTACAAGTCAGTCTCGACTCAAAAGCTCAGAAAAGTGCCATTTTCATAATTAACAAGAAAGTTATTCTCGTCTGGATGTCTTGAGATAAGCTCCGAATATGATCGCAGACATATTACCCAAGGCAATGGACTTACTTGTGTAAAATATTTAATAAAATATTCGATTCGATGAAATACGTGATATTTACTTTTCATAAACAAAGAGGGCAAAGAGTACCGATGAACAACAGCGCTAAAGTCAAACAACATCGATAAAGTCTGGCGTATCGTCAATTTTATGTAACAAAAGCGTCTGTGGAAAAGATATGAATATAAGCATCAAAAATTGTCGAGATTCCAATCAACTGCGTACCGGAAGGAAGAGCTCAAAGATACCAAATCGATCAAACCAATAATACTAACATTCTACGTTCTACCAAAAAATTCTAAAGCATATATTTATATTTATTTGCGAGCAGCACAAAACCGGTCGTTGTGGAGATCCTTGGGGGAGGCCTTTGTCCAGCAGTGGACGTCTTTTGGCTGAGATGATGATGATGATGATATATTTCTAAAGCTGTTTTATAGCCTTGCACCACACATACATACACATACCGCATAACTACTTTGTGAATAGTTATGAAAATGCAACGTAACGCCTCAAAAACTCAACAAATAGAATAAAACTGAAACTTGAAAAGTAAAGGAGTTTGTACTTTTCGAACCTTTCGCGTTCTAATATTTAAACTGGACTAGTTTATGTTTTTAAATACCAAACGCGTGATGTGTTTATATTCTACTGATGATACCTTTGACCGATTTCGGCCACAGTAACTGCGTTAGTCGCTGGATCTTATCAGATTTGCCCACTGGTGTGTCCTGCGACGCACGTCGGACAGAGAGTTCTAGCTTTATATTTATAACCTCCCCACATGTCGAGTATTTGATTTAACACAAACGCATACACTTTGAATCCAATTTAAATCGTACTTGCAATTATTTTTTAGTCACTTATTAAACTGCGCATAGCTCTCACTTTGACTCAAAGAACAAAATGCAAATGGTTGTTTTCAGTTCCAGTCTCCCACGTGCCATCACCATAATAGTATGTGTTGCTATTTTCTATTTTTAACTGACTTGAAAAAACTTGAAAAAGGTGGAGGTTCTCAATTCGTCGGAATCTTTTATTTTTATGTATGTTACCCAATTACTCGAAAACGCTTGAACCGATTTGGAAAATTGTTTTTTGTTTGAAAGGGTATACTCCCAGGTGGTGCCATGGCATTCAGGTCAGGATCTGATGATGGAACCCTGAAGAAATCAAGGGAACTCTTCATATTTTCGCTCAGCTAACTCGTTTGATAGCCGCTCCCGTATTAGTGATAAGCGGTGATCACGTTCTTCTGCTGTCTCATTAGACAATTAATTATTAATAATTTTTTTGCTTTTTAGTTCCTGGGCGTTTTTTGAAGGCGGTTTTTTTATTTGAAAATAATTTTCTGTTTTCGTTAACTTCGTGGAATCCTACTAAGTACTTCTTTTTTGTTTGTAATGGAGATGTCGTTTCAGCGATACTTAATGTCGCTCTCAGCGACACTTAATGTCGCTCTCAGCGATGTCAATTAACATTCACGATTACTTAGCCTCGATACGTAATTATTCTTTTTTGAAAGATGAAATGAAGAAAGATTTGTTAGATGAGTGCAGTCGAACGCATTTTGGTACCAGTAAGGTTTTTGCCCTAATCGCATTTTGCCACAATCGTGTTTTGTCATATATGCAATATGTATAGTAGTTTTTTTATATTAGTCTCATATTTTATACCTACTCTCAGTTTTTTTCGTCGTATTTAGACATAAACGCTTTTTTTTAAAATCTCAATTTTTGTCATCGCATTAAACCTTAAACACACATTTTACAAACTTAGTACTTTTCGACATATGTTTTCACAATTATGTATAATATTAATAATAATAAAAAAAACGTAAAACTACAGTTTATTTCATATTTCTACCTATTCGTGTGAAGAGGTAGAAATACCTGAAATATTGTCTAAAGATTTTTTAATCGTGAAAAAAAATGGGATGAAGATTTTCGCCACGTCGTCGGAGAGTTGACGTCTGAGTTATTCAACATTGAGAGATATTTTTCTCTCTCTTTATAATATGTAAAAATATAATGTTTAAAAAAGTTAGGTTAGGTTAGGTTACAGTAAACGATACATGTAGGTACATACGTAGGTAGCCTAATCTAACTTTTTTTAACATTTCATTGTTACATATAATAAAGAGAGAGAAAAAAATCTCTCAATTTACAGTATGAGGCAAAAAGCGTATCAGACAATATGTTGTTAGACAAAATCTTTATAGACCAAAAAGCGATTAAATCAACTCTTCTTCTAATGCTTGAAGGCAAAATAAAATACGGTCCTACATAAAGCATATATGACAAAACACAATCGTGGCAAAATGCGATTAGGGCAAAAACCTTACTGGCACAAAATGCGTTCGAGGCACCCATCTAAGAAATCCGTCTGAGTGCGGCAGTTAATCTTCTCATAATGTTTATGTATGTTAGACTTTAAGCATTTTATTACTTTTTCTTCGAAATTTGATCTCTTTCCGAGTGCTATAAATCTTTGTAACGATCTTAAACAGAGTGTTGCGGAGAGATATCGGTTAGCGTAGCGGGCTGGCAAATTGGTGTATATTTAATGCAAACATATAGGTGTATGTGGTTGGGCATATATTTTTCGAGGGAAGTTACGTTTTAATACATTTTTGATGTCAATGTTGTTTATCAAATATGGAATACCTTCTCGACTCTTTGGCATTTGGACATATTTTGGATATCGAGTTCCTTTTATGTATACCGATGTAGCATATTATATTTCTGTGAATGTATATAATATATAATTATAAGTTAAGTACCTATAGGTATACGTCCACAATTTAGTAGTAATGTAGTATTCAGATATTTATAGAGAGCAAAATTAAGATCGCCCATAAAATTGCTTAGAGTGTGTATGTAAAATCGAATCAAAATTATTTCAAAAGCAAAAAAAAATGCTAGTATGATTGTCACTACGCCACGCCATCGGCATCGGTCGTAGGTCTACATGGAGGGAGAACTTGTACTGAGAAAAACCGATAACTCAACTTCAGCAAGGGCATTTCTTCAATGATGCTTAAAAGGTAAAAAAAAATATGATTGTAAGTATTGTTAAAGTTAGAGAGTGGGCACTGCTTAGGTAGGTACTTATCTTACCTTGATTTATATGAGCGTACAAATGAAATAAATTTACTTAAAAGCAACATACAAATGTAACGTTTGAATAAAAGAGCAAACCTCGGTGCGTACAGAAAAAAAACAGAAATCTCGTATTGAATTGAAATTTTTCAGCGTTTGGTTTAACGAATTAATTGCGATGAAATGTTTGAATGTGAATTCTTTTATCTATAAGCTCGGAAACATATTGAGCACGTGACTCGATTGATTAATTATTTTACGCATCCTATAAAAGATCTTTTATTTAGTATAAAAACCGCATTTTTTTATTACTCGATCCAGAGAAGGATGGCATACATTTATATACATTCAATGTAACTTTTTTTCTATTTTTTGTCTCGATTCGCCCCTGCACCTGTATTTACCGTATTTTTCCAGTAATTAAACCAAGAATAATTCTTCATTCTCTTTATTCTTACTTAATTACAGTTAATAATTATAATAAATAATAATAAATATTAAATAATAATGTTGTTACCAATAATCACAAAATTGTATAGTGTTTGTGATGAGAAAATAAAGTTTATTTTCTTTATTAAAAAAATAAATAAGTATCGGTCGAGGATGGATCATGCCTGCCTAGAAATAGCCTATTCACTCTGGCCTTGAAGAGGTCCAGATTATACCTTTCAGGGAACACACTTGCAGGCAGCGCGCTCCATTCCCTAGCTGTACGCACTAAGAAAGTTGAACCGAATCGGCTCGTGCGACAAGGTAGCATATCTACAACATAGGGAGGGAACTCGCGCCTCGCGCTCCGATAGCGAAAAATTGATGGCGGGATTAGGTCGTGCAACTCCTTCGCGCACTCCCCGAAATAAATCCTGTAGAAGACCGAAGACCGACAGACGAGCCACCATACGCCGATGTTCTAGACTTTGCAGCTTGGCGTCTATCAGGGCAGGGTCACCAATGAGTATCTTAGCTCGATTTTCATTCGAGTCCAAAGCAGCTAGATGGTATTTGGCTGATCCATCCCAAAGGTGGCAATACTTCATACATGATCGAACTTGTGCTTGATAAAGTTGGAGCAGCTGTTCTGGCGTGAAGTACCGCTTGCCCTTAGAGAGAACCCCAAGTTTTTTTGCTGGAGTCTTTGCTTTGGACTCGATGTACTTGTTGCCCGAAGTTGAGGTTGGATGAGAGCTATACACCTAGAAGCTGTAGGCTGTCAGTCATAGTTACAGTCACATTCCGGAAAGTTGGAGCCAGGTGAAATGGGCTCCGCTTAGCGGAGAACAAACAAGCCTGTGATTTGGCAGCGTTGAACGTGACCAAATTGGCATCGCTCCAATCAGAGACTGCTTGGAGGGCTTCGTTCAAGCGACTAACCATGGCCTCTCGACAAGAGTCGACATCTTGTCTGCCAGCTTTTGCACTCGACATGTATCTATTCGCAACAGTACTGTCGTCTGCGTACCCAAAGGTACCGAGCACAAGCAGGTCGCTTATATGAAGCAAGAATAGGGTTGCGGATAGAACCAATCCCTGAGGCACACCGGCATCGGTAGCCTTTTGGTCGAATGAGTAGCCATCGAGGATAACGCGTATCGATCTTTCCTTCAGGAAATCAGATATCCAAGTGCAAAAGTTAGCAGGAATAACAAATAATTATCTTTTACCACATTTAATGGTGATATTTATGCAGTGAAGTCTTTACAGGGTATATGTACGCACCCTTAAATATTATTGCTTATTTTTTTTACAGATTGTAAATAAATTTTAATATAAAGTTTATTTTATTAATTAAAAAATAAATAAATAAATAATAATACAGATACAGCACACATTGTGAGGAGGATTGCGCAAGGATGTCTGACACCTATTTTGTAACCTGACGGTTGGTAGGGGGTGTCAGTATAAACTTTAAAGTCGTGTGTAGTGGGTTGACCCCAATTTCTAGTGAATAAAGGAAAAAAGTGTCGATCACTGTTGAACACACAAGAATAAATACAAAGTTTATTCGCTGTATAAAGAGGTAAGTAGCTACACACGCCTGCACCACTACAAACTGTCAAATTAACATGGCGATTGCGACCGTAGTTAACTCCGCATGCCATGAAGATGACCATTTTTTTTTGATACAAAGTGGAAAATCTGCTAACAAACGCATCAGCGGGTTACAGGGGACCCGCTGGCTGTCCGAGGATGACCAAGACTCTGTTCCACGGCTTTGGCCCTAGAGAAAGCGAGTCGAGGCCGACTCGGTAAAAACCACTCCGATGTCCTTTCGTCACCTTGGGACCAGCAAGCCGGCGATCATCGCGTCGTCCTCATCTGACGCCGGCATGGTGGGGCCTGACGGGATCATGGGAACCCTTTCGGACACTTCCACAACCCCGTCGGTGACTGCTCGCCCTCGCCCAATTAGTTGGGGCGCCATGAAGATGACCATAGAACGACCAATAGTAAACCTTCCGACCTTTTTTTTTGTCAAAGCCATTTTAGTTCATTGTTAAAGCATAAATAGAAATTCATTTCTTTCTTAAGATTCCTAATGGTGGATATTTAGAAAATTTATCAAAAACAAAAAGGCAACGAAAGCCACTGACCTGCACAGAAAAATCGCCCTAATGGTGGATATCCAGAAAATTGGTTGGTTGAATATTTATTGAAGAAATTTGACAGTTTTGGAGAGGTTGACGAGCAGGCGTCTCTGTACAACAAGAATATCTATACGGTAATATCATTGGCTGATGTTATTCGCTTATTGTGTAAAACACGTGTTTAGTTAACCTTTCAATAGTGACGTGGGTGCTACACACACGACTTGCACATAAACATAATTTCTCAGTCTAGAATTTACATTCAAACAGACACTTGAATTTTATTACCCTTTAGAGTACATACAATGTAAAAACACATTTCAGTATTTCTTATTTTGTTACTAAAGATTGAACACAATGTTTGTTCATTTATTTATTTATTTAGGTGAAGACTACATGCAGTTACATAAATAAAATTTACAGATATACCTAGAATGAGAATTAAAGTTGAGATTACGTAATTATGAATAAAAATTGTAAAAAAATATTAATATTACTATGTCAAATCATCACAATACACATCAGGAGATGAGAGACTTCTTAAAGCTGCGAATGTCACCCATGAACAAGTCCAATCTCTTGATTTTAGCTGTATCATTAAACTCCCTTATGATACGATTCAGAGGTGCATTCTGGCCAAGGTTGGAACTGCAAGGCTGATCCACAAGAACGTTACTTTTTGATGCCCGCAGGAGCTTTTTTCATAGAGTGACAACGATTTTAGTCAATCCGGGACATCAACAAGGATGCCATTCAAGGAGGACATCAGAAACATGAGGTCGTGCATACGTCTTCGATCCGATAGAGAACTCATTTTAAAATGATTTGATCTCTCAAAATATTTTAGTAAATCATGTATTTCTTAGATTCTATCTTTAGTTTCTTAGTTCATGTATTTCTAACAATACGGGGCTTGAATTCTAAATGAACTCTAGCTAAATTCAACGCAAAATAATTCAACAAAAAAATGGTGGAGTAATCACGTCTCGATAGTACCATTTTCATTCTAGAAAAAGTAGATAAATATACACTTTTAACCTTCGCCTGAAGTAAAAAATTTGACGACGTTCAACGTGGGATATAAACAGGCTATGCTATGCCCATAACTGTACTAAATATAAAACTAGAGCTCGTACTATAAGCCTGCTGTACAAACATCCAATTAAAAAAATAAACGAGCCAAAATAAACATTATTTTACTCCATCATCATCATCATCATCATCATCTCAGCCAAAAGACGTCCACTCCATCAACTAACACTTAACTTATGAAAATTATAACTCTAAATGTTATCGGCAATCTGTTTAGTCCGGTTTTCTATAGAACTGAGGAGCTCGATGGCGCAGTGGTTAACGCGCCCGGTCTGCGAGTGCTGAGGTTAAGCAACTTTCGCAAAGGCCGGTCATCGGATGGGTGACCAAAAATGTATCATCTCGAGCTCCTCCGTGCTTCAGAAGGCACGTAAAACCGTTGGTCCCGGCTGCATTAGCAGTCGTTAACAACCACCAATCCGCACTGGGCCCGCGTGGTGGTTTATGGCCCGTTCTCCCTATCCATCCATAGGGAAGGCTCGTGCCCCAGGAGTGGGGACATAAAATGAGCTGATAATGATAATGATGATAGAACACCTAAGCATTCTATAGTATAGAATGCCTATAAAGTTCAGGCAAAGTATGAAATATAATTTATTACATATACCTTGCTTAGTCATTCAATACAATATCAAGAGTTTAAAAGGCAATGTTTGAATACGCGGTAGGCGGGTCTAGCTATAGGTCTTATTGGAAGTCAGCGACACGACAAGCCTAAGGTTGACACTCCGTTGAAGTGGGGCTGAGCTGCGCTGAGCCGAGCTGTCTGGAAATCAACCAATAGAGTCCCTTTATTATAACGGCTCTTCTCAGCTCCGCTTCAGCGGTTAGCGGAGCAGACATGAGCAGCGCCGTATTTCTAAGGAAAACCGTCTCGTCGCACAAGCTGCACGGAGCTGGACTTAGCCACTGGCACTGCCTCAATGGAGTTTATATGCGGGTAAAGCCGCTCCCCCCATTTTTTTTTGGAGAGAGTTTGTTGATTGCCACTGACGGCATTTTTATCGGATTGTGGTGATGGAATGGTTATCAGATGCAAATCGCCTGAGACATATTTTTGGCTATAGCTCCGAGGATTTTGGGAGAATCGAGATGGAAATAATACCAAGAGTTGAGGAATTTATCGAGACACGTATGAGCGTTTGAAATTCAAAAATAGGCTGAAAACTTTTTTTTGGAATTTTGAAAAATTAAAATATGGTCCTAGGGCAGGGGTTGGCAACCTTTTGAGTTGGAAGAGCCACAAAATTTTTTCTTGCCAACAATAAATAGTACTCGATAAATAAAGTTTTTAAATGAAAAAAACTAATCTATTTATTCATAAGAAAACATATCTATTTATTCATTCATATATAATTAGTGTTTTTCACAACAAATTAGATAATATATATATAGGGCATAGGCAATGTTAGATAATTACTTATTATTTAAGTACAAAATTAAAACAATTAAACATTTACTTACAACACTAACTTGTACTTCAATAACAAACTATTGAGCAAACAAATTCAATGGGAGCAATGGCTTTGCATGGTTATTTAAGTAGAAAATTTAAACTTTACTAAACAATGTAACTTTTACTTAAAATAAAAAAAACAATAACAAACAGTTGAGCAAACAAATTCAATGGGAGCGTTGGTTTTGCATGGTTTGAGAAAGTTTGGATAAATTTGGCTCATAACTTGTTGTTTACTTAGTTTATAATATATATCGGTGCCTAATCCTCATTAATCGATTCAGAACGATTTATAAATATTTTTTTTTGATAATATAAATAATATTTGCGTATGGAACTAAGGAGCCGCAACTACACATCCAAAGAGCCGCATGTGGCTCGCAAGCCGCAGGTTGCCGACCCCTGTCCTAGGGTATTAGTTTAGCTACAAAATGGCGAAAAATTTTTAAAATCGCTTATTAATTGTGACCTTTATTAGGTGGTCCCTTTAGATTTGGTATTGTAGAAAAACGGGTATTTCCGTATATAGAAAGTGATGTAGCTTCTTTGATTATTGACCGATCGTCATGGTAATGGTGTTAAAAGATGCGGATGCAGGCGAGAAGTACATTCCAGTTGGAATTGTGTTATTTAAAATAAAATGGTTTTTTTTCGTAATTTGTTGTATTCATTTTCAATGCTCCGATTCTTGCGGGGACTGCGAAATCTATGAATTTTTAGTCATTATCTCGTGCGTGTTTGGAAAGTGATTAGTTTTTTGCAAAATTGTGAATTAGTGAGTGAGAATCTATACTTTTCGCCGGTTTTTGTTTGTTTTACTGTGTTTATCTTATATATTTGTTCATTGCGGTAAGTTTTATTTGCCATAATGGCTTTAATTCATATCGAGTGTTGTTCAACTGATTATTGCCTAATGGAGAAACTTTGTTTACCTGTTTTTCTAAATTGTTTCGGGTCTGGGTGTTTCCTATGTATAATAAGTATGTATTTAAGTATATTAAGTATGTTTATCCGTTGTCTAGTTAACCTTATAACAAGTTTCTTAAGGAAGCTTTTCTTGGGGCTAGATAATTGGTGTGAGTGTGGGAAACATTTATTATTTATTATTATTATTTGTTTTCCAAACTTAGTTATGAAAACAAAAGGCATGTTATTAAATTAGACCGTGCTCTTCCAATCATGACTATTAATTGCAAGAGGCGAGATGGATTTTTTAAACATTTTCATACTCTTTCTACGATAAATAAACGTGGACGACAGGCAGTTGCAAACTGAATAAAATGTTTTGATTTCCCTGTTTATTATTCTCTGATTCCAATTCAGTATGGAGTAGCACAGGCTTTACGGACATTAATAATTTATGTACTTAAGCCTTTTGGCTAATTTAGCCTTTAAAAAGCTTTCTTTGCTGACTGTACCTGCAAAAAATCATCAACATCACGTTAAAATGTAGAATCAAAATTGCATTGTCTAAATCGAAAGCCTCGGCTCACAGTCGGTCAGCCGATTTGATATTATTTATAATAATAAATCAAATTAGAATTTATGTGTAAGCATTTAGGTATACACATACATACATGCACGCAAGCACGCACGCACGCACGCACTCATACACAATGGACTGATAACATAATAAATATGAAGTGTTACGCCCCCTATATGAGCAGCTATATTGCAATAAAGAAGATTTGATTTTGATTAATGTTTTCTTTCTAAGGTAATGTCTATTTATTTATATTGGATTTCCTAGCGAAAGAACCAGCTGTCACGTAACTGAGTTAGTGATGGTAGAAGGGAAAATAAACAGCCCTTTTGATGGTCAGGTCACTAGAGCGCAACATTCGTTTGCTATGCGAAACGTTTACGCCCCCGGCCCCGCTCAATGTTTACGCCATAGCTAGCGAGAAGATTGTAAGTAAACCTCGCCGCAAATAGCTCTTATTCTTAGATTCGCCAGAATCTTCTACCGGACTAATTCAAATTCAAGCAAGCTGTCATTTTAAAAATAATCATTTTATTTTATTTTATTTTAATAGATATACTTTATATATATATATATAAATATATATATAGCTATATATATATATATATATATATGTATATATGTATATATATATATATATATATATATATATATATACTTTATATATATATATATTAAAACAAAAGGTACGTTTTACAGATAATTTATTTGATCAAAATACAAAATACATGTATGTGAGAAAAAGACCGGCCTTTGCGAAAGTTGCTTTACCTCAGCACTCGCAGACCGGGCGCGTTAATCACTATGCCATCAAACTCCTCATAGGATCCAAATCTAACAATATTAATATTTAACGGTTTAGCAAAATCTATTTAATTAAAAATTTGAAACTACAATCACTAAAATAGCTACCTTACCATACATTATGTGGTATAGTTCATTGAGATTATGTTTTATACAATTTATATTTTAATAATATATATATCTATATCTATCTATCTCCTATTTATACATATAATAAAGCTAAAGAGGGTCGAAAGTCTGTACATGGAAGATATTTAAAAAAAAAGTTGGTTGGGGATACTTAGAATCGATAACAGAACACGTTCCAACCGTTTTTAGAATTTTTGTGTTTATCTGTTTGTCTGTTTATCTGTTTGTTTGACCGCGCGTCACGTGAAAATGACTGAACGGATTTGCATGAAACTTTGCACATAGACAGACCATGACCCGGACTAGAATAAAGGATACTTTTTATCCCGGTAACAGGTTCGTGTGGGATAGTGTAGTCTTCGCGAACGAAGTCGCGGGCGACAACTAGTCTGTAATTTTTGTATTATTTTGTATATAATTACCAATTATATTAAAATTATATTTATATAAATTGCCTAAGAACGCCTCGGTGATCGATTGGCAAAGCGCTCGCGATGTGTTTACCCGTAACATATAAATATATTAATATATATATCTGGCGCAACAGTCTGTATGTGCACTTTATCTTATTATATTATTATTATATCAGCCATAGCTGTCCCACTCCTGGGCAAAGGCCTCCCCACACTTTTTCCACACCTTCCGGTCCCCCGCAACATCACGCCATTCCTTCATGAACCCATCAAGGTTGTCCCGCCACTCTATCTATTTATCTCTAAATATTCAGACCAACAAAAATACTCCCTTCATTGGAGAGAAGCCCCTAATATTGTTTATTGAATACATTTCCTGGCGAAAAATTTATTTCCATGCTATTTGGCTGAGAGAGGCAGAGATTTAACGGTACACAAATAATATCAGACGTAGGAAATAAACAGTTCATTGGATTCTGTCGCTGGGATAACTATTTACTGTGTTATGTAGGATGAAGAGAGCGATAAAGGTTATATTCCTTTTACCTTGTTTTTCTTAGGTTTTATATCATCTCAATATTAAAAGTGACATGAAATATAATATTTTTGCATTAATTACAATTTGATTAAGATTAAGATACATACCGTTCGAGAGCTTTCTGTGTCAAAAATAAGTTACCAGTGAGAGAAAAAAATCACTCTTAATGAATACTTAGATTAATTTAAGGTTTGAAAAAAACCTTTTTAAAAAACAAGCTTTTATATAAATGCGCTATAAAGAAAAAATAAACTTTTACTATAAAACTTTTACTATATCAACTTTATAACGTCATTCATTACACAATTTATATGATATAAAAGGTTGTCGCGAGATTCAAGTACTCGTATTTAATTATACTGAAAATTTTAATAGTTAAAATTAATTGCATCAAGTTATTTAATTTACTTGTTAATCTCGCGACAAGCTTTTATATCATATAAGTTGTGTACTTCAATAAAGCTAAGAAATGTCAACATTTTTAGTTATTCATATTGTTATTTTTAATGTTTGGTTTACGCCATGGTGGGCGGATTATTATGGACATTTCTTACATATAATGTAAAAGCTTTACGTAAAGTGTACCACGATTTCTAGACTTTAAATACAGTTTTACATGGTTTTATTACTTTCATGACAGACCTTGCTATTTTAAACACGCATCAACAATCAACAATCATCGGAGGAGCTCGATGGCGCAGTGGTTAACGCGCCCGGTCTGCGAGTGCTGAGGTTAAGCAACTTTCGGAAAGGCTGGTCATCGGATGGGTGACCAAAATTGTATCATCTTGAGCTCCTCCGTGCTTCGGAAGGCACGTAAAACCGTTGGTCCCGGCTGCATTAGCAGTCGTTAACAACCACCAATCCGCACTGGGCCCGCGTGGTGGTTTATGGCCCGTTCTCCCTATCCATCCATAGGGAAGGCTCGTGCCCCAGCAGTGGGGACATAAAAATGAGCTGATGATAATGATGATGATCAACAATCAACCTGTATTCAATGAAAGTCGAGCCGGTGTAAAACCTTCTTCGCGTAGGCGTTAATTTGATAAAATAAAAACCTTTTTGCGATTGAGAAATCTACTTAGCGTGAGAAGACTCCAGATGTTGGGGGGCGGACGCTGGTCGGGCGTGATTACGCTTAAAATAATAGACCAGTATTTGCCACGTGAGTGCTCGTATATATCGTTTGTACAATTGATGACTAGATAGATGATATGTTTATGAACCTAACTTGAAAAAAATATAGAATACCTAACGGGAATAATGTATTAGAATAGAATAAAATATTTATAGTATAAATTTTTTTTCATTGTATTTTTTTATAAAAATATTTAATTCAGCTTAAGTGTAGCAATTAACACTTAAAAATAAAAAAGTAAAAATAGAATATTGTAACGCGCGCCCTATTAAAATGCCGTTGTCTATAGCACAAAACGTCATCCAAAATCGACACTCCTCATTCCTCGTCGCTGATTGGTCGCCCGCGCTCCCTCCACATTCAGTGTCAAAGACACTAAACCTTACTGACGGCAGAATTTTTCCCGCGATAAATAATGAAGACGAACGCTTCTTCACTCCCAGATAATGGTAATTTTACTCACTTGTAACTACAAATTTCTATTAAAAACACTTGTGACAAAACGTAACAGTGCATTTTATAATATTTATTTATTAAAGTGACCAAGACTCATAATGTGTTATTATTAACTAATTCTAAGTTAATTACATGATTTTTTTTAAATATGAATGGTTATAAGCGGTTTAATAAGTACCTAGATGATATTTATGATGATATACAACGTATAACAGAAACGTAAAACATCTAGATCGGATAAACTTTGGATCTTTTAATTTTTACCACAGCTTTCTCTGTTACACGTTGTTTAAATATGATCTCCTTATTAAACCGCGCTTCATTATTGTTATTACCTTATTTTCTTTAATTAGAACAACCTTAAAAACTTATGATTATTTACATATAATTTTACGCAAATATTGTTGCGAACAAATTACAATTTGAAAAAAGGCAAAGTGATGAAAAAATCCACGAGCGGGATTCGAACCCGCACCCCATGACATGCTGGGTCAGGTGCGTTGCCAACTATGCTATCGTGACTCAATCCAACTCGTCGAAATTAATCAACACTATCTACTTTTACTTTATAAGGAGCGGGTTCGAATTCCGCACATGGAATTTTTTCATCAGTTTGTCTTTCTTAAAAACTTAATTTTATGCAATTATTACTTTATTATTTTTCTTTTTTTAACTTTTTTTTTTGTTTACTTTTTTGTTAGTTTAATTTTAAGTAGTTTAATTGTTATTGTGGTAAATTATTTAGTAATGGCAATTATAAATAATTACTAAATTAAATATAAGTTTTATTTCACGATTCTGCAAACAGTTTGTCTTAACTTTATTTCTTTAATAAAACTTATAACTCCGATTTATCATGTTGGACTTTTTATTATTTATCTTTTTTAATTCACAACATTATTGAGTGATACCCACCCACTTGAGCTACCTGGGACTGGTTGAATTTTAAACGGTTTTATTTAGTTTGCCCTGTTTATTTGTTTGTTTGGGTCAAATCTAGTATTGAAATTTGACCCCCTTCCTGTTGACGGATTGATCTGAAATTTGGTACACACCTTTAGTTCTGATGACAAATACAATTCAAAACATTCGGTATCATTGTAAATCCAAGATGGCTGCTGCTACATAATGGCGGGTTACATATATTTTGTCACTACTACCTCAACATGGGTATCAAATAAAAGGGCTTGATTAGTAGAATTGTTCTTTATGAAAATAAAATAAAAATCCAATATGACCGCCAATAAGATGGCAGGTTAATTTTTTTCTTTTCACAATCCCTTCAATATGGGTATCAAATAAAAGGTCTTGACTAGTAGAATAGATTACACTGTGAAAAAAACTAAAAATTTGAAAATAAAAAATAAGTAAAAATTTTTTTAAGTAAACGGTTTTATTAAAAATAAAGATTTAAAAACATGATGTAGACACTGTACTAAATGCTAAAAAATAAGTCGGTAGGTCCTAGGTACCAGTCATCACACCACTCTTCTCATCAACCTAGGGCCTAGGGCATTGATCAGACATAAAAATAAAATCGTTGGGCGTGTGAAATTTCTATCAAGTCAAGCGCTGTATCATAATAAAAATGCTATTTACATATTTACGCAGGTTACATGCGCCCAACGATTTTTTTTTGTCTAACTATGCTCTAATCTAAACTACCTATAAAGGCACCAATATCTGGCTTTTAAAATTTCCCTGTTATCGTTATTTAAAAACTTTTACGGATCTACTCGCGTTTATTTTACACATTACTTTTAATTAATGTTTATCCTGACGTTTCGAACTCTTTGCAGGATCCGTGGTCACAAGGAGACTGAGGTGTTGGTTGTCTCATATTTCATCATCATCATTGGAAAGCCTATTAATATTGGTCCATATTGTTTCTACACCTTACACCTACACTGAAAAAAACACATATTATCGCCATACTTAGGGAACCTCTAATTAAAAATATCAAATGTATATTGTTTAACAAAAGAAAGCAAATAATCTTCTTATTTATAATTTTATAAAAGAAAGTGATCCAACAGCCATCTCAGATCACCCAAACCATCCCAAACTAGGGAATAAAATCAACTTAGTCGTTTCTGGTACGAGGGGAGTTCTCGCCATACGCGTCTGCCTGATAGGAAAGATGCTAAAATAAAGACGCAAAGGCTTTACCTTTGTATCTGTTTTCAAAGGATTTACACACTAGCATCAAAGAGATAAAATCTAGGCATCGGAGCTTTTCAAGAACTTTTGTTGGATTACATTAATTTAGAAAACATAAAAGGTCATGGAGGAGCTCGATGGCGCAGTGGTTAACGCGCCCGGTCTACGAGCGCTGAGGTTAAGCAATTTTCGCAAAGGCCGGTCATCGGATGGGTGACCAAAAATTTATCATCTCGAGCTCTTCCGTGCTTCGGAAGGCACGTAAAGCCGTTGGCGGGACCAACTGCGGCTGCTTTAGCAGTCGTTAACAACCACCAATCGCACTGGGCCCGCGTGGTGGTTTATGGCCCGTTCTCCTTATTTCATCCAAAGGGAAGGCTCGTGCCCCAGCAGTGGGGACGTATATGAGCTTGTGATGATGATGATGATGATGAAAAGGTCATGGCAATTGTAAATAAGATATAATAAAAATATTTTATTAACTCCTCACAGGAGAAGGAGAAGATCCACATTACAGTTGCATCACTAATGCCTGGTGATAGGATTCTACCCAGACCTCGACTGG
The DNA here is from genome assembly GCA_963082485.1 of Eudonia mercurella. Classification (NCBI taxonomy): domain Eukaryota; kingdom Metazoa; phylum Arthropoda; class Insecta; order Lepidoptera; family Crambidae; genus Eudonia; species Eudonia mercurella. The sequence continues at coordinate 1,645,774 of OY720039.1, read as the reverse complement.
CTCGCGAACACCCTAACACCGATTTCTGGCACAAAACAACATTGCTTTGCATTATTACAGATACGGCATAGAAGCAATGCAAAGCAATGTTGTATTGTGTGTGCAATATTAATGTATTGCTCCTAACGGATCTTCTCCTTCTCCTGTGAGGAGGCTACAAAAAAAATAATCTCGTAAAAACAACATTTCACAACGAATATCAATTTTTAAGCATTCCAATTCATCATTCATTCCAATTCATTTCCATCCAATGTGCATGCGAATATCTGCCGCCGAAATTCGGCGAATGCGAATTCGCATTCGCCGAATTTCGGCGAATGCGAATTCGAATATTCACTTTTAAATTTGCCGCCATTTATCTGTGGCTTTATTTTGACAACTAACTTGTCGCGCCAGTCGCACTTGTCATCTCGTTTGCATATAGACGGAGAGCTAGCTACGGAAATAGGTATACAATTTAAAGAGCAACGAAATCCCTCTAGTTAGTATGCCATACTATCATTATTAATTAATTCGAGCGCCTGGCAGCTTTTCAGCGGTGGGTGTGAGAGTGGAAGGGCAACAAAAGGGTTGTAAAATCAATTGAAGGTGTGCAATTTATAGAGTTTAGTTTGGTGTGATAAATTAGCTAATTATATATTTAATTCGAATATAACAATGCCAGGCCTTTTTTTAATTGGGGGAAAAGTAGTGCCAGCGTAAAGTAAAGAAGCGCGAAAAAGTGCCAAGTCATCTCATTTACTGAGTCATTTACAAATTTTATCGTGTTTCGTTACCTAAAGGGTGAAAGTGAAGGCTTATTATAATTAATATAATTACGATTGATATATTTGTAAAACTATGTTTGTAATACAAATTATAAGAAATGCATATTTTATTTGTTTTATTTACCTAATATTATTTACATCTTATAATATTCTTTCAGTCGTTCATATTCGCAAAATATCTTCATAAATTTTGCGAATACGAATATCAAAAAACATGCGAATGTTCGCGAATGCGAATGCGAATATTCGTTACATCACTACCAGGTGGAACCTGGTGAAACCTGGTGGTTATATGGTGACTCTCCCCTAGTTCTCACCTCCCAGCCCGAGAGCCTCAACAGGGATTCGGGTGAAGGAGGCATACCCACTAAACTCGTTATACCATTTCATCATATGTCACGAGAGTGGTTCGGGATCACGGATAGCAGACTACGAATTCTATCCTGCCACAGCCAGATAATGTGAAGGACACCCGGGATTATGTACTATGTACTACTACTAAATACTACGGGATGCCCCACAGTCGGTGCCCTCACTGCAGAGGGAGGAGGACGTCAAACTACCGCATCCTTCTACCGACTCGAATGCGACGGATTGAGTCCGCATGCACATCCACCTCCCGGGCCCTCTCGGCCTCCTTCAGCGAAATAACCGCTTCACTGAACAAGGCCATAGCCCTCCACGACCTGTCGCAGTCCAGCATGGCTTTTACTTTTTTTTAGTGAAAGGGATGAATTACTAGGCTTGCCTGATCTGGTTTTAGCTGTACTAAGAGTGGTCTCCATTTTGTTCCCAGATCGGTTGGAAATACACGAACGCGTGGTTGGTGGGCAACCTGCTGTGCAAGCTGCTGCTGGTGGTGCGCGCCTTCGGGCTCTACCTCTCCTCCAACATCCTCGTTTGCATCTCTGTTGATAGGTGAGCCTTATTTATGTGTAAACACGCACGTCATTATTTTGTTTTATTATAGTTTTTTGTTTTATTTTCGTTATTGTGTCTGTCTCTTGGGTGTATACTAATCACAGAATAATTAGATATTTACTCATGTGATACTAATTATGAGTATAAGTTCGTGCTATGGAGGAATGGCTGATTTTTAAGTACACTTAGAAGAAGAAATCTACTCTGGCTTCTTGTATGTATTGTATTGTGCTGAAATAAATTAAAAAAATGTATTATATATTTTTAAATAACTTTAAAGCAATAGTATCTCTCTTCCAATTCCTCTTAGTCTGCATCATGTTGATGGGTAATGGCAAAACCTTTATAAGTTACGAAAAGGTCAGAGATAGCTATCGCACGATAGGTAGCACACTTCGACTTCACCTCAACTGCTGAAGACTGAAACGGATTATCTTGATTTGATTTCTTTCTTTCTTTATCTTTAATTGTTGGAACACAACTATTCTGCTGTTTTGTAAAGACCACAACCTTAATATAACATGGTAATAGTGAGACTTAGTATTGGTAATATTTACTCGCCACTGAATCTGCAAGGTCTGAGACCAGTCTAACCACGTTAGGTAGAAGGTAAATGCAGTAATGAAAGCAGGAGAAAGGTAACATGACTGTGTGTCACCAGGTTCTTCGCGGTTCTTTACCCGCTGCGGCTGCCCTTGGCGCGGAGGCGTAGCAAACAGATGCTTTATTGCGCGTGGGTGGTCGCTCTTGCCTGCAGCTTACCACAGGTAGGTTCCAAAACACTCTAGCGGCAAGTAATGTGCTTGGGTTTTTAGTGGGTCTGCTAGGGTGAATACTGGCGATTACCAAAAAGGTGAGGTGAGGTACCAGTCACCCTAGCGGCACGTGTAGCGGTTGTAAAGTGGTTTTTAGAGTAGCTCCTCCTTCACCGAATCCCTGTCGAGACCCTCTGGCCTGGGCAAGGAGGTGGAAGCTAGATCGGAGAACCTCACATAACCATCAACGTGTCCCCGGGCCCGGTGGTACTCGGGCAACGAGTTTTTCTTCTATCAAAAAAAGGCTTTTGTTGTTGTCTTCTTTGTTTATGTATTTTGTGTCTTTGAATGCTTGTAATATTTTAATGTGTTTTATACTCTACTGAAGGAGGCCTACACCCTAGCGGTTGAAGATGGCTAAGATGATGATAATGATGATGACACTCTTTTAAACTTTCGCGTTTCATTTAAACAACATTTTGTAACAAGGATTTTTATAACCGACGGACGTTTCGACCGAGCTGGCACCGGCCGGTCACGGGATGACTGCTGTCGCGATTTTAATGTGTTTTGTCTCAAATAAATGTGTTTTCTTTCTCTCCCGTCGAGGCCACAAGGCTTGGGCGTGGGGAGCTGGGAGGAGATTCCCATGTAACCATTTACGTCATCTTGGACGCGGTCAATGAGTTTACACTAGTACAAAAAACTGGGTTCCATATCAAGATTTGTAGCCTCACATTGCACGGTACGATTATGTTGTCGGTTCGTTTCGATGTGGTCTGGCAATTTGCATAGCGACCCAGTGAGGTAACTGGATGGTTGCCTAGGAATAGTAAGCTAAGCTTTACACGAGGAGATTAAGGCAATTAACACTTCTTAACTTTCGCGTTCCATTTTAAACAAAGTTCTGAAGGGGTTTAAGGAAAACCATTTACTATATAGACAATAATATTTAATAGTATTATTAATCCAGTTCAGAAACTATGAAGTTTATTCATAATCTGATTAATGACTGTTGTGTCTTATTAAATAAATCCCCATGACAAGGAGTTTGCCTCAAAACCCGTTTTAATTGATGTTTAACTTAGAATTAGTTTAGTGACATACATACAGCAGAAAATCATGCTATTGGAGTGCTAGTATATACACGTACTACTGCGCATGTAGCAAGGGTTATGTCAATAATAACTAGGAATCGTGATCAATCATGTTACGACGTGTGACTGAATTCTGTTTTCGAGGCGATTGAAGAACAAATACTCTTAGAAGGTAATATTATTATTGTGTTATTATTTTCTTGATAAAGAAATATGGCAGTAGCAGCGCTGCTACGGACAGTTGCTGTGATTTCATTATTATTTATGTTCGCAGCATTCGTAGCAATACCTGTGAGAATTATGACCTGCCAAGTTCCTTGCGACCTCCAGACTTGACAGTTGACGTGCACGTGGTGTGCGGACGTGACGTTCCCGAATCAGATTGCACAGGGCCTAGTGCCTTTTTTATGTCAAAAATATAGAAATGCTGACATTAAATAAAACACATTTTTTAAACGATTTAACTTTGAATAGACTGAGTCGCCTGACTGACTTATTTGTCATGCGTGCTGATCCAAAAAGCAGGTAAAGCTGTTGGTCCCGGCTGCATTAGCAGTCGTTAACAACCACCGATCCGCGCCAGCAGTGGGGACATAAATGTAGGAGCTGGTGATGTAATGAGATATGAGACTGAGTCGCTATACTACCAGTTCTTTCTGACATGGAACCTTTGTCCTCAGAGCATAGTGTTCCGCGTGAAGCGGCACCCGCGCGTGGCCGGCTTCGAGCAGTGCGTGTCCTTCGACGCCTTCAGCAGCGAACGCCAGGAGGTGGCCTACACCGTGTTCTGCCTGTGCGCCATGTACTTCGTGCCGCTTGTCGTCATCACGTGCTGCTACGTCTGCATCTTCTGCGAGATACGGCGCAGCAGCAAGGAGCTTGACGGTAATTATTTACAACCTATAACGTACTACTCCTGCTCCATTTCCATATGAATCATAGCTTATTAGAATATTAGGCCATAATCCCGCCCATGACGTCATAGCAGCCAGCGCCATGAGGTGGCGAACACTGTGCTTTGCCTCTGCCTCTTGTAATTTGGGACGGATCTGCCAAATACCAGTTGGCCGCACTCGACTCGGTGGAACGCAGAGCTATAAGGCTCATCGGTGATGACGCGCTTGTCGAGGTTGATGAAGCTTACCAGCCTTGCACACCGGCGTCGTGTCGCCTGCTCTGTGTGTCTTTTACCGACTTTACCACGGAGAGTGTGCCGGGGAGCTTTTCGAGCTCATGCCACCATCGCCCTTTTACCACCGAACCTCCAGACGTACTGCAGGATATCATCCCCACCTAGTAGAAATTCCACTATGTCGCACTAAGCGCTTCATGTCATCATTTTTACTGCGCACTGACAAGAAGTGGAATTCTCTGCCATCGTCTGTGTTCCCAAAAACTTATAACCTGAATTCCTTCAAGGCGAGAGTTAATAGGCATCTTCTGGGGCAGCTCGCTCCATCTTAGACCTCATCTACGCTCACCATCAGGCGAGATCGAGGTCAAGAGTCAATAAAAAAAACTGGAAACGAGTTCTAGAGAAAACAGCTTCGACGATAAAGAGACATGAAAGGGTTGTAGTTAGGTTTTAAGGATTAACTTGTCTATCAACCGAAAGCGCGAATTCTAACAATGACGGTATATGAAGCGTTGCCTAAGATTGCGTGGGTGGGTTGAAATATACGTTATATTATTCTTCATTAAGAATGAATGGTGATTTGTTCGTTGTTCAATTAAAAACTAGACTAGAACCTATGTAGTTACATCACTGTTCAACTTTGCTACTAGGTACTTATCTTGCTTTACTACACTACAAATACATAATTTAAATTAAAGTATTCTCATTCATAGTATCTCATTGCGAATATTAAATCATAGTGAAAATAATACTTGAAAACAAGACAACTTGCAACTTGGTTTTCTAGTGCTATTTTAAGTCAAAACTTAAAACAAATTGTTAATTATAATAACATGAACTAACAAAGTAATGTTGAACAGACGTTGTGCCAAGATCGCAACTACAACTTCACTGTAACTTTTTAGTTCAGAACTGATACCTTAGAATGTTAGTTTTCTCAAGACAATGTATAGCGTGGGTTATCATAATTTTGTTAATTTGGCTCCTAGCGTGGGAGATAAATCAAGCAGCCAGTGTGTTGTCTATAAATAAAATTATTAAATAATAAATAAATAACCAGCGGCGCGACGGAGCTAAAAATAGACTATTTATTTTTGTAGGGAGTGATTTATCTGTTACGTAGTAACTATTAACTAATCTGTGCCGCTGTGCTCGTCGTGTAGCAGGATCGTCGTGTAGAAACTTCAGATGAGACTTGTGCAACTTCTAAAGGTCACATATTATCGACGACCTTATCAGCGATGTTTGCCAGCGTATCAAAATCCTTGCTGTCGCTTACTGTTAGAATTGCCCGAACTGCGGACGGTAGATGCCGTTGCCAAATGATGGACAGGGTGTCATCTGGGATCTTATTCATGGCTAGCTCTTGCATTCGCCTAAGGAGTTGCGACGGTCGCTGATATCCCAGATCCATCTCATCCATAAGTTCCTGCAGTTGCCGGTTTTCCGATTCGTCAAATACTTGGAGTAACCGTGATGGCAACGCATCAAATTTCCTGCTATTCGGTGGATTAAAATAATGTCGCTGACTTACTGGACCTCTTCCTTCCCCAATATGCTAACAACTAGGTGGTACTTGCTGTCATCACCTTGTTTTTGGGAAACCATTGCAGACTCAAATATGGCAAACCATAGACGAGGTTGCTCCCGCCAAAAGTCCGGTATCCATGACGTAACGGATATAACCGATAATTCTGACGCCAGCGCCGCTATAGACGTTGCTATGAGCGGCATCGGTAATGTCGTCATTGTATTCTGAGGATAGGCCATAGTGACGCTGCTGTACTAGTTGTGAACGCGACGTATTCGCGATTTCTCAATTTGACTGGTGACACCCGCTTGTGGGAGGCCAGCAAAACCGATTCGCTAGATAAACGTACGACGTAAACAGTTTGAAGCTGCGTATCTATGCTTGATTCCTCAGTTGCTCTTGGTTGTTTGTCTCACTGGGTGGCTGCGATCTGTTTATTTCCCGTAAGGATGAGGAACCTCCGTGTATAATGAATACCTCTTGAAACTTCAATCGGTGAGATCCGCTTGTGGAAAGCCGATTGAAATGTGCAATCACGGAGAAATCTTGCAGAATCACGTCGAGGTAACCAATTTGGCTCTGAACTGACGTTACAGTTGGTATAGTATAAAAAAATATCTCTGACGTCTTCATGACTTACTCTCGTATGCTCTATTATAGCGCTGGGCGATAATGATCCAGAGTAAAGGATTCCATCTTGGGTAAGGAGGGAGTACTTGTGCTTTCTATTTTTTTTTTTGAGGTGCGACGATAATATTTCTAGTGTTTTATCATTTAAGACAAGTTTCGCTTCGAAATTTTTATAACTTTAGGAAATCAATGAGGTATGTCTTGAAAACTGTCTTTGCAGAGAAATGAAGATGGTCTGTTTTTTATATTCCTATGGGCAAATGACTCTGCTTCACCTGGTAATAATATCATTCCGAAGCGGATTCCAGATCCGAGAACAACTTGTGAAGCAGGATTTAACCCCCGTAGCCGTGATCAATGAGGGTAGTTTTGAAACGTTACCTCTCCCTGCAGAGAAGTGCACGCACCGCGGTATCACGCACGTGCGCCTTCGCCGGTCGGGGCGGCGCGTGCTGGAACGCGCACGGCGGCGCACACTGCGCATGACCGTCACCATCGTGGCCGTTTTCGCGCTGTGCTGGCTGCCCTACGTCACAATGGCTATGTGGTAAGTACTCCTTAACTTTTACATTTCTAGCTTCTACACCTGAGCTACTGTTGTTAGGTGATGTTATAAAGCAACGTACTTGTTTGACATGGCGATGTTTGGGCTGTGCTATGTAACTATGGGCATGTGGTAACCTTACCTCAGCTACCACCACTTTATAAATCTTTTCTCAAGTAGTTCAGAATTTCGAGTGAAGTACACTTCGACTCTATCTAATTCTATATAGCACTTAGCAGGTGAGATTATGCTTACTTCTCCTCCTCCGTGCTTCGGAAGGCACGTAAAGCCGGTGGTCCCGGCTCGTTAACAACCACCAATCCACACTGGGCCCACGTGGTGGTTTATGACCCGTTCTTCCTATTCATCCATAAGGAAGGCTCGTGCCCCAGTAGTGCGGACATAAAATGAGCTGATGATGGTGATGATGAAGTAAGATACTACTGGTGGCTCTACATTCCCTTGCCATGTGGTAACCACTTCTCAGCTCCTACACCTCAGTTAAATTGTTAGGTGATAATGCATATCAATGCGCTTTTTTGACATGGCCGTGGGTGGACTGTGCTTGCTATATAAACCAAGCATTCAATAAACCAAGATAATAACACAAATGGTACCTAATCGCCCACACCACTTCTATTGAAGCAAGCCTCTGAAACACGATTAGGGACTTCTAAAATAGAATCGAGGCCCACATTTATTGGTTCCATCTACAAATATATTACGATCAAGAATTGCTTATCTTGTCGCGGACAGAGATTCTGGTTTTAACAAAGTCACATCTAATGTATAACTTTGAGAAAGTCTCTTCTGTAATCTTATTATTTTGTGATCGTATTAGAGCGCCAATCTTCAATGCCAAATGTTTTACGCAAACCTTAAGTAATTAAGCCTTGGGGGTGTATTCCTAACACTCCAACGAAGTAAGTAAGCTGTTCGTGAAATAACGTATCTGCTCATTCCAATTTGTATGCCGACAAAACGAGGTTTTGCAATTAAAGTTTTGAAGTATAGTGTCGAGAAAGCATATGTAGAACTTTAGCAATAAACAGAGCTTTGACTTCTTGGTGAGAAAGTGAAGAGTCATGACTGCGGTCTTGTCACTCACTTTTTAAACTTTTTAAGAGATCACAAGTTTTTTCTATACTAAGTTAACGCAGTGCATTCTCTCTGATAGCGGCTTAGGACTATTATTGCGATTACGTGTTGTTATTATTATTTTATTCTAAAAATATATAATTTTTATCAGGTACATGATAGACCGGCCTTCGGCGGCGCGGGTGTCCGTGCGCGTGCAAGACCTGCTGTTCGCGATGGCCGTGTCCAACTCCTGCATGAACCCGCTGGTGTATGGCTCCTATACTCTGGACCTTCGGGGCGTGCTGCGGCGGCTGACGCGCCACTCCTGCTGCAGCTCCAGCGCCGCATCAGATACCATAGGTTTAGGTTCAGACCTCTTTATATTAATATGTTGTAGGTACATTTTTTTTGGAATACAGCTGATATAGACTAGACTGGCCACAAACGGCATGCTGCGACAGCTGACAGATCTCTTTTTTTATAGACTGTGCAGCTGACGTCTCGTCCACTTCTGCTCCAAATTCTAGTGCAGTATCTTCTTTATCTATATATCTTCTCTCGTCTTTATCTATACTATTAATAATGAGGTAAAGTAAGTGACTTTGTTTGTTTGTTGGAGGAGGGTAACCACTAGAACTACTGTTCCAATTAATATTTTTTTCACTATTAGTACGCTACATTACTTGCGGGTAACATAGGCTATATTTTATGATGATATAAAAACAGTTATGATTATGGTTCACGCAAATTTTGTTGCGACCAAATTACAATTATTTGAAAAAAGAAAGTGTTGAAAAAATTTCGCGAGCGGAATTCGAGCGGGATTCAATGAATTGGGGCTCCTTTAGCTTACAGAGTAGTGTTGATTAATTTCGGAGAGTTGGATTGAGTCACGATAGCATAGTTGGTAGTGCACCTGAACCATGTCATGGGGTGCGGGTTCGAATCCTGGTCGTGGAATTTTTTTAACACTTTGTCTTTTTTAAATTATAAAAACAGTTTTTTTTATAATCTCAAATCCGCGCGGACGAAGTCGCAGTTAAAGTGCTACCTAGTGCAGAATTGTTGATACCAAAGACATTAACTCGCTGGCATACGGCTTATACATTGATTTTGACGTCATTAAGTGCCTATGAAGGCATATGTTGAATATAATTATTTGATTTTAACTTTGACTCTGACATATTTGCGTGTCGTTTATCTGGGTGTGTGTAGCGATATAGGAATCGGGAGAGCAATTATTTGGTATGTGCATCAATAAGTCTTTAACACTACAACGTAGAAGATCGAGTTGGTGAAAGCGCTACCTTCCAACAAGTTTGTCACAAGTGACGTTACTGCGATCCTTCACAAACTTTAATTCACTTTTACTGTAAATGAACGCTCGCTCTCGCAACAGCCCCCCAGCAACTAGACAAGCGGCAAAACGCTATAGAAATTAAATAGAATATTTATTGTGTGGGACTTATGTGTATGACTTTGACAATAAAAGGAGGAAAACAAGTGTAGCTCCAACACCTTCTATTAAAACTGCATTCGCTAGACGGCAACAGGCTAAACAGTCCAGTTATTTATATAATTACATAAATAAACAATTAAATATATATCCCAATACAAATAAAAAGTGTAAAGTACTACTCAAAGAGTGGCTTAAGAATAAAGATTACATGGAAATAGAAAATCTATCAAAATAACACACGCTTACACACACACACACATTCGCATTCTCAAACACACCCACACACATTCGCATTCTCAAACACACACACACACATTCGCATTCTCAAACACACACACACACACACACACACACACACACACACACACCCCTGTTTGTACAGACGGCCTTTCGAGGACTATGGTTTTATATCACCCATCCGAGGACTCTCTAAAAAACTATGTTAATGACGTTGTATTGCTTTTTTAATACGATGGAAAGAAACAGAACATACATTGCTAATTGACAGGTCTATTCTTGTTGCGTTATCTCAGCATTTTGTTTATTAACTTTCGATGACCAATGCGGGGACTTAAAATACACTGCCAACGTTTGTGGAGACATCTTTCCGAGGACGTTTGTGTTAACCTTTCGAGGACCCAATCGCCGGACTAGACATGACAATCCGAGGACTCACTTTCACACACTTTCTCTTGAGCCTAGTACAGTGCGAGGACCTTGTGTTAGACTTTACACAAACTATGTGAGGACGTTTTCCCGAGTCCCGCGTATACAATACGAGGACCACTAATGTGTAAAAATAACATGTTTGAAGTACCATCTGAGAACATTTATTTTTTAATGCTCCAACACAATATATTCACTATTGGCTGACAAAATGACCAATCGCGAATAATTTGTTGCCTGGAAGTGTAGGCGTTTGTTTATCAAAGAAACCTAGCGATGCTTGTGACTAGAGTCGCACGCATCGCAGTAGCCGCAGATTGCACACAAGACTCCAATACGGTGCGGACGTATTACAGCAGTCTACGGGTAACTTGTTGTGATAATTTATTATGATTCCTATTTCACTTACGTAATATATGATTTTATATTTAAAATATTATAATACATTTAAATTTTAAAGGTTTAGTTAACATTGTAATAACAATGTAACATTAAATAGTAAAAAGCTTAGATTTATTTTCTCTGATCTATTTATGGAAGTAGGGATTAGTCATACCTAGTCAGGACTTGTAATTGTAAGGATTAAGTAGTTTCGACTTGGCGCGGCGAAGTTTACAATAACTCGCGTTGGGGTATATGTGAACTGCTATTTTCGTATTGAGAAGTAGGTGATTATTGGGCATTCTACTTCACTTTTTCTTAATCGTTCGCTCACTTCGTTCGCTCTCTCGAAAAAGTGAATTAGAACGCCCAATAATCGATATGGATTATTAGCTTTTCCGTTATTTAAGCGTAGCAACCATTTTATGTAGTCATTTCTGAGAAATCCTTTTAACACTGCAGTCAAATTTAATTTTTAATCATAAAATATAATGAAATTCTTAAAACAAAAAGAATCGTTAAAATTGGAATGTATTTGTCCAACTTCATTGACAGGGGCAAGTCGACATGGAAAGTTATTGCCAAATACAATTCGTTGTATTGTTTGCGGTCCATCTAATTGCGGGAAAACCAACATAGTAATAAGTTTATTATTACATAAAGATGGTCCACGATTTCGAAACCTGTACGTGTATTCAAAATCTTTGTATCAACCTAAATACATTTATCTCGAAAAAGTTTTAGAATTGGTTCCAGGTACATCATTTCACAAATATAATCATAATAGCGAAATATTGAACCCTCACGAAGCGTCACCGGATTCCATTATTATTTTCGATGATGTTGCTTGTGAAAATCAAAACAACATCCGTAACTATTTTGCTATGGGGCGTCATAGGAATATTGATTGTTTTTATATAAATCAAACTTACACCAAAATACCTAAACAACTCGTAAGAGACAATTCTAACATGATTATATTGTTTAAACAAGACGACGTAAATTTAAAACATGTTTATGATGAGCATGTAGGGTCTGATATGTCATGGCTTCAATTCCGTGAAATGTGTTCAACTGTTTGGAAAACACCATACAATTATATTGTCATAAATAAGGATTGTGAGCGAAATAAAGGATGCTATAGAATGACGTTTGATACATTTATAGTCGTAGATTAATAATTACATATACGGATGTTATAATATTTATAAATCATTTCCACATGAGATTTGGAGGTGAAAGGAAACCCAATAAAATGGAAAGAGATCTAAAGAGACAAATCATTAAATCAGCATCAGCTGTTAAAAGAAAGTTTGACATGATAAAGGATGCAAAAAATACAAGAAATAATACGTTAGAAACAATATTTAAACCCATAGTTGACCCTCTTAATATGATAGCAAATAAAAATGATGAAAAGCACCATGACAAAGAGACTGTTTATAACCCCGTATTTAAAAAAATAAAGAATAATGAAAGCGAAGCGTCGTATTCGTCTATTGAAGAATTTAACGAATTAAGTAGCGAAGATGAGGAAGAAAATCATGAACAATTCCGAACAACCGACAAAACCCTTACTGTATCACCTACTCAAGACCATGATGTGAGTGAAGGTTCGTTCAAATCGCTACAATCATCGCCAAACGTTAAAAGTCAATCTTTATCATGGTCTACATCATCTGAAGTATTTAGTGCTATACCTTTTGGAATAAGAAATGAACAAGGAAAACTTATGCTTGGAAAAAGTCGCGTTTATGATGACGGCACCACTCTAATAATTGGAAATCATAATTTGAGAAAAACTCTCGGTTTAAAAGAACTATTGTATAAAAAGAAACCAAATCTAGATGATATCACAGATAACGACCTTGAAAACTATAAACTACTACTTATCGATACTAATGCACACAGACGTAATTATGATCCATCTAAACCAATAAATAGCAACAAGGGATTTAAATACATGAATATTATAAAGCCATTATTCAAAATCTCTAGAAAACCAACCACTAGTACAGTGAGTATTCCTCGAGGAAAAGGTATTGAACTTGTAAAAAAAGTAAAAAGAAATACAGATTTAGTTTACTGGGATGATCCTAACGAGTTAGTAAAACGACTGCAATTACTGTTCGCATCACGAGATGCTGGTAACACTGGGTTAGATAATGAAATTATTGCAATCATCGAGGAACTTCACGAAGCCGGTATCATAAACAAAGAATAAAAACAAATAGCATCGGGAAATTTGTGCAGTATACTTACAGTAAACAAAGCATCGGGACCGCAATGAATATAGATAAATTCGGTCATCACGTTCATAAACGTTTACGATTATCTGAACATATTGATATCTATAACGATACGTTACAGAAGTCTGAAACGGGAGAATACGATTTAAAATCATCCAAACTAAAAGGCTTGTCGTCTCCAGACAAGGACGATGAAGCTGTAAATAAAGCATATTTGGATAAAACAGTTCAAGAGCTGAGAAACGAAATAAGCCAAGTAAATAGTCGTGTATTAATTTATTTAAAGAACTTGGAATCAGCGAGAACAGACCGTTTATCTTCTATGTTTTACTCAAAAATAGAAATAGACCGTATGATTCAAGCCAAACAAAAATGAGTAAGAAAGAAATTGTAGACGAACTTCACAGAGCGGCGAGAAGAAATTTTCCACGTCGAAGTACAATTATAAAAAGAATAGATGATTTATGGCAAGCAGACCTTATGGATTTTCAAAAGTACTCACAGTTTAATAAAGGATATAAATATGTTTTAGTCGTAATTGATACTTTATCAAAATATGTGTGGGTTAATCCTTTGAAGTCAAAGAATAAAAGTTGCGTTACAAATGCAATGCAAAATATATTAACCACTTCATCTCGAAAGCCCAAAAATTTACAAACAGATTTAGGCAAAGAATTTTACAATGAAAATTTTAAACAATTGACGATAAAATATAACATAAATCATTACTCCACTTACTCTGTAAAAAAAGCAGCAATTGTTGAAAGAGTAATAAGAACTCTAAAAAGTCATCTTTACAAATTATTTAGCATCTGCGGTAAATATCAATGGATACAAAAAAATTTGGAAGACGTTGTACTATGCTACAATAATACTATTCACCGTGTAACAAAACTTAGGCCTATTGATGTTAGCAAAGAAAACCAGTTGATTGTTAGGTCTAACATTATTAAATCACAAATTACCAGAAAACATCAAAAATTTAAGTTCCATCTTGGGGATCAAGTCCGGATAAGTAAATACAAAGGGGATTTCTACAAAGGTTATACTCCAAACTGGTCAACAGAAATATTTTATGTTATTAAAGTCAATCATACAAACCCAGTTACTTATCACTTGGAAGACAAACATAAACAGAGAATTTTAGGATCTTTTTACGAGCATGAATTACAGAGAACCAAATTTCCAGATATTTATCTTATCGAAAAGGTTTTAAAAAGAAAAGGAAACAAACTCTTTGTCAAATGGTTAGGTCTCAGTGATGGTGAAAACAGTTGGGTTGATAAAAATTCATTGGTGTTTTAATATAAACTAGGCATTATTATTTATACGCTCACTTTATAATCATCGATGACGGAAGGAAGTGGTATTATTAACAACTTAATAAATAACATTCCGTTTGAGTTACATTTACCTGGATATCAATTTTGTGGTCCAGGCACAAAACTTAAGAGAAGATTACTCAGGGGCGAACGAGGTATAAATAAATTGGATGAAGCTTGCATGTACCACGATATCGCTTACAATAATAAAGATTGGAACGTTAGACATAACGCCGATTTAGAACTTTTAAATATGGCAAAGAAAAGATTGAAATCGAAAGATGCTGGGAAAGGAGAAAAGATTGCATCATGGATAGTAAAAAATGCAATGAAAACAAAGCTTAAAGCCGGAGCAGGAGTACGGTCATTCATGAAAGGTGTTAAAAAAATTCAAAAGCAAATGAAAAAATTAAAATGTAATGACAACCGCACGACTATAAAATATGCGCATGCAGCTGCAAAAAAAGTGTTTTCTAATATAAAAGGAATACGCTTCCCACGCTGCATTCCTGTTCCGAAAACTGGTGGGTTGTTACCCCTCATACCAATCTTTGCTGGTTTATCAGCTCTTGGTTCACTCGCTGGAGGTGCTGCAGGTATAACAAAGGCTGTTAACGATTACAAGGTTGCCCAAAAAAATCTTCAAGAATCTGAACGTCATAACAAGATGATGGAAGCCGTTGCACTTGGGAAAGGATTGTATTTGAAGTCTCACAAAAAAGGAGCGGGCTTTTACTTACAACCTCCAAAAAACTAATTAAACAGTTACCCAAACGAGCACTTACTAATCTAGATATATTAAAGCACTCAGTTCATATTCCATATTTTCGTGGCGTTTTTATGCGAGATACGTTACCATCAAAACCAAGAAAAATTGAATGTGCTATTCTAAATTTAGATAGTTCCAGAAATCCGGGAACTCACTGGGTAGCCTATGTCAAGCAAAATGAATACTGTGAATATTTTAACAGTTTTGGTAACTTAAAACCTCCGTTAGAATTAATAAAGTATTTGAAAGATATACACATAAATTATAATTACAAACAGTATCAAACTTTTGGCACTACGAACTGCGGTCATCTTTGTTTATTATTTTTAAGTAAGTATTGGAAAAATCATTTATATAAAGGTTAAAATTAAAATAACTTGACAGTATAATTATGTCTTTCACTGTATCCATAACTGGGCAGGGAGCCTCCCTCGTAACAAACTACTCACCTACTTTAGAATTACGTGGAGAATATGAGTGTGGACTTCTGTACTTTTCTACATTTAATTCTATTCCTAATATAGACGAAAGAAATAATAAGTTTTACTATGGTAATAATGAGGTCATTGAAATTCCAGAAGGATCATATGAACTTCAAGACATTTGTGATTTTTTAAAAGGCAATGTCAAGAATACTGCATTAAAATTGAGTTGTAATAATAATACACTCAAAACCAAAATATTCTGTTCAGAAGATGTTCACTTTGAGAAAAGTAATTCCATCGGTAAAATTTTAGGTTTTGCTAGGGAAACAATAAAGGCTAATATAAGTTGCGAATCTCGGTATCCAGTCAGCATTTTATCTACAACTATCGTGCGCATCGAATGTGACGTAGTTGGAGGATCATTCGTGAATGGAAAAGCAAGCCATATAATTTACGAATTTGTACCTAACGTGCCACCAGGCTATCGAGTTATTGAGATACCCAAAAACTTAATATATTTTCCAGTCAACCAAAATTCAATCAGTGCGATTAATATTAGATTACTAGACGGTCATAATAAGCAAATCAATTTACGAGGTGAAGAAGTACAACTATACTTGCACTTTAGAAAAAAATGATAAATTTCAATAAAAACCCTACCCCATCAGGTGTTCAAGTCAGTTCCAAAGGTGCATTTAATAAAAGAACACCGCTTTTATTAAAAAAGAAACTTACTAAAAATAATAAAGATTTCCTAAAGCTAGTAGGCTTGTTAAAATGAATATATTAAATATATCTCAGCCGACATCATACGACAACAGTATCGAGAGTTTTGAATATCATTCGTATAAGCCTTATGTAACAAGTTTCAACAATAATGATGAAATAAGAATACCAATCAATCAGCAAGATTTGTATGTGTTGCCGTCACGCAGCACTTTGTATATTGAAGGTAAAGCTGATGTATATAACAGTACCACTAAAGAAAAGGTAACAAGTATGCATTTTGTAAACAATCCAATGTTATTTCTATTTCAAGATATTCGATATGAGTTAAATGGAATAGAAATAGATAAAATAAAAAATGCAGGTATCACGACGACAATGAAGTCTTATTTGTCGCTGAATGAAAATGAATCCAAAAGTGCAAAAGTTTGGGGTTGGTCTCCTGCAGGAATAACCAATGTTACAAGCGGAGTTTTTTCTGTCTCAATACCATTAAATAAAATATTGGGATTTGCAGAAGATTATGAAAAAGTTTTAATAAACTGTAAACATGAGTTAGTACTGTTGAGAAGCAACACAAATGTCAATGCATTAAAATTGAGCAAAGAACAAATTGTGGAAAATATAGCTATAGATAAAATCGTTTGGCGTGTTCCGCATATTAAAGTGTCAGATCGAGAGAGAATTAATTTATTAAAACATTTAGAAAAAGATCGGGCCATCACACTGGCCTTTCGTAATTGGGACTTGTATGAATATCCGTTACTACCCAAAACACGTAAGCATACTTGGTCTATTAAAACTTCATCGCAAACAGAGAAACCTCGATTTGTTATTATTGCCTTACAAACAAACCGAAAACATAATGCTGGAATGTCAATGGCGGAGTTCGACCATTGCAATGTTCGTGACGTAAGAGTGTTTTTAAATTCATCATATTACCCCTACGAAGGACTTAACATCAATTTCTCTGACAACAAGTTTCTATTAATATACGAACAGTACGCAAGGTTTCAACAGTATTATTACGGACGTCGATCAGAACCGTTGTTGAGTTTAAAAGATTTTAAAGATATTGCTCCTTTATTTGTTATTGACTGTTCTCGCCAACAAGAAATGTTAAAGGGATCAATCGATGTAAGAGTAGAAATCGAAACAGATCAAGAGATACCTGATCAGACCGCCGCATATTGTCTTATACTGAACGATTGCATATTTGAATACAAACCGCTGAGTAGCATTGTGAAAAAGCTATCATGAATAACGAAACTATTATAGTGGATATGCAAGGATTTAAGGATTTGAAAAATAATTTTATTGTAAAAGAGTTATCAATAGCAACTAAAAATCATACGCAGACGTTCTTAATTAAGCCACCATATGCTTTTAAAAATCTAACAGATGAAGAAAAGAAGCAAGTCCGTTGGTTAGAAAGGAATCGCGGGCTCAAATGGAGCGAGGGATTCATTGATTACCGCGAATTTAGACGAATAATAGTTCCTTATTTAAGCAGTAAGAAGGTATTAGTAAAGGGATTGGAAAAAGGAATGTGGGTTCGCGAGCTATGTCAAGATTGCGAAATAATGGAGTTAGAAGAAAAAGGTTGTCCTAACTTTTTAAAATTATATAGTGATTACCATGTAGATGTAAATAAATTTAATTGTGAATATCATAAAAAAATTTGTGCTTTAAAAAATGTTCTGTGTCTAAAAAAGTGGTACACTTTAAATGTTACTTGATTTATAATTGTAATACAGTATTTTCCTCAATAAAATGTGTCTAAGTATTTTTTTGTTTTATTTACTAAAGGAAAAAGGGTTGAATGAAACGATCTTAGTATTCAATTAAATTATATTTATTTGAAAATTTCTTAAAAACTATAACTATATCCACAAACTTTTTTTGATATATTGCTAATGATAGCCTCTGTTTGATCCATTATGGGGTCAATATGCTCTGTTACCACATACTGCGCACATAATAATGGATCAGTATGATTTTTTTCCAAGTCTAACACTTCAATCTTTATTAATCGACGACCTTGAATCAGCGAACTTTTCATCACGTAAGAATGATGTTGCTTCAGATAACTTCTTTTTTGAGGTCTCTTCCTTGTGATATTTCTCATCACCTTGTTATACAGCGGGGAATCGCATCGCAATTCATCTGCTCTCCAATTCGGATACTCCTCTGTAAATCCCTCGAGCATATCTTGAGCGTTCTGTTCAAAAGTCGGAGATGTCGATTGCACGACCTCCTTGTTGATGCTGAACGACAACGAGTTCTCTTGAGTATTCTAAAAAATGAAATAAAATAAAATAATTAATTACATACATATAACCACAACAATTATCCTCGAAGGGTTAGTCAGAGACTAACATAGTCCACTTTTCACCAAATAGCGACACAATCACAGTAAGAATAAAATTATTTTATAATCGTATAAAACTATCTAAACTACTTACCATGTTGATATTATCTAGCTGGACTACTGACGCCTACACTTTGATAATTGAAATTAAAACTAATTTGAAACCCATTTATATTAATGTAGGTATATGATGACACAGCAACACTTGTATGTAGGTACAATGTAGGTTGCTTACTCGAAAATTATAAGATTTTGCAACAACATGTAATTTGCAATTTAGCAAAATAAAAAAACATTATTGATATTAATAAAAAATGATTAACTTAGCAATAACGTGACCTGATTTGTATTAAATAGGTTTCATATTACCTTATAGTCAGAAGAGTTGTATTACACAACCTACTCTGAAACTAACTTGTTCAAACTTGTTTGCGTTAGAATTTTCTTACTTATTTACCGTCAATGTTTTATTATAATAATGTATATACTAAATTAAATAAAAATGCAAGTTAGTTTGTTACTTTTATATTTTATTAGGTATATTAAAACAGCTGGGTAGGTACAGTAAATTTACATTACATTTCATAATATTAGTTACATTTCCTATTCAAACAATGAATCTGAGCAAAAGCAACTACATAATTAATTATCATTTTTTAATCAAAATATTGATTATATCTAAGTACTTAAGTATATTGAAATACGGGTTACAATACTTTATAACAAGTTCATATTATTTTTAATTCAAACAATGAATCTTAGTAATGATAATAAATAATAATACATTTTTTTTATTTCTCAAGCTCTTAAGTATAATAAGATTTAAAAACACAGTGAAAACAATCGTTGTTAAAATATATAATCCCAGTGACCCCAAGACATAGTAGATATTTTATTTTTTAATATTACGCGTTTGTCGTCATTACCTGACAAAGCTATCTTGTTCTGTTCTTGGGTAAATATTTCATGCTTTAAAGATTTAAAAATAATGTTTTTCTTTCTTAAAAAAGTATTTTTGTCTAATACATTATAGTAATCTTCGAAATGCACATTTTTTAAAACCTGTTTCTGTATACCTTTAGCCTTTTTTAATTCCTCTTGTACTGTTTTTATACAGTATAATTTTGATCTTAAACCAACAAACTCAGAAATCAAATTTCCACCTAGTTCATCTTTGAAGAGACCCGGGACTTTTTTGTTAAGACTTGGTATACCGAAACAGTTATTTAATGGATATAATAATAATAATAATAATAAACATTTATTTGCATAAACATGTGTACAATTAGGGTGACAAAATGGGGGTGTGACTCAACATGTTTTACCATTGAAGGTGTGCAAAAATTGAGAAGGTGGCATGCATCTTGTATAATTAATTTGATTACATTAAAAATTACATTGAAAGTAGTATTAAAATACATTAAGAACTACACTAAAATTACATTTAAAATATTATATAAATTTATCATTTAGGAATTCCTCAACACTGTAGTAACATTTCTCCACCAATAACTTTTTAAGTTTAATTTTAAATAAGTTAGTATTTAAAAAGAAGATAATTACTAGTATCGAAATATCTAAGGAAATTCAACTTTAAATCTGTATAAAAATCTTTGCTTTCTATTGAATAAAGAAAACTGTCAGTATCCGTATAACAAAGCTTTAATTTTTCTCCATAAAAAGGTTTCATAATAGAGTAATGAAAATCAAACATGTGACTTTTGGATATTTCTAATACAGAAAAGCCAATGTATATGGGTTTGTCTAAAGTAACTGTCTCAGGTTTCATTTGAACAGCTATAAAATTTTCTGTAAAAATTGAAGCACTATGGAAATTTGGTCGAGCTATTAGTTGCTCAGCACCGAAACTTTTCTTTGTTATATTTTTTTCATCATTCCACTTATTAACCAACTTCACGCTAACCCTTTTCTCAGTATCTTCTAATGTCTTACCAAATATACTATTGTTTAAAAGTTTGAAGAAATCCTGTTCAAATATAGATTTTGCCTTTTTCCGTAACTCAGTGTTCATATCAATATACTGTTTTAGGTATGGACTCTGATTGAATTGAATTACTCTGTGTATTTTTTTTAATAATAAACCATGTTTTAGGCATGTTTTCAGGTAGGAAAAATGAATGACATAAAAAAACTTATCGTATAAATTTGGTATCAATTTCGAAGTTTTAGATCCTGGAGGAGCAAATTTTTGAGCACAGAATGGAAAATCGTTATGATAATTATGCAAATGATTAGGGTATTCTAAGTCTACTTCGAGTATATAACCAATGTCCCCGTCAATAGGCATATTTTGAAAATCTATATTTGAAATTTCTAGTTCACTTAATAACTTAAAATTTGAATGAGGTAAATAAGCGCACATAGCATAACCATAAAGATTATTACAATCAATATAAACAAGGAAGTTATCACTTTTTGCGGGGTCATAAGTTTGTAAATACTTGTTATTGGCTTTCGAATATCTTGTAGAACATAAACATATACCACCGCGAATGCCTTTTTGTATCATTCTTAATATTTCCAAGTCATTTATTAATTCTAATTTAACATCTGTTTTTAATAGCATAGCGTCAAAACTCAGGCTAGGTGCTGTTAAGTAAAAAGAAGGATCCAGTTTATAATTCGTCTTACAAGTTTTTCGAAAACTTTCGAAGACGTCCGCTAGTAAAAGTACATCTGACTTAAGATATAAATCAGTGTATTCTCCAAGGCTCCGTAATTCAAAGGTTTGCCATACTCTTTTTGCATGTTCATAATCTGCTTTTGATATGTTACAATTATGCAATTTACTAAAAAAACATTTAAGAGGAGGTATTTCTTCCTCATCATAAGAATTCCAAGTAGTGACGTATTCGTAAGGATAAACCCCTTTACGTCTAAGTAAATTAAAATGTTCCTGATAAGGAAAAAAAAATGTCAGATGTTTGAAATCAATTGTATTTAAATTTGCAACTAGCTTCTCTAGGCTTGTGCCTAAAAATTTAAAAGAATCGACAAAACGAACAGGCATGATAGCTTTGTTATTGATTTGAAAAAATTTGGTAAACGATATGTAATTTTCTTTATTTTTTGCAATCACTTGTATCCTACCGGATAATTCTCCTAACTGTCGTATGAAAAGATGACTGTCGTAACCAGCTAAATTATGAAAAAATATGGGAACGAACTTAGGCAAACAATATTTAATATTACAATAAGAATGAGCTGCACCACGATATCGCCCAGTAAGATGGCAGTGATCTTTTACTTTGTCGTCAAATAATATTTTGTTACAAAGATAGCAATTTTTAGCTTGAACAAAATTGGTTCTATCTTCATCTGTTAAGAACATAGGGATCGATGAATGTAAAATATTATAAATTACAGTAATATCAGATAGAAGGTTATCAAAAAAATGTTTCACACAGTCAGGTCCTCGATAAGACACATATTTATTAAGGGAGCTGTCGTAGGAGCATACAACATAGTAAGCAAATGCAGCTGGTACATGCTTTTGCGTAATCGTTGTGCAACTTGTTCCAGAATTTGATTCAACTGGCTCTAACAAAGATTCAAAGTCTGCGTATAAGACGAAGGGCATGTCTTGCATACGTTCATAATGTTCAAATTGTATTAGAGTTCCCTGATTAGGTAACGTTGTTGCTACACCACTGCAAACGTGAGCTTCGAGTTTAAGATTGTCGTCAAAAAATATCATACAATCCTCACATAAAAATATTTTGGAATGTTGTTTAGTTAACTGCTTGCGAAGTAATTTAGATAAATCTTTAATTAAACAGTAATGTGTGCGTTTTCCATTTTCAAGAAAAAGCATGTTGACGTGATGTCCTTTTCGAAATTCACATTTGTACAGAGGTCCAACAACCTTAGTGTTATTTTTAAGGCCATAAACATTAATACTTATGTCGGGATTATTCTTTTCAAAAATTCTTATATCCGCGAACCCTACTGGAAATGTCATATTTTTGACATTAAGTACACTTTCAAAGTGCGGATATGCTGTCGTTCGGTGTGCGTTATTTTTTGCAGGAAAAAGTGCTGCCATAACACACCACAAAAAGCAGTAATCATCTGAATTTTTAATGTTGATACATGCACGTTTGTTTTTTATGACGCTAGGTAAATGTAAGTAACCCGAGGCTCTCAACGGGTTATATTTGTTTATATTTACTTCTAGATACAAGCTTCGTAAATAAGCCCAACCACTATCTTTTTCCTCAAATTCTTCAACTTTTTTACAAATTTTATGGCTAATGTTTGTGTACATTTCATCAAAATTATAACTTTGATGTAAGATAGTGTTTTCAGTAGCAAAAGATTTAATTGAAAGTGAATCATCCTTATGCAGAAAAAATTCACAAAACAATTCAAAATTTACTTTAAGGTTTGCATAAGCCTCAATTCGGGCTAAGAGTAAAAGTTTTACGCGGGAGCGTAATTGCGTTAAAAACTCAGCAGGAGTAAACACACGCATACGTTCTTCATCGTCACCGATGACGTCCTCGCATCGAATCCGGTACGACGCTATGCGACCGCGAAAAGCGCTATGAACTTTTTCGATACCTTCGCTCTCAACGACAGAACTATTATTCTTGTGTAAAATACTTTTTAAATGAGCAGAGAAAGAATTATTTTTAACGGATAAGTTGCAAGTTGAACAAAATATAGTTTTAACCATTATGATTTTTTCACTGTGTTAAAAAATTTACAAGAGGTTAAAGTCGTTTTTAAGTAAAATGTAATATTACATATAAAATGATCTAAAACCTAACACACAATATAAAAGTAAAACCATTTAAGTCAAAATTTTCCGAAGAGAGTGTAACTAATTATAATGGACCCAGCTGACTGTAACTATTTTTTGTTTTTATCACTAAAGAATACCCCCTCTTCAGTAAATTTTGATTTGGCTAATTTAACAAATTTTTTTATAGTCAATAATTCAGGAGACTCGGCTTCGCCTTGTAGTCGAACCCAAACTATTGCCTTTTCACACCTTTCAAAGCCGGTGAGACTGTGCACCTCCTCAGCGTTGTAGAGACGCAGCTCCGCCACCAGTTCACCGCTGAGCTTCGCAGTCCGACGCGTTACCCCGCCTGGTACACGTCGCGTTAGTACGCTGTCGTTGACCTGGTTTGTCTCGCGTGGTGGCGGCAAAACTTCGTCATCTGACTCCGAATCATTTAGCCAGTTTGAAGCGGAGCTGGACGCTTCTTGTTTTTTCGCAATCGTCGTTGAGGTCTTAGGCACCGACGACGACGAGTACAGGCATTTTTTCTTAGTGCTAGAAAGATAAGAAATGTAATTAAAAAACATACATTACTTTACTTATTAATATCGCCGATATACAAATAAGAAAACATACAATATGTTGACACATTTTTAATACTTAGTTTTAAAAGTAGTCAACGCAAATTACCTTATGCTTTCGTTGTCCGAGTCAAACAAATTGGTTGACACACAGCTTTTCTTGGCAGAGCGTTTAATTTGCTTGGTTTCAGACCTGAAATAACAATAAATATTAGAGACTCGATATTAACATTTGACATGACTCGACATGACCCAACATGATAGTAAATGCTAGGATGATTTAATAATAACATTTGCTGATCTAGGTCAATGCTCCTCTACAGACCTTCTATAATGACTTCTCTACACATAGAGAGAACGGACCACAGCCCACCACGCAGACCCAGTGCGGTTTGGTGGTGATAACGGTTGCAGATGCAGCTGGGATCACCCGCTTGATATACCTTCCGAAGCATATAGGTACTCGAGATGGTAATGGTCGACCACCCATCAGATGACTGACCATGCATGACACAACATATTAATAAAAAAATAATAATAATATTCAAAACTTACGAACATTATTTCGGTGTATATCTTCTGGATGATTCTCGGGGCGAGCGACGTCGGAGTACTGAAGCACTGACTAGTGGTCGAACTACTGGGCTTGGCGTGTCTACTAGTGGTCAATCTGACTTAGGAAGCACTGATACGACGACTACCATTTTTCGGGTATTTATTGGAGAAAAGTGTTTAACAAGCTATTTTACTAGGCAGGAGTGATCAACTTTTTTTTAATTTATTTTTAATTTATTTTTTTCATTTGTTTGGATACAACTAAACTACCAGTGCTAGTTTTTAATTTCAAGATTACATACACCGTATGTAAAAACTGTTAATTCCAAATACTTTTTTTTTTTATTTTTACCTTTAATACATAGGTACTTAATACTTATTGGTCTTATAAAACACATCAATTCTAAGTAAGACAGGTTTAGCCGATAGTTTGACCTTCTGTACTACAATCAGTTACGTATACGATATACACATAAATGCTTGCATTCATCAAACAAAATGCTGCTACTAGCATTCAACTTGAACTGAGCCTTTTTCGCGTTATAGTCAAGTATCTAACCACTACATTAACTACCAGTTATATTTTACGAGTTATATTTTAACGAGTTTACGTTTAAGCAAAAGTATTTAATCAAGTATTGCAATATAAATAAATATGTAGGTTTTATTAGTAGCAATGAAGTATTTACAAAATTGAAGCAATGTTGAAAACCTCTGGTTTTTTTAATATTCAGCAAATTATATAGTTTATCGATTAGTGTGAAAAGTTGCAGCGTAAGTAAAGTATAACATACATATTTTAACATTTGCTGTGTAAAAAAAGGTCAGCAACCTTTCGATAAAGCGCTGACAGCGATTGTCCGGATGTGCAACATTAGGACTGTTTTCACTAAGCATGAAATTTATTAATACATTCCATCTCATGATCGGTCTTTACGAGAGTTGCTTAACCACCACAATCGCTGATCGAGTTCACCACTGCGCCATCGAGCTCCTCACACTCTAAAATTATTTTCGATAAGTATATCGATCGAGTTTAGTAAAACTAGACAAATGTCTCGGTAACTTTAAAGTTAACCGCTCGGATATCGAGAGACGCAGGTTCGATTACCGTGAGGCAGTCTATTTTTATAACTTCTGTGTTTATGTATATGAATACATAAGATGACTTATTCCCACAATAAATAAATCTAACCATATTTAATGGGTACGTATTAAAATAGACATTTGCATTAATAAGTTAAACCATGAAAAGGTACTGTTATGGAAATCCTATCTGATGACTTGTTGCTAAACGTGGCTTCAGCATGACATAATTGTTACCTGTTGCTCTGTCTATCCCACTTGTGGGAATATGGCGTGATGTTTATGTTATTATGAAAATTTATGTTTAATGCGTTTGTCAATTAAACAGTATAAACTTAGCTTTATCTTTTTAATTTTGTTTATATTAAAGGGTTATTCCCATTCTCCTCCAAGAAATTGTCCCAAAGTCCTCCACAGAAAAAATACGAATATAATAATTTGTTAATCGATTTTCATTCTCCTCCGTAATTAAAAAAATGGTAACCGGGTTAATCTCAAACTCCGCAGACAACTTCAGAAAATACTAATTTTAGCTACTCTGAGGACAATAGAACTAAAAAATTATACTAATATTTCATCAACATCAGCCTATAAACGATCCACTGCTGAGCACAGACCTCCCACGTGGACAATAGCACGTGAGGATAATGGGTCATAACCCACCACGCTGGCCCAATGCGGTTGATGGGTTTTAGCGACTATCATCTTACGACAACAACCGAGACCAACGGCTTAACGCGCCTTAGCACGGAGGAGCTCGAGATGTTTTAAATTTGATCACCCATCCAGCGACTCAGCATTGCGAAAGTTGCTTAGCGGACAAGATCGCAAGCCGAACGCGCTAGCCGCTGCGCTATCGTGCTACTATACTAATATTTAAATAATATTTTTTATAATAATCTTTGGAGGAGTCTAGGAATCAATGTTTGAACTTCTTATATTTTCCAAACAAAAGATTGGAGGCGTTTGGGAATAACCCGTATTAAAATTGTTTTTGTCAGCATTGAAATGGGAAGTAGTCGAACTCGTAGGTAACGTGTGTGAGTGTGTGTGTGTAGTGATTGCATACGTCGTTGTTGGTGGGATTGATATAAATAAGGTAACTAATAATTCCCTGCACAGTTGTCTGCATTGACTTAGATCAAAAAACACAAGTGTTTATCTATTATGAAAACCTTGAAAATGTGTTGAGTAGATCGGAGTCGATAAAGACAATTGGCAACTGATTCTAATCAAAATACACAAGTGTTTTCCTATGGGTCGAGGTACTACTTTGACAAATGTTATTCATAGTACTAACTTATTCGGGGATCCAGTCCTGGGAGACCAGGAGCCCCATCCAGTTTAAGTTGTGCTGTAATTCCATGTTGTTAAAAACCTTTGCATCCAATAGACGAAGACCTTGAAAATGTGTAAAGTAGATCCTAGAACCTATATTTAAAAAATCTTAATACGGTGGTACGACCAAACTGGCTGGAAAGAATCTTGAGCAATCAGCCACATGTTTTAAAAATCATTTTAAAAGCATGTGAAGATTTCGTTTCCAGGTACCTATATTTAGAAAATCTTAATACGATGGTACGACCAAACTGGCTGGAAAGAATCTTGAGCAATCAGCCACATGTTTTAAAAATCATTTTAAAACCTTGTGAAGATTTCGTTTCCAGGTACCTATATTTAAAAAATCTTAATACGTGGTACGACCAAACTGGCTGGAAAGAGTCTTGAGCAATCAGCCACATGTTTTAAAAATCATTTTAAAAGCATGTGAAGATTTCGTTTCCAGGTACCTATATTTAGAAAATCTTAATACGATGGTACGACCAAACTGGCTGGAAAGAATCTTGAGCAATCAGCCACATGTTTTAAAAATCATTTTAAAACCTTGTGAAGATTTCGTTTCCAGGTACCTATATTTAAAAAATCTTAATACGTGGTACGACCAAACTGGCTGGAAAGAGTCTTGAGCAATCAGCCACATGTTTTAAAAATCATTTTAAAACCATGTGAAGATTTCGTTTCCAGGTACCTATATTTAAAAAATCTTAATACGATGGTACGACCAAACTGGCTGGAAAGAATCTTGAGCAATCAGCCACATGTTTTAAAAATCATTTTAAAACCATGTGAAGATTTCATTTCCAGGTACCTATATTTAAAAAAATCTTAATACGTGGTACGACCAAACTGGCTGGAAAGAGTCTTGAGCAATCAGCCACATGTTTTAAAAATCATTTTAAAACCATGTGAAGATTTCGTTTCCAGGTACCTATATTTAAAAAATCTTAATACGTGGTACGACCAAACTGGCTGGAAAGAGTCTTGAGCAATCAGCCACATGTTTTAAAAATAATTTTAAAACCATGTGAAGATTTCATTTCCCGGTACCTAAAATAACTTATGACTTATGACGATGGTACGACCAATCTGGCTGGAAATAATCTTGAGCAATCTACCACATAACATAAAAATTATTTTAATATGTTTTAAGTATAGCTCAATGGTTTTAAGTACCTTTAAACATATAAAATAATTTATTGTATCTGGTTAATCTGTAATCTGCATTGTGAAGGTTTCATTTCTGAATGACTATTGATTTTTGTTCAACAGCACATACCTCATCAGATACGCACCTTAAAGTAAAAGACATTTCTTATTATAATATTTTGGTGATACCTAATGCGTAATGTGAAGTCAAGTGAACGTCCTGATTCTAATCAGTGAGTAGCATTTTTAGTAAACTAATTTTTAATTTTTCTCAACGATTATTGTCCAAAACACGAGTGGCGTTGATTTTTCAATCGCGCGATTATTGGACATTCTACTTCGCTTTTTCCAGTGAGCGAACGGAGTGAGCGAACGATTAAGAAAAAGTGAAGTAGAATGCCCAATAATCACCTACTTTGAGACCAAAATATTTGATTGTGTTAAAGAGGCGAAATGCACAATCTCTGACTTCAGTTATCGTAATTTTTTTTTAATATTACTTGGAAGCTTTATTATAAATTATCCTATTTATATTTATTGTATTAAATTAAGAATGCGCCACCGCGATAAATTGTACCCCCGCTGGGAATCAAACCAAGACTTCTGGGTCTGAGACCGGTGGTCTTATCACTAGACCACAAAGGCGGTAAAACTGGTAGTAGAATTGTCATAAAAAATATTAACATATTTAAGAATTTTTACCGCACCTGTGGTCTAGTGGTAAGAACTCAAACCCAGAGGTCCCTGGTTCGATTCCCAGCGGGGGTACAAATTGTGCTCGGTTTGGTCGGTGGTAGGGCTTGTTCTAATTCCGCCTGGCTAGCTACCACCATCTTATCTAAATATGTCGCCATAACAACCATGTTATCAACATTGTTGTGTTCCGGCCGTTAGAAGTTCTGGTAGGTTCTGGTAGGTAGTTAGTAAGTAGTTACTCGAAGTAACGGCTACTTCTAAAAAAAAGTCACTTATGGATAATTAAAATTTGCCCGTGACTCCGTTCGTAAGAGCTATAAAAATGATTATAAAGGATATTAAATATTTTTTTTACCATAAGAAGTTCGTATACACCACTATGAATGGTGGTGGTGTGAGAACACAATACCACAGAGAAGTCAAGCTGTGTCTATGATCTGACCCAACTGATTTAGATGTAACACCGTATTTTTTTTAGATAATTATGCTTTCTAACACAGAAAATTTAATCAAAATCTGTTGAGCGGTTTGTGTGTGATGATAAGAGTACTTAACAAACAAATAGACAGACGGACAAACAAAAATTCTAAGATTTTTTTAAACATATTTAGGGTATGTTTTTTTTGGAGGGTTTGCTGATGGCATTTTCAGCTTCACCGGGCTTTTTTCGGGGGCGGCGAGAAACGTAAAGGGTTCCTCAAGCCGTGTGAAACTTATCACCTTCTGAGGTTTTCTAGAGGTAACGGCATCACGCACTAGTGCGTGTCAACCCGAGGGCGCCTCTAAAGAGGCTCGGACCTCGGCTCGGGTTAACCGGGTCATGGTGGTGGGGAGAAGCGCCCAGGTACATGTCTGTACCTGGTATAGAGCGCGTGTGAACCGGCTCGTCGTACCCTTGTTCTACGATTACGGTGTCTTAGGCCTAAGCTAGTGTACATGTTTAGTGTATTCTGTAAATGTGTAGTGGCATTTAGAGGATCGGGCGGGGGGGTTCGCAACTTATATACTTTATTTCTTCTTTTAAATGCAGTTACATTTAAATAAATAAAAAGTAAATATGGTAAGAAGAAAGACAAAGTGTAGAAAAAATTCCACGAGTGGGATTCGAACCCGTACCCCATGACTCTCTGTTCAATGAGCTCTATTCAATGTCGACAACTACGTCATCAACATCCGATCTTAATATTTTTACAAATATTGAAAGATCAGTTAAGAATTGGGCAAGCTATATTTATGATTCTTTACATATAATTTTACGCAAATAGCAACGAGCGTACAAATTAGAATTTGAAAAATACGAATTGTTGAAAAACAATCCACGAGCGGGATTCGAACCCGTACCCATGCCAGGTCAGGTGCACTGCCAACTATGCTATCGTGGCTCAATCACAACAATATTTCGCAAATATGCGTAAACTAATATGTAAATTATCATAAATATAGCTTGCCTAATTCTTAACTGATCTTTCAATATTTTTAAAAATATTAAGATCGGATGTTGATGACGTAGTTGTCGACATTGAATAGGGCTCCTTTGGCTTATAAAGTAAAAGTAGATAGTGTTGATTAATTTCGGCGAGTTGGATTGAGCCACGATAGCATAGTTGGTAGTGCACCTGACTCGTCATGTCATGGGGTGCGGGTTCGAATCCCGCTCGTGGATTTTTTTCAACACTTCGTTTTTTTTAAAATTACTTATACATCTTTGTTTTTTTTATGATAATGTTTGATCACATATTTTTGTTCCTTCTACATTGCGAACTTACATGGGGTGTCGGTGTCTTCGAAGTGATTGTTAGTTGACTATGGCTAGATCAGTGGCGTAACTATAGGGTGGCAGGGCTGGCAAAATGCCACGGGCCCCGGACCATAGGGGGCCCCCAGCCCGAGAGGCCGCGAGCTCAGAAGTAACCTAACTTTTTGACAAAATGTAGTGAATATTATAAATTTTATACAAAAACTTAAAATCATCTAAAGATACTCATCTTTATATATATAATATTTATACATATAATGACTTGTCCTGACTGACTGATTCATCATCGCCGAGCCGAAACCGCTGAAGCGAATAAGATGAAATTTGGACTGTAGATTAATTGAGTGACGTAATCAGCCACTAAGAAAGGATTTTACGGAAATCATCCCTTAAAGGGGTCAAATAGGGGGAGAAAGTTTGTATGAAAGTCCGTCCGTTTTAAAGTAAAATACATGAAAATTGGTATTTGGCTTTTTGAAAAGAAATAAAGAATGACGTGTCTCAGGAATTCAGTTTATTTTTCTTTAAATGAGTAAAAAAGGGAAAAAGTTTTTTTTTGGAGAAAACGTTATTTTTAAAGTAAAAACTATAAAATGAAAATAAAATATAATCGATAATTAGATTTCTCAATAAAAATAAAGAATGACGTGTTTTAGCATTTTTCGAAAAATATTCCCTAGATAGATAGATAGGGGAAAAAAATTGTACGGAAAACTGTCATTTTTAAATAATTTATGAAGTGTTTCAGAGAGACCAGGGCGGAAGTCTTTGAAAATGGTAAAAAGAGAAACAAAATCATAGTAGGATGAAACCCATTGGAAATAGAAGAGAATATAACAAAAATGAAAGGAAAAATAATTTACAGGCGATTTGAGGTCGGGAAGTGGAAGGGGTGGGAGGTTTAAGGGTAAAAAACAGTTTATCTCGATTTCCGGCAAAACTTCAAGTCCTATGGAAAAAAATTAAATGGCAAAGTTGTAAGTAATTAAAAGATTACAACTTTTGTATTTACACTTTTTTCACATAACCTTAAAATTTTTGTGAAAAATTCAAATAACCAAGTTTTTGGTTTTTTTTGTATCTTTTACAAAAAAATATTTATTTTACAAAATTTGGTGAAAACTTACCTTTTTATGTCCCAAACACACTGTAATTTTTTTAATTTAAAATATTTATTTTTTTCACCTTATTTTGACGTAATATCGAAAAAGCACCCTAATTATCAATCGAAAATTCTCGCGTCAAAATATCTGCTTTTTTAATAAGTCGGTGGGCTTTTTGTTCGTTGAAATTTCTACTTTCTGATGGTGTAAAAAATATATACATTACTATGGTAAATGCTCTCAGAAAATGCAAAAGTTATCTATACTAATATTATAAAGCTGAAGAGTTTGTTTGGTTGAAATTATTTTTGTGTTGAATAGTCCATTTATTGAGGAAGGCTTTGGCTATATTACATCATATGACTAATAAATAAGAGTGGAGCAGCAATTAAAAATGTTGCAATATTTAATAAGACATCTACAATTTTTTGAGAAAGTTGTAGAATCTTCTATGTTATATGCGTAGATGCTTATTTATTACTATTGATAACTTATATACCTGAGTGACCTACGGAAAATTTTAGCCCATCAAAAGGTAAGTATTTCATTGAGAAGTGGGGGCTTTTGTAGAATAAAGATAAATCCATAAACAACAAAAATATTCCTCTAAATAAGTGTAGAGGACAAGGATATAATGGTGCTAACAATGAAAGGCACTTAACGTGGAGTTCAAAAACTCATAAAGGATATCGAGCCATATGCAGTATATGTTCACTGTGCTGCTCATAACTTAAATCTAGTACTTATTGATGCAGTTAGAGAAGTTACGGATATAGACATTTTTTGAAACAGTTCAACAAATTTATAATTTTTTGGGCATACTCGTAGTATCAAAAGATTGAATATCTTATAATTTTTTGAGGGGCCCATCTAATGGATTTGCCACGGGCCTCAGATGGTATAGTTACGCCACTGGGCTAGATCCTTTGTCCATTAATAGATCCCTAACCAGCTACTTTTCTTCGTATTCAACACAATAACCAATCACAATATGTGTACTGTTTGCCACTGAGGAGTTCTATGTGGTATTTCAGTGGTTCACGACTCTTTGCCCACTGCTATGTACCTAACTAACTATTATTCTTTGTATTCAATACAATAACTAATCATAATATGTGTACTGTTCTTTATTGAGGAGTTCCATAGAGTATCTCTGTAGTTCATGATCCTTTGTCTACTGATAGGTACCTAACCAGCTATTTTCTGTCGTATTCAATACAATAACCAACCACAATATGTGCACTGTTTGTCACTGAGGAGTTCTATGAGGTATTTCAGTAATCCACGACCCTTTGTCCACTGATTGGTACCTAACCAACTACTATTCTTCGTATTCAATACAATAACTAATCATAATATGTGTACTGTTCTTCATTGAGGAGTTCCATAGAGTATCTCTGTAGTTCACGATCCTTTGTCTACTGTTAGGTACCTAACCAGCTATTTTCTTTTGTATTCAATACAATAACCAACCACAATATGTGTACTGTTGATAACTAAAGAGTTCTATGTGGTATCTCAGTAAACCACGACCCTTTGTCCACTGATAGGTACCTAACCAGTAACTATTCTTCGTATTCAACACAATAACCAATCACAATATTTGTACTGTTTGTCACTGAGGAGTTCTATGGGGCATTTCAGTAATCCACGACCCTTTGTCCACTGATTGGTACCTAACCAACTACTATTCTTCGTATTCAGTACAATAACTAATCATAATATGTGTACTATTCTTTATTGAGGAGTTCCATAGAATATCTCTGTAGTTCACGATCTTTTGTCTACTGATAGGTACCTAACCAGCTATTTTCTTTCGTATTCAATACAATAACTAACCAGAATATGTGTACTGTTGATAACTAAAGAGTTCTATAGGGTATCTCCTTAGTTCACGATCCTTTGTCCACTGATGAGTACCTAACCAACTACTTTCATTTGCATGCAATACATTAACCAGTCACAATATGTGTACTGTTCGTCATTCAGGAGATCCTATGGAGTACAGATGTCTGTGATGTTTGTTTATTGATGGGTACCTAACCAGCTAGTTTATTTCGTATTGCATATTAAAAAGCTTGTTTTTAAAAAGGTTTTTTATTTTTTTTAATTTTATTTTACTTTTTTAATATTTTCGTTTTCTCTATATTTAGCTAATGCTAAACTATTTTTTCTACCAGACAACTTTAGGGTGGTGCAGAGATAACATTAGTAGATTCAATAAGATATATTATAAATAATTTAAATGTAAGTATATAACACATGCATAAATATTGTATATACATAAACATATAATTACGTGTATTTTAAATACGTAAACTACAATAAATAAACATACATAAAATACATAAGTTGTTCTAATAGGACGTTATTAAGATGATTCTGCCATGATTCGATCAAACAAGAGGTCGCGGACTTTCTTTATGTAGCCATCCTGATTTCGAGAGGCAGCGCGTTCTACAGGAGAATAGATTGAAAGAAAGAATGAACAAAACCAGATGTATGAGAGGGACAGAAATGGAGATGATTATTTGAGGACCGGAGATTTTACTCTGAAAGGATCAAAGGAGCATCTAATCAAAGACAGAATCCACATTCATAATAAACGGAACGAACGAACGAACGAACTTATTTTCCCGAGTTCCTATGGTCATCTTCCAGCTCCGTCATCATACTCTGGTTACCATCTAGCACCAAAGTACTCGTCAAGACGAATCATAAGAGCCCAAAATCGATGGGGTTGTGTCGTTTAATTACCGAGTTCCTATGGCCATCTTCCAGCTCCATCATCAGACTCTGGTTACCATCGAGCACCAAAGTATTCGTCAAGACGGATCAAACGAGTCCAAACTCGATGGGGTTGTGTCGTTTAACTACCGAGTTCCTATGACTACCTTTCGGTTCCATCATCAAACCCTGGTTACCATCTTGCACCAAAATACTCGTCAAGACGAACCATACGAGCCCAAACTCGATGGGGTTGTGTCGTTTAATTACCGAGTTCCTATGGCCATCTTCCAGCTCCATCATCAGACCCTAGTTACCATTTAGCACCAAAGTTCTCGTCAAGACGGATCTAACAAGTCTAAACTTGATGGGGTTGTGTCATTTAACAACCAAGTTCCTATAGCCACATTCCAGTTTCATCATCAGATCAGCTTCATGTATTAATAATTTTGGAT
Organism: Eudonia mercurella; assembly: GCA_963082485.1. Classification (NCBI taxonomy): domain Eukaryota; kingdom Metazoa; phylum Arthropoda; class Insecta; order Lepidoptera; family Crambidae; genus Eudonia; species Eudonia mercurella. The sequence goes on along the minus strand of OY720039.1, from coordinate 1,610,750 downwards.
TGTCATCCGATTTACACATGCATGCAAAATTTTAGCTAAATCGGTAACCGGGAAGTGGATCATATTTAACTTACAAGATTTGATTGCAGACACCGGGACAGGTGAATGAAACTAAATAAAAGCTTGTAAAAATGCAACCATCTCGGGAAAAATATCTATCGATCAAAAAAAAAATCATCCAAATCGGTGCATTAATGACGAAGATCGAACAAACACATAAAAAAACATATAGGTACAACCGAATTGATAACCTCCTAAATTGTGTTATGAAAATCAGGAACAACGACGGTACCACAACAACCTCGGAGATGGTGACACCAGAGACCGGCGTGCGAGCCACTCGAATAGGGAAGTCTTTGTTAATAAAGGTTGCATTAAAAGTTATGATCATTTTTTTTTTTAAATATTTACTTTGCTTACATTCTTTGTTCTTACAAAACGAGGACGGAAAAACAACATCTTTGATAACGACGTGAAAATCTATCCATATGAGGAGCTAAATACACTTTGTCAGATACTGATACTAATCCGTGGTCTTGAGTGTAAAATTTACACATTAGTCCTCAGACAGTACAACATACATGACTCATGTGTATAGCAAGTGTGTATAAATCGATAGTGGCGCCGCCTGGTGTTCACACTCTGTCGGGGTGTGTACAGAAATTTCCAAGACCAATCCGAGGATTTCTTGACTTTTCCTTAATAAGTATATAGAAAGGTTCAAAATCGCACGTAGAGTACGATGCAGTAGTCAAGTCAAACCGAGGACCCACAAAAAAGTCCTCGGATTGAAAACGTCCTCGGATGTTCCTTGTGTATTCAGGCCTACGTCCTCGTATGGTACTTAAAACAAACACACACACCCCCACACACACACACACACACACACACACAAAATTTCTTTCTCTTTATTTTTTTCTTTTATTGTCACCTACTCGTACTCTATAAATTTTAATTTATATTCATGTAACATGCATAGTAAGTACGATCATGGAAGAGCGAGGTGTCCAGTAACAAGTATTTATTAATACTTAAAATGGGGACCTCTATGTGCTGGTAATTAGTTGTAAAATTGTTACTGAATAAACATTTTTGATTTTTTTTGATTTTTTTTAAGTCAATCCCGTACAATAATCATTCTATTTGATTGCTATTCTATTATCGTTTACCACTTGTCTATGGAGACAGACACGTGCCTTGACTAAAAGGTATTAAAATACTTTTAAACAATAGTTTATTACGTCCACTCGCTAAAAGTTTGAGTCTCCGGAATGAGGTAAATAATCTATCACTCATTACAATTTAATGAGCACGCACAATGAATAAATATAACACACGCGTGTACTTAATCATAAACGGTTATGTCGGCTCTACACTTTTAAATGGTTATGTCGGCTCTAAGGCGAAATAGGAAAGGTATAGTCGGCAGCAAAATTACCTAGCTGACCACTTTAGTACGTTATCAAAGCAACCCATAGTTGTTGAAATCATTACCGACACACTATTGTATTGTGACGTTATTGAATTACACTTGTGACCGAGTAAATATGTGACTACTTGAAGCGGTAACAGATTATTTATTTGTATAGGTACACCAACAATACATATAAGTACATAACATTGTAAAGCATGTCGACCACTTGTCTATTTATAACAATTAATAATCGTGACTGAACTTCCATTTGAAAATTGAACCTAAACAATTAGCAAACATGACTCTTCACTTAACCGCCAAGAAACCCACAACATTCAAAGAACGGATTACACCTATATCGTGGAATCCAACCTAAATACTTAGAAATTCAATAAAACCTTTTCTTTGCAGGTAACTCCGGGTCAAGTTCCACAAAAAAGAATATAAACCCTGGAGTCCTACTCGTGACGCCGTTAAAGGTAAGTTAGGATAAGTTAGGGCTGCGTAGCCGTCTGATCTTTATATTGTTATTGCCACTTTCCACTTACTTGCCACCACTTTTGTAGACTTCCCTAGTGGTTAGAAGGGTAAAATTTTACGCGTCTCGAGTTTTTATGAACAATTTTTATTATAGTTTATATACATCTAAAGGAATCTACTCAAGAGGTTCCTCAGCTTTATAGGCTTCGGAACACTATTCAAATCTGTTTTATTTTACATAAATTAATAAAGACAAATAAAAGTCATTACCATTTGAAATGAAAGTAAAAGAATATTTATACAAATGAGAGTCAATGCCATTTGAAAATAGAGTTAAAAAATAATGCTCATTCGCAGAACCATTCTGTCTCCCATGGAAACCTAGGGTGCTGTGAACCCCACTGATTTACACTAATATACAAAAGCTTAAATTTTTGCTTGTTTGTTTTTCATTACAATTTTTATGTAGGATTAATAGTAAAAAGGGTACCTACACCCACCCTGAGTGATGTAGGTTGTTATATTAATTATCTTGATAAAAAAAATTTAAAAATAAAAATGTTTTGAATTCATGCGGATGAAGAATTGACAATTAAAAAAGGCTTTTAAGAAAGACTGTGAAGTCTTGATCCCGGGTATACTTAATTCCCCTGTGTCTCAAAAAGGGTAAATTTCAAGATTTTAACAAGTCAGAATCAGGCCACTGAGATTGGTACGTTAACTCATAAATACATACCTTCACGTTTTTTCCCAAAAAAGGTAGACAAAGCACCAATACTCATAAACTTTGATTAAACTCGCCATTAGCGACCCGACGCCAATGTTAGCATAAAAAAAGGTTCCGAGGTGGAATAGATGCCTCCGGGGTATGTTGGGCCAAGTGTCAGAATGTCCAAGGTGACATAATGTCCCGATGTTATAAAGACCGTTAGTCAATATGTACAAGTGTCAGAATGTCCAAGAAGTCATAACGTCCATATGTTAGTCAATATGTACAAGTCTCTGAATATACAAGAAGTCATAACGCCCAGATGTTATAAAGACCGTTGGTCAATATGCACAAGTCTCAGAATGTCCAAGAAGTCATAACGTCCAGATGTCAGATGAAGTGAAAACTTGTGAGACTATATACATATTGAAAAATAAACTTAAACTGCACATCGCAACGAGTACCAAAGAGTGACAAATTGTTTACAGTCATTTATATATTGTTTATATCTCTTTTTTTTATAAAAGCAGGCGGGTCACCTGTTGGAAAGCAATCACCGCCGCCCATGGACACCCGCAGAACCAGAGGAATCGCAGACGCGTTGCCGGCCTTTAAGGAAGGAATAGGCTCGTTTCTTGAAGATTCCGAGGTCGTAAAGGTCCGGAAATACCGCCGCCGAGAGCTGGTTTCACAACTCTGTAGTTCGAGGCAAGAAGTTTCATGAAAAACGCACAGTAGTAGACCGCCATCCATCAAGGTGATGTGGATGGAATGATAGTCGATTGCGTGTAGTGCGGTGAAGGAAAGCAGCGGTAGGGATCAAGCCGAACTATTCCTCAGAACACTCCCCACTATACGGTACAGTATACAGAGAGACGCAACGTCTCTCCGAAGAGATAGTGGATCGAGCCGACCTGAAATAACCATGTCGTCGACAATTCGAGCGGCTCTGTGTTGAATACGGTCAAATGGAAGGAGCACCCCAGTACCAACGTACTGGGTTGCTCCAGCCCAAAGATGGGAGCAGTATTCCATATGCGGCCTGACCTGTGCTTTGTACAGTTGTAAGCGGTGGACCGGCGTGAAATACTGACTCGCTCTATTAAGCACACCCAGTTTTTTTGAAGCTTATTTAGCTTTACCTTCCAAATGACCCCGAAACTGAACGTCACTCGAAATATCGACGCCAAGGATTCCAATAGTCGAGTTGGTATCAAGGGAAGCTCCCTCAAGTTCAGAGGTACGACGAAGGGATGTTTTTTCGCGGTAAATGCGCAAACTTGTGTTTTGGTGGGGTTAAAGTGGACTAGGTTACGTCGGCCCCAATTCGGGACATGACTTAACATGTTCTCGGTGTCAGTCACAAGTTTATTCCGGCTCTCGATGACGCTTTCCAGAGAAATATTAGCTCGTCCGGTGAAGAGCGTGTCCCCAGTACTGTCTTCCGCATAGCAATGAATGCTGTTGTTATGCAACATGTTATTGATGTGCAGAAGAAACAGAGTAGGGGATAACACACACCCCTGCGGGACTCCAGCATTCACGGGCTTCATGTCAGAGCACGAACCGTCGACTACGACCTTGATGCTACGCCCAGAAAGAAAGCTGGCGACCCACGAACACAATTTCTCAGGAAGCCGGTATGATGGAGGTTTAGCCAGAAGAGCCCTACCCTGCCATACCCTGTCGAAGGCTTTCGCTATGTCCAAGCTAACTGCCAGTGCCTCCCCTTTCCTCTCGACTGCATTATAAGTGAAATGTAATTTCGTATCAGAATAAAGATCTTTTAACCTATAAATATTAATCCATATCAGTGCAGTGAGGCAGTTACATTAACTTTTTCTAACATACATTTTAAACTCGCGCGTTCCACTTAAAATAAGATGTTTAACGGGGATTAACGTTTTCATATTTTGTGAACAGGTTTTTAAAATGTACTTTATATTTTTAAATACTTAAAACTGGCTTTAATCCCGGGTCAAATTGGGGTAATCGTTCCATGTGGAGTCGATGACGTCAGTATAGGAAAAGGGTTTCCACCTTTACACACAACTAGGGTTGCCACCTTTTTTGTGCATATAAAGTACATTGGTTATTAAAAGGTAAAATAAAAAAGTACATTGTGTCAAAATAAAGTACAATTATTTATTTCGCTTAAATACATACTTCTCATTGCTTTTAACAAATAATTATCACTGCTAAATAGATGCACAGCAACTTTTTTGTGTGTTATATGTAAAAAGAAAACCATAGAACTAAAACATGTGAAATAAAGTATTTTCGCGTAGTTTATTGTTCTCATAAAGTATAAAGTACAATTACCCGAAATAACGTACAATCCTTTTTATAAAGTACAGGTGGTAAGCCTAGTTACAACCAATCAACTGTGCCATTTTCTTGTTGCAATTGAACAAGGAAAAGAAAGAGCAAAACTTCGTGACATTATTTGATTGAGTACTAAGCTAGTAAGAGACGGTCTTTGTGCGGCGCCGGCGTGTTCAATAATCCCTGAAGATTTTCCCATTTACATTACTTCAATTCATTTTGAAAGTTTGCTTTACTATGACACTGTTTCCCACGGAATCACAGCAACTCTCTCGAGACTTCAAGACACTAGTATTATGAGTTCCGCTAGAAGAATACGCTACGACGCGTTATGATTCGGGTGCCTATTGTTTACTATCCGTTTTCATTCGATTACGTTTACGAAAACGAAAATTAGTACAGCATTGAAGCAGCGCCTCCTGGCGACTTACGAAAAGAGTTAACATTTTGCCATACAAATTCTCGTTTTTGTTAACGTGATCGAAAGCGAATGAAACTCGCACTTGGCACCCTGGCGTTATGATCTGACGTTGATTGTCCCTTGTGCGAGTAGTTTGCTTGCGCAAGGTCGTCTGACATCTTTTTGTAACCTAACCTAAGCAGGGGGTGTCAGTATAAGAACTAAAAAGTTGTGTATAGAAGAGTTACTTTGTATCATGACTTGCACAATGATACAAAGTAACCCATGACTGACCCATGACTGAGACATGACTTAACATGTTCTCAACGTCAGTCACAAGTTTATTCCGGTTCTCGATGACGCTTTCCAGAGAAATATTAGTACGTCCGGTGTAAAGCGTATCCCCAGTACGTCGTTCGCATAGCAACTAATGCTGTTGTTATGCCACATGTATTTGATATGCAGAAGAAACAGAGTAGGCGACAGCACACACCCCTGCGGGACTCCAGCATTCACGGGCTTCAGGTCAGAGCATGATCCGTCAACCAATGCTACTGCTACTAGTTGCGTTGCTACAATCGCCGCGCCGTCTTGCACAGTTCGTCAATCGCTCGCTTGTGGTGCTGTCAGAGCGATCTACGTTCCGTAATACGAAATATGTGTTTTGGTAGTGATAAATTGCAAATTGTTATGATTGCGACTGTCGTAGCACGGCTGGCAGGCGTGATAAGCCTGCCAGCCGTGCTTCCGCTTAACACAGCGGACGCCCTTGGACCTAACCATAACCTCACAATTGTTTGTGTCAATGGCTAGATGTATTGTATACGTGCCTTCCAAGTACGAGATATTTTTAAAGTTGTCACCTCTGGTGTTAACGGCATTGCCAAAGTGGCGTTACTTGTAAGATCGCAAACCGGCGCGCACGCCGCGTCCGTCGCCATCGAACTCCTTGATAGATTCATGTGGTCGGCCATCATGAAACCTTTTTGGCTGAGGATGGTGTCTATGAAGATTTATTGTCGCAGAATTAAAACAGCAAAAAAATGTTCTTTAATAAAATACTAATATCAAAAAATTTACCCCGTTTTCTTTTTTAAAATATAAAGCCTACAAGCTTGATTTTTGCCAGATGACTTACGTACATAATAGGCAATTGGACATCGGATAAGAAAGGGTTTTACAATACCCCCTCGGGATTTCGGGATAGTTCGCAGATCGGCAAACAGTTGGCAGATATTTTATATACAAAAGCGAATTTCTTTGTACTTTCACGTCAAAGTATCGGGTCGACGACGTAATGTTTTGCACAGAGATAATTTGAAGGCAGGAGAGTGCCATAAGCTATTTTTATCCCCGGCCGGCGGCGGCACGCGATAAAAACTTTTGTGAGAGCTGATGTTTTTTATAAGTTTATATTCAGAAGTTTATAAATAAAAAGTAGAAAATTAATTTTATTCATCTTTTTATAAAAGAAATGAAAAATGTTTTATTCATCAGCACTGATCAATGCACTAAACAATTAAAATTCTATTGTGTCTGTATTCACAGCAGACGACAGATTAATGCAACAGACACCTACTAGTACTAGACCACTTACATATCAACAATTTTATTATTTTTTAATAGCTTTTATTGTGCCCCACCACTGCTGAGCAAGGACCTTCACATCTCCACTCACCCTATCCGAAACTACCTTAGAAAAGTGATAATTCAAGTCGTGCTGCCATCTACATTCAGCATTTTTTTTTCTGCTCTCTCACAATATCTACATACTATGCTAAAAATTATAAACTGACAGTATTGTGTCTACCTAAAAAAATGTGGCAGAGAAATATTTAACATGATGATGATGAAGATAATGATGATGATGATGATGATGATGATAATGATGATGATGATGATGATGATGCTGATGATCTTGCAGAACGGTCAAGTCCGGACGCGCCGCGGCGTAAGGTTTGCAGAGACTTCACTGACGATCGTGCCGGAGCGGCTGGACCTGCCCCGCCCAGGTAAGACCATTTAAGTACGAGGTGCTTGCATGCTGCATCATCTTCCCTACCTTGTGCTCTCTCAGACCACTGGTCAATCTGGAGACCTTGTAGGTCCTTGTAGGTTCGTAGCTTCATCCCTCCAGCGGTACCTAGGACGCCCAACCTGTCGTCACCCGCTCGGTATCCATTTATGTTCTCCTCACTGGATCGTCTTCTATTCTATACAATATGTAAAAAAAACCCTGTGCGATCGCAAAGGGGTATTTATGTAGGTATACAAATAACAATAACAAAAACAAATATTCATGAAAATAAAAAAGTAAAAAACAAACACAAATGTTGAAAAAATTTCCACGAGCAGGATTTGAACCTGCACCCTTCTGACATACCGGGTCAGGTGCTCTTCCAATTGAGCTATCGTGGTTCTAACCAGCCCGCCGAAATTATTCAACACTATTTACTTTTTACTTTGCAAGCCAAAGGCGCCCAACTACCGTCACTAACATCCGATCATAATATTTTTACAAATATTAAAGATCAGTTAAGAAATAAGCAAGCTAATTATAAATGTTCAAATAATTTTTAACGCAAATTTTGTTGCGAACAAATTACAAAAACACAAATGTTGTAAAAATTTCCACGAGCAGGATTTGAACCTGCACCCTTCTGACATACCGGGTCAGGTGCTCTTCCAATTGAGCTATCGTGGTTCTAACCAGCCCGCCGAAATTATTCAACACTATTTACTTTTTACTTTGCAAGCCAAAGGCGCCCATTCAATGTTAACAACTACCGTCACTAACATCCGATCATTTCGTCTTTTATAATTTGTTTTTTTAATCGTTTTTGTAATTTGTTCGCAACAAAATTTGCGTTAAAAATTATTTGAACATTAATAAAAAAGTAATTGTAATTTAAAACGCAAGTTTTTTGTATCAAAATTGCTTAAATTATCCCAAATCTAGTTATTTTATAAATGTGACCACACTTACCATCGATGGCGCGCGGCGGCGCCAAAGGCTACCTACCGAAGTGCCGACAAAAGTATTGCCATGTACCTAAGTTTTGTCATTTAACAAAATTTTTATCCAGGTAATTTTTTTTCACATTATTTTAAAATGATTACTTACGTACCTACATAGAACTGGATCTCGATGGTATTTTTTTACATATTCTATAAAATAGTGGCACCAGAGTTCGAAGTTAACCAGTGATCAACATTTTTTCCTTTTTACTTTTCTTTTTAAGTGCTAATTGCTGCACTGAAGCTGAATTAAATATTTATAAAATACAGTGGAAAAAATTAAACGCCCACCCGACCGCCAGGAATCGTACTGTGCCGCTATAAGCACTCAAATAATTAAAAAGCAGTGACAAAATTCAGCGCTTACGTCAGCCTTCCCGGTAGCATAGCGGTCAGTGCAGCCGCCCGGATTGCGGAAGACCCAACTTCGATTCCTGGCTGGGTCAGGTGGGCGTTAAATTTTTTCACTGTATTTTATAAATATTGAATTTTTCCTTTAGTAAAAAAAAGTACCTAAAATAGCCTATATTCAGTCCCACAGCTGGGCAAAGGCCTCCATCATTGATATCAAGTCATTATTGGCTCAATCACCATGCTTGCCATATGTGGGTTGGTGATCGATCACAAACCCGGGCTATGCATGTATTGAAAAATCTGACACACCCTTTGTCTGGCCTGGGAAATAAACCCAAGACCTTCGGGGGTACGTCCCGTTTGGACAACTTCCCGTTTCGTAACCCTAATAAATTACAAAAACACAAATGTTGAAAAAATTTCCACGAGCAGGATTTGAACCTGCATCCTTCTGACATTCCGGGTCAGGTGCTCTTCCAATTGAGCTATCGTGGTTCTAACCAACCCGCCGAAATTATTCAACACTTTTTACTTTGTAAGCCAAAGGCGCCCATTCAATGTCAACAACTACCGTCATTAACATCCGATCATAATATTTTTACAAATATTAAAAATCAGTTAAGAAATAAGCAAGCTATTTTATAAAATAATAAATTACCTAATAAATTACCTAAACAAAAGTAGCGTTTCGTCAACTTTTATATTCCATACATTTAGTCGCGTTTGGACAACCTATAAATCGAGTAGTACAGTACAGTCGTGCAGAAAAAGAAATGTAACACCCCAATCAAAGTATAAAATATTTTAAATAAAAGCTGTATTGGCATTAGGTCAGATTTTAATATAAGATGTTGTACCTCTCACTTCACGGCGAAAACATTAACAAAACAAATGACAGCACCTGCGCCGATGACGTAATTCGCAAAAAAAATTTGAAATTTAAAAAAAAATTGAAAACGCGCAGAGAATAAAGTTGTCGGGGACTTCTTGGCGGGAAAGTGAAGAGTCATGTCTGCGGTTTTGTTTTATTTTCTAAGATTTGTGTTATGTCGAATATTAATGTGAAATAATGGTGGATTATTAACCGTTAAGTGTTCTTGAGTGTGCATGAGTGTTGGCAAATGAAACAAAACAGTGCAACGTCACTTTTCAAATTCTCTCAAGAAGTCCGCCCGAGGACTTAGTAAAGCCCCACATCTTTACTGAGATACTCGAGGGGTTGGGTGGTATATCATTTCTCATTTCTATTATCATTCATCATCATCATACATAAAATAAATATTGTTTATTTATGTATTACTTGTTAGAATAATTACTTTGACACTGGCTAAATGTGCTAATCGCACAAAGCCATCAACAAAATGAAAAAAAAAAGTTGTCGGGAGTTGAGAGTGTAGCAAATTTATTCTAGTTTGTCTATAGTTAAACTTCTTCATACAAAAGTAGGCTCTAAATAAACGATATTAAAGTTTTATGTCGCGTGGCGCTCCGGGTGAATTCGCCCAGTTGGCATCTGAGGGCGCCGAGGCGTTAAATTTCTTCAACAACATTTTGGTCATCAGCTTATTTAAGACTTCATCACGTGCTTCCTAGATGTCATGTCGTAAAATTTCAATGAAAACCTAAGTTGTTTTTTGGTGACAAAAAATGCTGTTTCTTTTAACTTTTATTGTGCTTATAATAAAGTTATAAAGCGAAAGCACTGTAACCCAAGTACAGTGTTTTGGCTTGACATTGGTGCCTCTATCTTACATGTAGAATACCATTTTTTTATTGTATTTAGTACTCCGTTCCGTTGCAGGTCGCGCGCCCGCTTGACATCCGCCGCCGCGTCTGATCTGCGCCCAGCACGAGCGGTGCCGAGTGCTGCACGAGTATTACCGAGACAAGGTCACACCAGTTTCCATATAGTATGGGACTCTTGAACAACGCCACCTACTTCCGAAACTCTAAAGTGATACGACTACGAGCGATCTGAGTGCCGACTTAAAGTTTGTTGTAAAAGATTATTATAACTACCCAAACTAGAGTGATCTGAGTGCCGACTTATAGTTTGTTATAAAAGATTAATATAACTATCCAAACTAGTAATTAAATTCAAATTCTCATTAAAAACTTGGCTACATAATAATGTTTTTTACAGTTTGGATGGAAAAAGCCAATAATTGTATCACATTCATAACATTAATTTGCACTATTGTGTATGTACAACTACCTATATCTATACATTTTTGTCATACATAATCTTCCACTTTATAATAAACTTTACTCATTAGTCTTTTTGAATTATTGTGTACTTACAAGAAGTGTTTCTGTTTAAGTATAGTTAAGTTCAGTTTTTGGCTGAGATGATGATGTCGGTGGTAATTACTATTGTTATGCTTCATCCCTAGGTTGCCTAGAAAATATTTTAGTGATAAGGCCGTTCTTTGTACGACTTCATAAACTATTCGTATTTTAACGTGTTTGTATTTTGTGTACAATATCTTATCTTATCTTATCTTAGTGGGGCCTGCTGAGGTTTCCCTCTCGCAGTAACACTTCGACCTATCGGGATCTTTTGTGCAACCCCATCCTTTCAGTCTTCTTCCTCTGTAAAGATAGATGCCATAACTTTGGCAACGTCTTTAAGAGCGAAGAGCCTGAAGTCCTCCGGTTTCAGATAGGCCGACCCCAGGAGTCCCATTTTTTTCCTAGCAAGAGAGTAGGTGCTGCATTGACTCCGTTTCCTCTCCACATGCCCTACACAAGCTATTTGTTGATAGATGCATTCTGTGAAGCATTTGGTTTGTGGCATAGTGCCCTGTCAAGGCACCGATGGTTAATCGGGCCTGCCTTCAACTGCCTCCGCATATGAACTTACTCCGTCCTGAGGCGTTTTCACCTAGGAAGGATTTGGAGTGTTTCATACCCGGCTGCTCTTTCCATTCGATGCTGTGCCTGTTTACAACGTAAACTTGTAAGGTCTTGTAAATGGTACTTGGTGCAAGTGCCACGAACAGCTCAGGACCAATGACCTGGGTCTCCAAGCCCTCCCTGGCAAGTGCATCCACCATCTGGTTGCTATGGATTCACATATGACCTGGGACCCAGATCAATCTCACCTTGTTATGTCCACCTAGCTTGTTTAGAGCTTTGGTGGTTTCTAGAACAAGGTCAGAGTCGATCCGGGGCGATATGAGTGACTTGAGCGCAGCTTTGCTGTCACTCAGAATGAATATACATATTACGCTTTTTCATGGTTTCAATTCTATAATTTGCTTTGCGCGAGGAGAATTGCCAAAGTTTCTGCTTGGTAAACAGTGGAAAATTTTATTATGCTTGAAGACTATGCTTGAAGTCGTTATTAGAGACGCCTGCTCCTGTGCCCGACTTCATTTTTGATCCGTCGGTATACTACATGAGGCTGTCTTTCCATCCGGAGACGGTGGCCCTTGTTTCCATTCGTCCCTGGTTGGAACATAAACTTTAAATTTCTTTTCGAACATGAATATAGGGGATATTTTATCGCACCCCATTTCCATGACCCTGTCAGGAATGGCACTTGGTTCCCATTTTGTGTGTTTAGTCAGAGGTTTAGATGCGTCCTACAGTCCAGCCACCTTTAGTCTTTGTAACGCTGTGTACAATAAAGTTTTGTATTAAATTATTTTATGAACACTTTAATAAACCTGTTCATCTATTTGAAAATTGTGTATAGATATTTGTTTACGTCAGTAGAATAACGGAATAATGGGGGTTGAACCACGATTTCTCGCATTCACCTCGAACATCTATCGGTTCAGCTGAAGTTTTTTTTTTGGAAAGAGTTTGCTGATTGCCTCAGATAGCATTTTCAGCTTCCCCGGGCTTTTTTGGGGGCGGCGAGAAACTTAAAGGGTTCCACAAGCCGTGTAAAACGAATCACCTTCGGAGTTTTCTAGAGGGAACGGCATCACGCACTAGTGCGTGTCCCCGTGCCCCACTAGATTCTCCGAGGGGCTGGGATCGGATAACGTCTGAAGACGCTTCTTGCTACGAGTATGATTTTTAATATTTGAGTCCGAGAATTTTCAGAGCTAACAATAGTCACAGGTATCTTTGAGTACGTTAAAGTAACCGGTTGAATTAAAACGCTTGAGTGTCTAGTGTCAGTTTCATTCTCCACTCACTTCGTTTGCCACCACGAGGCGATGCTTCAATGCCATATAAACTATCATTTTGTTATCTTGATCAATCATGATCAGCTCGTTTTATGTCCCCACTGCTGGGGCACGAGCCTTCCATATGGATGGAAACATAGGGAAAACAGGCCATTACATCATCACGCGGGCCCAGTGCGGATCGGTGGTTGTTAACGACTGCTAATGCAGCCGGAACCAGCGGCTTTACGTGCCTTCCGAAGCACGGAGGAGCTCGAGATGAAAAATCGGCCTTTCCGAAAGTTGCGTAAACCGGGCGTGTAACTCGCACTAGGCATAGGGTGTGCTGCCCGGATTTTCATGCGTTCGTGAAATGTGAGGCTCTGCATAACTATTATTTAAGGAGCGTCCTCACTGAGAGCATTCTTACCCGAGCATTTGTAAACGAGCAATCGCCGGCGAGCAACAAATTCTGCCCAGCGAACTAAACATTCACTTTCGTGCAAAACATGAACGTTCGAGTCGAACATACGAGCTTGGAGCATTCGAATACTAAATGTCAATCATTTCAAAATGACGGATAAAGTGGTCGTGGCTGCAGCCGTTTTATTGCTCCGATATACCTATTTAGATAGAAGACGAAGAAGACGTTTTTGATGTAGTGATATATACCAAAACAGAATTAACACGGGTGCATTAGATGTACTAGAAAGAATTAGCCGCCCATTCTCAGATCAAGGCCTATATAAAACGTTTGTAAGGATGTCCCCTACAGATTTTGAAAACTTGAATAATATGATGGGGCCATTGATAGTGAAAAAATTTTACAGAATATACACAAATTTTAGAAGGCAATCTCAGTAAAGGAAAGATTGGCTTTAACACTGCGTTATACACGATAATACGATAGAGCAAGAAGGTCACGATCAAGGAACTGTTCCTTGCTTACAAGTGGCCAGTAATATTCCTACATACATACTCATCATTTCATTATCTGAGTACTCGCTTTCGAACGTTTTGTTTGCGTGAACATTCGAATGCGAGCCAGTTCCGCGAACAGCGTTGCGACGTCCACACCGGCCGAAGTTCATGCTCGCGTGTAAACCTTGTAACGCTCAGCTCAACGTCCACACCACTCGAATATTCGACGCCGAATGCTCATTACACGCGAATGCTCTCAGTGAGGACGCGTCCCTAGGGAGGAATTCGCTGTTATCTCCCTCTGGCCTTTACAGGTTAACCGTGTTTATGGACCACTGGAAACTTATATGGGGTCGTAGTGACCAACAATCCCCGGAGGTTTACTGAGGGCTAGCATAGCTAGCATAGTTAATGGCTTCGTGAGCAAACCAAATCGTTTAAAACTTTTTGGATCGTTGCGATAAAAATGTATATAATCGTACTGTTAAGTTGTTTTGTATAAATACTCGTATGTTATGTTTTGTACACACTATTTTATAAATGACTAATCAACGAAATATTTACTGATAATTGATAAATTTAACAAAGAAGTTAATTTTATTCTAATTAAACATTTCGGTTTTTTTGTGATTATGACTGTTATTATTGAAGGCTAATCTTTTTGTATAAAACGTTTGGGATTTGCTACGTTTCTTGTTACTTTTGATTTTTGTTACGGTTTCTTTTATTGAAGTCACCATGAACCAAGAAGCTACTTTAGGTTTCTCAGGTGACGTTTTTATTTCTGTCAATTAAGGCGAAGGGTAAGGCACACTAGATAGCGCCACCAATTGATAATTTGACAATTACTAACGGACCGGATCTTTTTTAAACATTGCGTACCGTCCGACAACAGGAAAGCATCCATAGTATTTATTTAATAATTGTGCACTACTTTTTGTTGCGTGGTTTATTCACAAAACGGGCTATCGCATTTATTCAGAAACAATGGCCGCTGTTGGTGTTAGCGAATGAATACAAAAACAAACCTAAAAGTAGTGCACAATTATTAAATAATAGATGTTTGCCTAGTGTCGGAAGGTCCGCAATGTTTGAAAAAAATCCAGTTTAGCAGTTATCAAATTAAATCCATTAGCGGCGCTAGTGTGCCGTACCTTTCGCCTTAATAGAAAGAACGACGGTCCGAGACGAAAGAGCAACCATAAAAATAAAGTTGTAACTATGTTAAAATATATGAAAGTTGTGCGAATCCCCGAGATTCCATGCTACAATTTATTGAACGTATGTTTGTGTATCTACTCGTATAATATGTAAATATAAAATAAAAACTGAATGTAAAATAAATACAAATTGTGTTTCAATTGCCTAAACATTAAGATCGAAAGGTAGGTTTGCGTAAAACAAAACACACATAATGGAGGGCCTTATAAACACGAAGCTAATCCATGCTTATCTACAGCTTTGAGCTTATAACCCATGTTATAACCACGTTATAACCACCGACCGCTGTCATAGACCAAAGACTATCATAGACAACCACAATGTCAGTAGTACACATGCATGCACATGAGTCCATCATCAGACTCAAATTCCTCATTAGACTTTGAAGTTTAAGTGTAATAATGACATATAAGGATAAGTATTTTGTTGGGCCTAATTTTTCAAATAATTTCATGTAGACACTTATAAACATTTTTACAATAGGTTACACTTTGCTATCTGACTGTACTTTTGATAAAAATATTCAACTTATAAATTTTATCGCACTAAAACGAAATCGGGTGCCTCTACCACGGGGGCGTCAGACACCGGGGGCCTAACCCACAAACCCTTCGATGGGTAGTTTGAATAGATACTGTTTTGGTAGCCCTGCCATATTATTTCTTATGTCCATATATGTATTCATTGAAGAAATTTGTCAATTTTGGATAGGTTACTCTTGATGTGCAATTGTGCAAACGTCAGCAACATCTACAGCTTATGGTACCTGATGTAGTGTACCACACTGCTGTGTACCAACAGTTGGTTACGTGCCAGCTGTGGTTGTGGATTCTAGGTGAAGTGCGCCTTTACCTTCGCCTTCGTATAGTCGTTTACCATGATGAGATGAACGTTCTGATTCTGGAGTTCAATACGCTTTCATAATTTTTAAAAACTTTTGTTGGCTTTAATTCTACCTATCTCTGAATAACGTCGAGACTTTAGACAGTTGGCCATAACATCCACATTGCTGCGTCGGTGTCGCCTGAATTTTTCAAATCGAATTAAAATTTAAAGGCTTAGACCAGTTTAAAGGTGTTATAATACATTGAAAATAGGGTATTTTGCACCATGTAAGAAAAAATCTGAAAATGCGTATTTACGACAGATTTTGTAAAAAACAAACGAGAAATGTTGATTTCTATTCATAAAAATGAAATATACATTTTATAATTCAATTTGAAAATATATTTTTTTAATCTATTCTTCAAATGTCTAAAACGCTATTCTCCATATTGGATTCCAACGTGACGTCACTTTGATAGTAAACAAACAAACTAGATTTTTGTTGCGCTGCGTGTTATAATAAAAATATTGGAGAAGGTGGTAAATGTTGACCGCTACAACCAGTGTAACACAAGGGGTGACAACTTCCTTTTGTGTTTCAAAGGTCAGCCTGTTTCAGACCCTCTGGACCCCCGGTAGGTCTCCGTTCAGAGGGCTGAAGCTGCTGCGATGCGCAGCGTTAACCTTCTTAACCTAATACTTAATTCTAGTTACTCACCGACTGGTGGCTGACGTTCAGCTTGTCGCGCGATCAGGGATAGGAGGGTGGGAAGGGATGATTGCAGCGCCGCTACCGCTGCCGCTAAATGTCTATCGAGGTCTCGCGTTGTTCCAACAGTGGGAATCCGACCAAACGCACCGAGAACAGATCACGTTTTCTCCCGAACCTTACAAGGTTACAAACTCGAGGGATGTTCGGTATCTAGGCCGCCAATCAGCCTTAGGACCGTATATTTATTTCCACATCAGCCACCGATGGTTTTGATAAAACCGGTATCAATTATTCGTTGTAGAAATCTCAAAAACGTGAGACGCCAAAAAGCGCGCGATCAAGGCCCGAATACGAAAGTCAAAAAAGACATTGACGTTTCATTTTGACGTTACAGTTGCGTTCCGTTTTGCATACTGGTTTTCAACACAGCCTTTGAAACACAAAAGGATATAATTATGAAAAGATAATTTGAACATAATTTGAAGAAAATTGTAAACTAACATAATTGCTTATAACATTTATTGGTCGTTATGACGACGGTCAAAAAATGTATATGACCAACGCCTCGGTGGCCTATGGACAAAGCGCTCGGCCCGGTACCCGAAGGCCCCGGGTCGGGCAAAGTGTGTTTCAGATTTTTCGATGCATAGCCCGGGTTTGTGATCACCAACCCCCATTTGGCAAGCGTAATGTTAATGCTATTACCCATCAATTTGTAGTGATGACAATGATTTCAATGATGGAGGCTTATGCTCAGCAGTGGGACAGTTGTAGCCTATTAACTTTACTTTATGATCGGTAGTAATAACTGGTGTTAACGTGGACAGATTAGAAAGTTCCAATAGTATCTACGTGTGTACAGCGACGCCCTACACACTGATTGATTTGACTTTACTGATGTGGGTGCCCGATTCTGCTAATGTGAAACTTGCCTAATGGTGTGTCAGTAGCCTGCTTCTGACATTAGGATTTTGGCAAGAACTTATACGGGTCGCTTACTCATCATATACAACGACGTTTAGGTCAGCACTCTGACTTCTGTGAATTTGTTTCTTTCTTCTTCCAAGATTTGTATACGTTTCGAGTATCTTCATGACCCATAAATTTGCTGGTGACTGGCATGATGTGGCCTTAAATGATACAGCCAGACTCAGCAACAAGCAGCAAGTAGCTGATTACCTATTTAAGTACTTTGTCGAAGCAAATACCTAATCAAATTCAATTAAATTCGGCCTCTTGTCAACATCTAATGATGTTATTGTGACACGGTACCATATGTTCCTGTTATTATCCACCTCAGTTAGGTGGTTAGCGACTTTCGTTGCTGACTTAATACTGGATACTTAATTATTAATATTGCATACGGCTAAAAACGTTTGTGTTTCTCAATTATCTTTGTTTTAATAATAAATGCGACATGAATTGAAGATCTAATTAAGTAATAGTTATAAGAGCTTAATTCTAAGAAGCCGGTCCCGTTTCTTGTCACTCCTAAATGTTTATACACCTCGAATAAACCAAACTTAGTTAACGAAAGGTTAATTATTTCTGTACTAAGCACTCATTTCTTAATATTTATGATGATTATTATGATGCGCAACATATTCGTACCACCTGGCGCCTACGTAATCAAACTAGCAATTTCTTACTCGTGAAAATTAAGGTACTTAGCAATGCAGAAACAAACACTGGATGGTGATGGGTGATTGTATAAAAAAATGTCAATTTTTTTTCCCACAAC
Source organism: Eudonia mercurella (assembly GCA_963082485.1). Lineage (NCBI taxonomy): Eukaryota > Metazoa > Arthropoda > Insecta > Lepidoptera > Crambidae > Eudonia > Eudonia mercurella. The sequence continues at coordinate 1,592,509 of OY720039.1, read as the reverse complement.
AGTAAGACGAGATGCTGATAGAGTTCAGCTTGTCGTTACTCGTCAGATTATTATTGTTTATGGGACAAGCAACCTTCATGAATTTCGAACAAGCACTAGGTACCTTTTTTACCTAGGTAATCATTCTTTCATCCATCTTTTTTTTAGAATAAGAATTCAAATTCAAATTCAAATTCAAAATCATTTTATTCAGTTTAGGCTACAAGTAGCTCTTGTGAATGTCACTATGCCATCGGTTTGCAAGTCTATTCTGGGCGGGAGATCTTGTACTGAGAAGAACCGGCAAGAAACTCAGCAAGTGTCCAGCTCTTTTCTCCCTTACAGCGTCAAAAATATTGGAAAATGCCAGATTATAGCAGGACACTTTCCATTGCAAATAAACACAGAACATACTTAAAGAAGACAACCACAACATGTAAAAAAAAACAAAAATTAAAAAATCTAGGTTAACAAATTTACATCAGGTAAAAGTTTCAATTTCCACAATGTCATACAGTACCACTACAGTACTCTAGTAAAAGTCAAAAATTTGTTCAGAAAAACAAAGTCAAACTATAGTGAATAATACTAAAAATAAGATAAGTATGCAAGAGCAGACCAGCCTCCACAGGCGGCACCCGTTCACGAGTATGACATATGAATCAGCCATCGCTTCGCTCAACCATATTTTAGGGAACGTAACGACCCGACGAGCTCGCCCGAGGAGCTCGATGGCGCAGTGGTTAACGCGCCCGGTCTGCGAGTGCTGAGGTTAAACAACTTTCGCAAAGGCCGGTCGTCGGATGGGTGACCAAAAATGTATCATCTCGAGCTCCTCCGTGCTTCGGAAGGCACGTAAAGCCGTTGGTCCCGGCTGCATTAGCAGTCGTTAACAACCACCAATCCGCACTGGGCCCGCGTGGTGGTTTATGGCCCGTTCTCCCTATCCATCCACAGGGAAGGCTCGTGCCCCAGCAGTGGGGACATAAAAATGAGCTGATGATGATGATGATGATGATGAACGACCCGACGCACACGCCCGCCACCACCGCAGAGACAATAAAGAGAGCATGACACACTCAAGATATTCTAAATAAAAACTTAATGATATATTTAATTCAACGCTGTTTGTTATCTGTAGGACACTGCTTATAAAGGCTATATATCAGTTATATCAGTATATATCAATTTTATAGTTACCTTTTTTCATTAGACCTTGTTTTATTTCTGTCTTAAACTTGTGTAGTGGCAGTTCCGTTATAGTGACAGGCACTTTATTGTATATTAAGGTTTAAAGATATTTATTTTCTCATAAAGATTAACAAAAATCACTTACATGAGAAACAGAACACATAAAAACATTTTGTTGGGCTATTTAAGAAAAAAATTGACACACAAAACATAACAAGCACTAAACTATCATACTACAAATCGTTCGCGAACAGTTTGTTAATTTTAACTAAACAATAATTAAAGAGGTAGTTACAAATCCAAAGCAAAACTCGGCCCGCGCTTAAATTTAGCCCAGTAACGGATGCCACGGTAACACAGACTTCGCGCAACTGGATGTGCCGCATGGCAGTATTAGTAATGATATGTTATATTTAATTGATTTCTTATGAAAAAATTTAATGAATTTTTTTAACACTTATTAGTATGAAATATATATAATAAAATAAAAAATAAAATAAAAATAAAAATCTTTTATTTTCAGATCATTGTGATCCAAAGATTATTAGTCTATTAGTAACAGTATAACTTAAAGACTATGTTAGTATATGTTAGTATACACAAAATGATTAAAAGTAAAAGTAATTAAAAGTAGTTAACGCCCCAATTGGTAGGCTCATCGAACCTTTGCCACGTGTAGCTCGGTGAACCTGCCAACCAAGACTGAATCCAGTCGATCCCCCACCATCCCCATGACTCTGTTCGAGCTCCGCCGCTCCCTGTTCACCAGCGAGGCAACCTTTTTACGCATTAACGCGTAAAAGTCATCCACACTGGCATCGGCAAACATACCCGACGCACTACAGTAGCGTGGGAGCCGGAACAGAGCCCTGAAGATGTTATTGTATTGAATGCGTAGGGCATTGTAGGATTTCTGAGTAAAGTTAGCCCACAGGCTACTCGTGTAAAATGTCTGACAATAGGCTTTAAAGATCGTAATTTTGACCTCTGCTGTACATCGAGCAAACCTATGCGCCACCATGTTACCACGTACCGACAATGCCCTACGCTCCCTCTCAATATCCAAATCATCACACATATTTTCAGTGACCACATGACCTAAATACTTAAACTGTGTGATACGGTTCAGAGTCACTGCGTTCAGTGTGAGCGGTGGTACTGTGGACGACCCTTTATTGTTAGATTTAAATAACATGAACTCACTTTTTTTCGCGTTGTACTTCAAACCGTGCGACACAGCATAACACTCACAGGCCTTCAACAGCTTTCTAAGCCCCCCGATTGAAGGACTCAGCGACACCATGTCATCTGCATAACTAAGATTATTTACACACACATCATCTACACAGCATCCGACATGTGTGTTGCTAAGCTTCACAATGAGATCATTGACATAAATGTTAAAAAGACAAGGGGATGTCAAACCCCCTTGTCTCACCCCACATTTCATATAATACTCATCAGAGTATGAATATCTCCTCCTCACAACATTTATCTGATCTCTGTACCAATAGGAAAATATACCAATGACATCAGAAGACACACCAGCATTTTCTAACTTTGTCCACAGCCTGTTATAAGAAACCATATCAAAGGCCTTGGACAAATCCAGGAAACACGCATAAACAGGAGTTTTCCTTTTAACATAATAGTTGACTGTATGCTTCAAAGCTAATATGGCACTCTCTGTAGAGAGCCCTGCCCGGAAACCGAATTGCGTGTCCTGCAACGATGACATCACTCTGTCAAGCTGCTTATCCAGTAATCCATCCAAAACCTTTGCTACGATTGTGGCTAAAGAGATTGGTCTATAATTTAATTTATCTGATGTGTCTCCAGTAGAATTTTTAACAATTGGTACCACAATCGTCTTCATAAGGTCCTTAGGTAAATAAGAATGTCTCAAGCACAGAGTAAACAGCATACCCAATACTCTACAGAGATGAGGTCCAGCATGCTGCAAGTGCTCGATACTGAGTTCGTCATGGCCAGGTGACTTCCCTCGTTTCATATTCTTTAAAATTGCCAATACATCCTTGGCAGAGACTCTAATAGGCTGCTGACCATGACCGTACTCAGCATCTCGCACCGACAGCAAACCGGGTTGCACTATAAAGTTGTCTTTAAAAATATTGGCTATTTTCCTCTGGTCGCTAACCCCATCAACACTAACAGGGAGTCTCATTTTACTATTCAACTTTTTAGTTCCCTTCCAAAACTTACTAAACTTTTTGGCTGAGTGTTGTGAGGCAAGAATGTCCATTTTAATTTGATCCTGATTATTTATACAATATTTTAAGCGATATTTAAATACTTTCCTACTCTCACACATTTTTCAAAGATAGGGCCACTGTTGGGCTTTCCATAATGAACATAAAGTTGAAAATCAGCTCTAGCTTGTTTATGTGCTTCCTTAACATGCTTATTCCAGCCATGCACAATTTTAAATTTAGCTGCTTTCACTGACTTTCTACTTGCTAATGATGCTTGACTCAGAGCATGGACAATATCATGATAGAGCTTTTCAAGTACTTGTCTATGCTCTAAGTTATTACACATCCTATCCGCACAGTAACTAAGTTCACTAGGAAAATGGGTGCACCTTAAACTATTATTACATAATTGGTAATATTTATCAATTTCATCCGCTTCCCTCATCCCCCATACATTATTTTTACACAAAGAATTATTACTTATTTCCAACTTAGACTTAATTACTTCTAGATTACATGTTATTTCTAACGGATAATGATCAGACCAGTACACATCATAATGGACCTTGGCATTAAGCACTCTAACAGTTCACTACCAAACAAGGCTGTAGGGTGGGCATTTAGATCACCCAAGATAAATACCTGTTCCACACTGTAGTCCTGAATAACAGCACTAATCTAGCCTAGAACATGGGCAAATTCTGGAAGGTTTTTTTTTTTTGTTTTCAACTGCTCCCCGCTATTTTTGCAGGACTTTTTGTTCTTTTTATATATATTTTTTTTCTTTTTTCATTGGGGTTTAATGAACTGGAGCTTGAAGAGCTTTACTCTTTATTATATTTATTTTCTTTTAACTTTGAATACTTTCTTTTTAAATCTTATTATGGAGTATGTAGACCTACTTTGCTGTTTTCGCGATCCATTGCTGTTCGTGTTATCGGAAGTACGCTTTTACTTGTTAGGTGTGCAACACAGTCGTGGTCATGACTTCGTACGTACTTACTCGTACGTTTGCAGAAAAAAACATGTAGTTATTTTTTAAAAGTCATATTTTAAAACACAACATGGAAAATTCAGTATACAAATTTTACACTTACACATACATGTGCTTTAATAATCATTAATTTGAGAGGTCCGATCGATGCTAATGCAAGATTAGATACCGTTATCAGCGACCGAGTGGGCAATCGCACTTTCAGTTCGGCACACGGCACAGGCGCGTCAGTTTTCATCGTTCAAAATGACACAACGCGTTAAAATATATTGTGCGGCTGCGCTGGGCGTCGTCTGGTTCATTTACGTGTCTGTGTCTGTCATAGCGCCGCGCAGCGTGCCCGTGCGCGCCGCGCCCGCTCCCGCCGTCAAGTACATCCTCCAATGGACGCCGAGGAACTCTCCCTTCGACCTCATAGAAGAAGGCTTCATTGGTTTCATTTCAAACAACTGCAAACACTTCAACTGCTACGTGACAGCCGACAGGTACTTCATGCCGGCTCTCACGGACTTCGACGCGATCGCGTTCAGCGGTAAAGAGTTGACAAAACGCATTACTCTGCCCAAAAATCGATCAGAGAACCAAAAATATATTTTCGCCGCGACCGAATCGGCGCAAAACTACCGCGTGTGTGACAGTGTATACGAGAACTATTTCAATTGGACTTGGACTTACAAAGTGGAATCAGATTTCCGATGGGGCTACATAACTATATACGATTTGGATGGGAACGTGGTTGGGCCGAAAAAAGATATGAAATGGCCCGAATTGCAACCTATAGATGATGAGTTGAAGAAGAAGCTGGATGGTAAAACGAAGGGGGCGGCGTGGTTCGTGTCCAACTGTGTAACAATAGGGGAAAGAGAAATCTTCTTTGGTAAAATGGTTCGTGAAATGGAAGCGCTGCAATACAGCTGGAGCATGGACGTGTACGGCAGCTGCGGCCCGCTCCGCTGCACGCGCGCCAACGAGCAGGAGTGCTACAAGTTTGTGGAGAAAGACTACCACTTCTACTTCTCCTTCGAGAACTCCATCGCCGAAGACTACGTCACGGAGAAACTGTTGACCGCGCTCAACCATTATGCTATCCCCGTCGTGTACGGAGGTGCTAATTACTCGCGGTAAGTTACGACATTACTTCCGCGTGTTCTATGCACAAGTAACAATTGAATACCGACGCTCTTGCTACTTGTTATGAACAATGATTTGGTAAGAGTACAACAGGGTCAGTGAAGAGTTAGTATGTAAGACGACTTTTATTTATTGATTCATTGCTTCATGTGGTGACAGTTATGTCGTTGTTGGCTTTGCTAGAGTCAGTCAAGGTGGAAGCCAGATTTAAATGGTTTGTTCGAGATCGAAATTCTTCTAAATCATTGCCGACGTCATCATTATGAAATATAAGTGCTGCTTGATTAACGCTGCTAATAAACGTTCTACACATTACGATATGCCATTCGCGATTAAATTTTATAATTAGAGTTGAAAATGGCTTACAAGTGAAGCTAATTTAGCTTTCATAAAATTTTAATGAGACGTAGCCAGAAACTCCGCTTAACCGGCAAATAACATTTATTATTTTAACATACGGAATCTACTATCAGACCTTCTTGAGCGGGTTGTTACTAGGACCCGGGAAATGTGCGGGTTTCAGCGATAAGCCACAGTCAGCCACACGGTGCCCGCTACCGCAACCGGAAAAACCAACCAAAATATTTAATTAATGTTCCAGTTTCATAACACAGATGAGTTAAGCCGGAGTTATAGGCATAAATTATTGTGTTTTACACTTAATAATTATACGACCTTATAAAAATTGATAAAATTCTTATTTCCTTAAACGTAAGAAATGATAACAACACATTGTAGTACCTATCGCGCCAATTAAATAATTCTTAAATAAGTCTTGCTATGTCATACAAAAATGTGTGTGTATGTGAACATTGAAGATTGGACTTAAATTAATATGTTAGGCGCCAGATATGAGCTAGTCTATACTAATATTATAAAGAGGAAACCTTTGTATGTTTGTATGTATGTAGGTACCTATGTTTGCAACGAATAAACTCAAAAAGTACTGAACCGTTTAAACAAAATCTTTCACCATTAGAGTGCTACATTAGCGCTGAGTAACATAGGCCATATTAAAAAAAATGTCTACCCGTGCGAAGCATGGACTATAAACCCTGCAGGCCTGGTAAAGTCTAGGGCCTGGCGAGCCATACGCGGGGTGCAAAACTGTAAAGCGAGAGTTATTTTGTCTTTCGATCACGTTGTAGAAATCGAGAATTTGTATGGCAGAATTTAATGAATTTAATAAATTTTATTTTGAATAGAGGTCTGGTTTTCGATCATTTAATATCAAAATTATTATTATTATTCTTTTTATTACACATAATATCTTAAGATTTTTTTTTTACAATACTTTATATAAAATCATATTTACAATATAATATATTATAAAAAAACTTAACTTAGGTTACCACCGGCAGCGAGGATAGACCCAAGCAATCGGTGATTAGGGCTGCAGAGTGAGGCACCTCCTGACAATACGTGCCGTGTCAAGGAGTACTGCCTTTTAAATCTGACCCTTAACCCAACCTTTCAGCGAGAGCCTCTCTAGGTGTTGATCGAGGCTCTTGGCTAAAAGACCGTTTGCCGAAACGACTATCGGTACAATAATGATTTAATCAACATCCCACATAGCGGTAACCTCATGAGCCAAGTCAAGGTACTTACTAAGCTTGTCCTTCTCGGCTTTCACAAGGTTCTCATCATGAGGTATGGTGATACCAACCAGTATTGCCCGGCGCTGGGATCGGTCGACCACCACGATATCAGGCTTATTGGCGACAATAGTCCTGTCCGTAATGATAGAGCGATCCCAGTAGAGCGTTGCATGACCATTTTCGAGGTTTTCATTATTATTATTATAATACACGGTGTTATTTTAACCGTCTTAAAACCGAAGCTCGATGAGCTCGATGGCGCAGAGGTTAACGCGCCCCGTCTGCGATTGCTGAGATTAAACAACTTTCGCAAAGGCCGGTCATGGGATGGGTGACCAAAAATGTATCATGAAGAGGTCCTCCGTGCTTCGGAAGGCACGTAAAGCCGTTAGTCCTTGCTGCATTAGCAGTCGTTAATAACCACCAATCCGCACTAGGCCCGCGTGGTGTGGTTTATGGCCCGTTCTCCCTTACCATCCATAGGGAAGGCTCGTGCCACAGCAGTGGGGACATAAAATGAGCGACTTGTTTGTCAACTCGACCAAAAAAAATCGGCTGAAAGGCCGAGTTGGCACCATTTGAAAATACCTACTTTTTCGTCTTCAACGCGGCCACACGTACAAAGTACAGCCAATAAAAACGTATTTAAACCAAATCCTGTAAATTACTTAACTTGAATGTTAAATAAAATATAGCTGACTACAAAGTTTTAATAATACAACGTAATACAACAGTGTTGAGAATATGACGAGTTCTTTAAACTGGTTTATTTTAGATATACGAGTATAGCTCATGGTATCAAGCATAGAAGGAACGATGAATGTACATAGACTTCTTTAATTTTTACATAATCATCATCATCTCAGCCAAAAAGACGTCCACTGCTGGACAAAGACCTCCCTCAGGAATAAATCATTTTGAGGTGAATTGGCCATAATCGCCACGCTTGGCAGGCGGGTTGGCGATCGCAGTAAGGTGAGAATAATCACAGAGAGACGCTGCTGCCCATCCTCTGGAATGGTCCCATAGTCGCCTTTTACGACACCCACGGGAAGAGATGGGGTGGTGCAATTCTTTACACCCGGCACCACAAGGGGATTTTTTACATAAAGGGCAAGATAAAAAATTTCACAGATTTCGCAGTCCCCGCAAGAATCGGAGCATTGAAAATGAATACAACAATTTACGAAAAAAAAACAATTTATTTTAAATAACACAATTCCAACTTGAATGCACTTCTCGCCTGCATCCGCATCTTTTAACACCATTACCATGACGATCGGTCAATAATTAAAGAAGCTGCATCACTTTTTATATACGGAAATACCCGTTTTTCCACAATACCAAATCTAAAGGGACCACCTACAGGCCACAATTATTAATCAATTTTCACAAGTTTTTCGCCATTTTGTAGCTAAACTAATACCCTAGGACCCTTTTTTAAATTTTTTCTGAAGTCGGTTTTTTTTTAATATTTACAATTTAGTATACAAACACGCCCAAAAAAAACCCGATTTTTTTTACATTTTTCAAAATTCCAAAAAAGTTTCCAGCCGATTTCAAAATTCAAACTCTCACACGTGCCTCGATAAATTCCTCAACTCTTGGTACTATTTCCATCTAAATTCTACCAAAATCCTCGGAGCTATGGCCAAAAATACGTCTCAGGCGATTTGCATCTGATGACCATTTTCAATGGTAAAATATGTATGTGCTTAAATTAAATGGACTTAATAATAAGTTGATTTAACTACCTATGATAACATAGGTAGTTAAATCAAGTTAAGTTAATTAAAAGCCAGCTTACGAGAGTACCTTTTCTGAATAAACATCTTACCAAACGGTCGTCAAATAGTGATTGCGAAATAGTAACTAGTAATACTCACGAGTATATACTCGTAAATATGGAACCTCTTTAAATGTTTCGTTTCCTTTTAGTTAGTCTTGTGATTTTAGCAGTTTTTAATACTAAAATGAATGTTTATAAATGTATAATAATGTAATAACAACATAATATAATGATATTTTGCGAATGAAAGCAGAAAGCAGAAGAGTAATCTGGAGGAGGCCTATGTGTCACAGGACACGCTAATAAATAAATTTAATAAAAAGTGTTTAGCGCAATTTTTTCGCGCACGTGTTGTTGAAAAGCCGAATAAATAAAATTATGAAATAAGTTAAATGCTTTATTGTTATGATTACTATTAAATACAGTTCTATCTTTATATAATTTAGAAAATATAATTTCTATTTGAGCGCTTATATTTTTTATTTAAGTATATTTTGTATAATAATTCAAAACGTTTTATTTGTTTTCCGAAACATAATATAAATAATAATAAGCCTAATGCTTGCCTTCCGGCCACCGATGCAATGAAACATTTAAAGATTAGTAAATTAAACAAATACTTTTTGTAGTTAACTGTACAGTCGGCGGCAAAGCAACCTACCCAAAACTGTCAAACTTCTGCAATCAATTTTGAACTTTACTGTTTGGTTATAAGGATCAATATTCATTAGAGAAATTTGACAGATCTGGGTAGGTTGGTTGGGATCACCTCAGACTTCACTGTCGGTCGAGTTGACGACGAAATAAAGTTATTTATTTTAATTGTTTATCTACACAAGTAAATCTCGCGACAAGCTTTTATATCATATAAATTGTGTAATGACCTTATAAGTTGATACCTAGTACAAGTTTTAAAGTATTAGTTTATTTTTTTCATTTCTGCGCATTTTAATAAAAGCTTGTTTTTTAAAAAGGTTCTTTACTTTTAATTTATTTTTTACTTTTTAGTTTAGTCGGAGCACAGCTTCCACATATGGCTATAACATTACATGCTCAGATAAGATCAAAAATATCTATTGATAAGTTAGTAGTAGCGAGATGCCCGACCAACCATCGGTGCCTTGACATGACAGGGCCCATGCTACAAAAAATGCTTCACAGAATGCATCTATCAGCGAATAGCTTGTGTAGAGCATGTGGAGAGGAAACGGAGTCAATGCAGCACCTACTGTGTGTCTGCGGCTCTCTGGCTAGGAAAATAATGGATCGGCTTATCCGAAACCAGGGCACTTCACGCTCCTCGCTCTTAAAGACGTTGCCAAACTAATGGCTCTATCTTTGCAGAGGAAGAAGAGTGAAAGGATGGGGTTGCACAAAAGATCCCGATGGGACGAAGTGTTACTATGAGAGGGAAACCTCAGCAGGCCACTAAGATAAGATAAGAAGATAAGATAGTAGTAGCGAGCCAGACGGACATAAATACAAGCCCTCATCATCATCAGCTCATTTTGTCCCTACTGCTGGGGCAGGGAGCCTTCCCTGTGGATGGATAAGGAGAACGGGCCACAAAACCACCACGCGGGTCCAGTGCAGATTGGTGGTTGTTAACGACTGCTAATGCAGCCGGGACCGACTTCACGTGCCTGCAACTACTCTATAAAAAAAACATAATTAGAACTATTATTAATCCATTAGAACAAAGCGAAGACACTTAGAAATGAGGATTCCTATTATTTTTAAATGAATCGGCTTTGTTTTGCAGTTATATAGGTTTTCTTTAGCTCCATTCTGCTCTTAATCGTATTACTTTCAATGATTCAAACATATTTTATTTGTCACAAATTTCTAAAGAAATACAAAAATTCTAATACAATAATGTAAACAAGGGTCCATCGCCTAAAGCGTCATCTAAATATAAAAATATTTTCTTGGAACTCCACATTTTATCGTTTTAGCAAATTGAAATAAATACGGTGCAAATGGAATTTGAAAAATAAAACAGAAACGGAATTATCTATGGAATAACATAGTAGATAAAAAAGGATTAGAGATTATCATTATTATGTTCAAAACTATGTTTTAGTCAATCGCTTGTGCCAGACGTGGTTCTGTTGTGTAATGACAACAAATGGTTTGTCTTATTTCTGTATTACTCTATAAGCATAGAAATGTTTATTATAATTGGACAATGGTTTGAAATAATTCGAGCTTTGGAGTTCGTATGGAATACCGAAATGAAAATGACTCTTCAGGAACATTAGCTTTGGATAATAAGTACCTATTACAAAACTGATGTAGCTGCATAGGTACTGATGGAAGACGACAGGTTTTTTCTTATTACCTTAACTATAAATATGAACCTTAAGATTATTTGTATTTAGAGGCGAGATCGTGAGCATCTTATCGGAACTCGAAGATGGTTATCTACTAACCTACGCAGGATGCTCTGTAATATTTATGCCGACATCTAGACGTATTTGTCTCAGTAGGTAGGTACCTATACATTATGCAGTTTTTGCAATTAAAAAGTATGTGTAGTATATACAGTGTTACTAATGTATTGTTATTAAAATGCTCCAGTCTTCTGAGTCTAAGACTCATTGAAGGTTTGAGTCTCATTGGAGGGCTCCGGCCTAAAATCTAAATGTGGAGGTTCGAGCCTTTAACAATACTGGGTTGTCTTAATTCAACATGCCTCATGCATAATCACAATAACCTGAATCTAGCTGATATGGAGATTAGGGAGCAAAACCAAAAACTTTACGGCTCAAAGTGTGCAACGATAATCTAATCGTAAGATAAGATAATGATTGTTATGAGTTTTCTAGCTGTTTACTTAAGGATGATCGCAAAGGCATTCCTCGAAGCGCAACCATTTTCAAGCGCACCTATTGAAGCGCAACTAAACTGTTCCTCGAAGCGCACCTTTTAGTTGCGCTAATGAAATAAATTTAAAATATTATAATTTTATTCCTTGAAGCGCACCAATGGTAAAAAATAGGGAAGAGCATGAAGGAAACGTATAAAGCGTCAACAAATCACTTAATGTTAATGACAAAAAAACGTGGCCGAAACATAGTTTTATTTGCATAGTTAGATAAACTTATAAGCGGTTGAACTTGTTAGCGGCTAGCTAGTTCGAGTTACGATCGTGACAGCTAAGCAACTTTCGCCACGGTTGACCCTAAATGGGTAACAGTTGGGTAACAGTAGCACAACCACCCAGGTCTTAAGGTAGTCCTATAATCACTCACCAAACCTGAACGACATACCAAACAATATTTAAAACCCGGGGATCCTTTATTGGCATAAAGATAAGCATACAATGAAAAATGCTGTTGATACCATGTAAAAAAATCCGTATTGGGCCAGCGTGGTAAGTTCAGAAGACCCATCCTTAGCTCAGGGGAGGGCTGAGTCTAACAGTGGGACGTCAGGCCAATGACGATGAAACACTTTATCAAAAACACGATATCTACAAAATTCTCAAATAATCTTCTGTAAATATTTGATAATAAACATTTCATTTCCTTTCTGGTCAGTGACATCGTGGTGATCTTATCGTTGCTGTATCACGATCCACAAAAGGCCGCGCTTAGTAGGTACTGTAGCAACCGAGACTCCTTGCTCGGGCATGCTTATTGGCAGTCGCCGTGGCCTGCATTCAAACGTAGTTGAAGAAGAAAAAAGAAGAGCATCGCGGACATTGTTTAACGGGCTGCGACTACGAATAGTTTATGATCAGTGATCGGAGAAATTTTTTGTACTTGCGATACGTTGTATTAATATGGACATTCCCGAAATGTTGTCGATAAACAATTTGAATGCTGTAGATAGAGACAAAACCAGGTGCGTTCTTCTAGCGGCGGATCTATTGTATTCTTTTGTTTCCAAAAGCCGTGTTGCGCGGCAACATCGCGCGTGTGCGCATGGAAATTGGCAACGTGTCGCTAATGTAAGACAACGTAGTGGTGCCCACTGTCAATACGACAAGCCTTCTTTTATCATGTTTATTAAAAAAAGGTTCAGTTAGAATCTCGCGGAATGTCCATATTAACATCAACGTTTACGGTCAATAAACCAAAATAGCTCTACCTATTCCGATCACTGTTTATGATTGTTGTTTTATTCTTTAAAGTATATAAATCTTAATAGATAAAGCGTTATTCTTCAATGAAACCCCGGGTACCTTAAGTGACGATCCATCTGGACGTCACAGTACCCCCAATTTTGACAACAAATGTGTTTTAATTATTTGCAAAAGGAACGCATTGTTTTCCTATTTCACGAGGAATCTCCACTCACCACTCAGGAAACACGTGTTACTGACACACAATGTTTGTAACGAATATGTCTGATGTACAGGGTGCCTAGTGTGAGTTGTGTTTACTGTCCGTATTCATTCGATTACGTTTACGTAAACGAAAATTAGTATGGCATTGAAGCAGCGCCTCCTGGCGACATACGAGAATAGTTAACATTTTGCCATACAAATTCTCGTTTTCGTTAACGTGATCGAATGGCGAATGAAACTCGCACTTGGCACCCTGATGTAGGTCCGTATCTGTCAATCGTTATAGTTATTAAAAGTTATAGTAACATCATGGAAAGTATGAAAAACAAACATTGACTTATCACACGTGCACGTAGGTACTGTAGTGTTCCCACTATTTAGGAAATCCTACTAGGATGTAGAATATGACCAACAGTTGCACTTAACTATTTGTATTACATATATTAGGGGCTGGTCTGCTCTTGCATACTTATCTTATTTTTAGTATTATTCACTATAGTTTGACTTTGTTCTTCTGAAACAATTTTTGACTTTTACTAGAATGCTGTAGTGGTACTGTATGACATTGTGGAAATTTAAACTTTTACCTGATGTAAATTTGTTAACCTAGAATTTTTATTTTTTGTTTTTTTTTACATGTTTTGGTTGTCTTCTATAAGTATGTTTTGTGTTTATTTGTAATGGAAAGTGTCCTGCTATGATCGGGCATTTTCCAATATTTTTGACGCTGTAGGGGAGAAAAGAGCTGGACACTTGCTGAGTTTCTTGCCGGTTCTTCTCAGTACAAGATCTCCCGCCCAGAGTAGACTTACGAACCGATGGCATAGTGACATTCATAAGAGCTACTTGTAGCCTAAACTGAATAAAATGATTTTGAATTTTGAATTTTGAATTTTTTAATTAAAACATTACATTACATTAAACCGATCTCAGAGCAACTCGGCTCTTGAGCCGGGCTGTCCCGCTCCTGTCTATCAACTGTACCCACAGACATTACATCAGACGGGTCACTACTATAAACCAAAACTTTTTTTTTTTCATTTTGTTGATGGCTTCGTGCGATTAGGACATTTAGCCACTGTCAAAGTAATTTTTCTAACAAGTAATACATAAATAAACAATATTTCTTTTCTGTATGATGATGATGAATGATAATAGAAATGAGAAATTATATACCACCCAACCCCTCGACTATCTCAGTAAAGATGTGGGGCTTTACTAAGTCCTCGAGCGGACTTCTTGAGAGAATTTGAAAAGTGACGTTGCACTGTTTTGTTTCTTTTGCCAACACTCATGCACACTCACGAACACTTAACGGTTAATAATCCACCATTATTTCACATTAATATTCGACATAACACAAATTTTAGAAAACAAAACAAAACCGCAGACATGACTCTTCACTTTCCCACCAAACCAAAACTTGCCGTATAGAAGTCCACATAATAGAAGTTTGTTTTTAAATGAAAGAGGAATTAAACTTTATGGCCTTGGACCACAGCATTTTAACTAATATAAAAAAGATTTGCCCCTTATTCTAATTTAAATTCGAAATTAATTTAGGTTTAATGATAAATGAAAAAATCATCAAGATCAGAAATTATCAAGATTCTTTTAATTTCTTGTTTGCATGGTATTTAATAAATAAGTAAATAATAATAATTTGTGCTTTGAGCAGAAATATAAAACATTTCGGACTTTGCTAAATTGTACAAAAAGAAGTCGCTACAACATCCGTATTTTAATGTTAAGTTCCGTTGGTAGTGTTTCTAATTATATGTCCACCACTGTCTATATGTATATATTATTTTGACAATTTTTCTATTGTTTTCTTTCACGGTTAAAATAGTCAACATTTGAATTTGACGTTGATTTATACCTAAAGTCATGTCTTTTTTGTTTTTTTTTTACATGTTTTTTGTTTTTTACGACAACCAATGATATTATATATACGAGTATATCTATGACGACAACCAACAAAATATAACAATGAACCTAAAACTAAAAACCTTAAACAATATAATACAATAACTAAAATAAATTATTAAAAGGAGTCCCTTTAGGCAAGGTTTGTTTTTTTGTTTTTGTTTCTTTATTTATAAAGTTTTGTGAAATTGTATTGTTAACATACATATACGACTGTATGTTGCCAAAATAAAATAAAAAATAAAATAAAGTTTTGTATCGAAGTGTTGATAAACTAATTCTTCTAACGTAAGTTAACGAATGCCAATAAAATTCGCTGTTGGCACTCTACTTACTATTCGATGCGCTGATACCGAATGAGTCAATGAAATTAAATACATTAGGCGTCGTGTCATCGATAACACTAGCAATCAGCAGACTGGTTATCAGCCGATTCATAGCAAACAACTTCAATCTATGTGGCAACAATAGTGGCACAAGCAGGGCTTTGAATACCAATAAAAAAAACTGGTATCGATACTTCTGTCAAACGAAAATACCGATAAAAAAATTTACCGGTATGTATTTTTTTTAAAAACGAGCGAGCCTTACAGTAGTCACATATGATGTGTAACATTTGACATCTCACCTTAGTAATAAAAAAATGGTAAAAAAATGGGTCAGGTATTATATCGTTTTATAACTATAAAATAAATGCAGTAAATACTCATTAGAAGACATTTGACATATCAAAATGATCTTTAGGTATTAATCAAATAACACAATATTATGTCACATATAATAATAATAAGTCATGTTTTTATTATCGATTTTAAATGTATACATATGACTTCCTGTTACACTGTTCACATATTTCCGTCCCATTTCGACGACCTTTGACGACCTCCTTGGTCGAGTGGCTTGCACACCGGTTTTCATGGTGTCGCCATCTCTAAGGTCCCGGGTTCGATCCCCGGTCGGATCAATTTAGAAATACCTGTTTTTCTAAATTGTTTCGGGTCTGGGTGTTTCCTATGTATAATAAGTATGTATTTAAGTATATTATGTATGTTTATCCGTTGTCTAGTTAACCATATAACGAGTTTCTTAAGGAAGCTTTTCTTGGGGCTAGATAATTGGTGTGAGTGTGGGAAACATTTATTTATTTATTTATTATTTCACGAAATCACTTCCACAAATTGCTTATATAGAAAGCGAGCGGAAAGATGTTACACGTCAAAAAGAACTCAGCGACTGATTTTAGTCTTTAGTAACAATTGATTACAGCCATCCTGCTGACATTTCAATGAAAATCTATGTTATTTTAGTGACAAAATTTATTGTAACCACTGCCGTTGTAACTCGGTCGATACGTCGATATATATAGATAAGAAGGTATAAAACCCTTTACTAATTAGTTTCCGTTCATACCCGTTTAAATTCTTTTTTTGACACATATTGTATCTTACACTGGTCTTAAAGTGTCGAACACTGATGATTTTACCCTAACTATAACACAATAAATAATTAAGCTCACCAATCTACACTACAAGGTTTGCAAACAAAGCTCTTGGTTATGTATGATTAATTAATTTATACACAGATATTCACTGAGTAAGACAGCTTAATCTGATTTAACCGATGCGACGACATTGAGAAGTTTCGAATTACTCGTATTGGTTATTGTGGTAAATTCAAGATGTACTGACAATTTCCTTGTGGTTTTGACAAGTTTAAGTGCTATTCAAAGTGTGGTCTTCTACAAGTGTGTCTTTAACCACTAAATCTATATAATTGGGTATCCTTGCTTTATCGCCACGCTTGTCAAATCGGGTTGGCTATCACAAACCCGGGCATCGCAATATCCGAAACTTTTTACCCGACCATTTCCATTTCGGTCCGAACGCTTACACACCGTCACCAATTTGTCAATAAGATATAGTTGATAACATAGTTACAAAATTGTACAAACTAGTCGATGGAGCACTGAAAACTTTGTTTCCAATCATCAAAATGGTGTTTTTATCCTGTTGAACACTTCATAACTAACCAATGTTTATAATGAAGTTGCTGGTGAACAATGAATGTTTCATTCTTGTTTTTGTTTATTATTTCAACAGAGTTTAACAGAGATGTGACAAGATATGTTATAGGCAGAATAATGATGAAGAAAGATAGCTATCCACAGCCGTCGCTGGCACGCTAACTTACAGCTAACTTCGCCATAACTTACCAGTTCAGGTAGTTACTAAGTGGCGCCGCCGTCAAAATAAGTTTAATGACGTCACGAAAATTCCGATCGTAAACTGCACACGAAAATATTAGCTGCAGCATACCTAATAGGATTTGCTATGAAATTTTACGTTTCTTAGTAACGAATCGAGTGAATCGAATCTTAAAATATATTTTGAATCAACTGTAACATTAATCTCGGGTCGTGTTCCTTAAAGTGGTTCTCTACATGTAAAGCTATGGCATACAACTGGAGGTAGTCACACTAGAGCAGCCTTGACCAGCTCTCCCTAGACACTCATTTAGCAGCAACATAAGGATTACATTACACTTGATACAAATAAGTAACCCCTTTCCTCGGCACCTTTTTACACGCTTAGTGGTTTAAACCGGGTAAAAATAGGCTTACGTATATGTAATGCCCTCTGGGTATCGAAGAGGTCTATGAGATGAGTGGTTACGATGGTGACATCTTCGGCAACTGCCAAATTTTGCTTTGCAGAGTCTGCGGGTTGCATAAATTAAATCTTTAAAATTTTATTGCTGCAGAAAGCACATTTCGCCGTTCTTGAACCTAGCTCATGAAAGTGTAGACCTTTCTCTTTTTACTCTTATTTTTTTAAATTATGTTGGGCTCAAAGAACGAAATCCGTGTTATAGCTCTTAAATAAACAGTCGCGTTTTGGCAAACAGAATGACCATGATGACGCCTTTTGAGCTCCAGTTGATGCAACCACATCACGACGGACAGTTTATAAATGGTCGGCTAGTGTACAACATTGCATTAAAATTAATAGGTTCCTGGTTATTTTCGTATAACAAACAACAGAAACCTTTTCTTAGAAGCACTATTTTATTTTATTAAATCGGGAGCCCAGAAAGTGACATGGTGATTCCGTTTGCCATTACGCGTCTTGGCTGTTTATGGGAGCCATAATAACACGAATTTCGCCGCGCCTGAGAAAACGAAGTGGTTATGTGGGACTCCCCTCTTGATGTTAAGGAGAGTTCTCCCACTAGAACACTGCACTAAAACACTGAACCCTCACCGCATTTTAGGGTGGGCCACAGAAGCAGTTTCATACTGACGATGATTATGACGTCTGCAGTCAACTCAACTCTTATTAGACTACCGTTGTGGGTATGGCACTACCTTCCGAGTAGGAGCTGGTATATGCTGATAATAAAATGAAGGTTTATCTTCCAGGTTTCTTCCGCCGGGCAGCTACTTGAACGCCCGCGAGCTCGGCGCTAAGAAGCTTGTGGTAACCATGGATGCGATATACAACGACAAAGAGAGGTACTACGAGTTCTTCAAATGGAGGAACCACTACAAATACAAGTACACATTGGAGCAGGACGTATGCGACCTGTGTGCTGCACTCAATGATGAAGGCAAAATGAAGAAACATACTGCGTATAGCAACTTCAGAAGATGGTGGAACGACGAGCAATGGGATGGTAGAGATAGTACGTGTAGGCTTAGGTAGACGTCGGCACACGTGCATTCTGCCACCCTGATGTAGGTGGCAACCGCAGCCAAGACGACGGTGTCTATCACGTGTGCGCGGATCCTGAAGCTTTAGTTCTTATGACCTGGTGCCTTTTATTATACTGAATCCAATCAAATTCTACTCGGATTCTGGGTAAATCCTACCTCCAGGCAAACAATTCGAAACCCCAAATGTATATCGTCAAAGTCTTTTTATAGGATCAGTTGTGAAATCATTAGCTTGTTTCTATGGTTGATTGGTTATCAATATAACTGTGTTTTTTATGATACAGCATAGGTATATAATTCAAGTATCAGAGTAATAATATACGTGGCATAAACACGCACATACTAAGTCAGTTATTCATGTAAGAGTCTACCAACTTATGGGATAGGGATATGCGTCAGGGCACGTGCGAGACCGCGTGAGAGCAGTTTGTAAAAACCGCGTATCTGCTCTTGCAAAATTTTGCAAAAAGAAGAAAAAAGTGTACATCTTGGCCATTTAAGTATATTATTTTGTTGTTTGCCTCAAAGAAATAGCTGTCAATTTCAGTCGAAATAATATGCTATATATACGCGGTTTTTAGAAACTGGTGGGTTACTCTTGAAACTCAATTGCAATACTTAATCAATTTCCAATCCCAAATTTTTTAAATTCAAATGGCACTATTAAAAACGATAATAGCGCTACATTGGAATTAAATTGCGTGGAAATTGAGTGAACAAATTGTTATCGAGATGGGGCGTTCCGAAATTTCGAAACTTATCCCAATATCGATACTTATTAATCGCATTGGAATTGTATTGAGATTGAGTTTGCGTCAAGAGTAGCCTACCTGCTCTTACGCGGTCTCGCACGTGCACCGACGATATAGGAAAAAGAACTTATGTTTGCAGGTAATTAAATAATAAGAAACGAATAAAGTTATAGAGTTACTTAACCGCTGACTGTTAGTTAACTACAACTCAATTCGAGTTTCTTATCTTTGCGCACACCAATAAGGTATTATCGTGTATGTGGTACGATAATTGGCGTGGCGTGTAATGATATTAATCTTTATTTAATTACATAAAAGTTTTTTCAGTCGGAAAATGAAATGTAATGTACTTTATATAAACTCTAAATAGGTATCTAAAATAGAAATGCTTTTTGTTTGTCCTATATTCGTTCCTATACCACTTCCACATACAACTTTATGGGCCATAATTTACAGATTATGTTACCATATGTAATACAATTTTGACATGACTTTAGCATCTTGCTAGCTTGCTACATGTAGCTTGTATTTTGTATTATTTTATTATTTAATTTTTTTTAAATTATAATTATATTGTTGATGCATACAGCAAGAGTTGGTACTTACATTATAATATTATTTGTTTGTTTTACAGTTGCTAACTAGACAGTATCGCCAATCAACAATATAGTGCAAAACCTAATAGATTAAGGATGTATTAGCAATTGGTGTGGTGAAGTTTTAAGCTGATGGTGGAGCTGAGATACTGTATCCGCACTGTCCTAGTGGTTGTGGCTGAAAATGAGCGTTTAGCTCTCGGACAAATGTATCGTTGAGCTATGACTGATGAGCTATTTTTGCACTGCTGCAGCACACAATGTAGGCTTATTTGGACAATATGTTTTGCTTATATCCATTGTATCATTGTTTTGTGTGTTTGTCTGTGGTTTTGATAATAAATTTTGTTTCTATCTATCTTTCGTTTTGCTTATATCCATTGTATCATTGTTTTATGTGTGTGTGTCTGTGGTTTTGATAATAAATTTTGTTTCTATCTATCTTTCGTTTTGCTTATATCCATTGTATCATTGTTTTATGTGTGTGTGTCTGTGGTTTTGATAATAAATTTTGTATCTATGTATCTTTCTATATCTGTTTATATTAATAAAGTCATTGGACTTTATGTAAAAATCTTCTTAGTTTACCCTTCTATTCTAAGCAGTACCTTTTTAGTCGATGTATTGAGGTTTATGTCTGTCGCCTAGAATAAGTATTCCATTTTCTTAAAATCTAAATCTGTGATTGTATATTAGGATAATGTCAAGTTAATGTAACGGTCTATACGTTTAGAACATTTTCTAAATGAATAAATAAAAATTATAGGTATTTAAATTAGAAGTAGGGCTAAATGCTATTTAATTTAATGTATAATAAACACGATAAAAGGAACTAATAGTTTAATCAACAATATTTAAGTAAAAAAATAAATAAATAAACCTTACTTGATAGTACTTAAATGTTAAATAAAATCAATCTTTCTCCATTAGTGTTATTATGTAAAATTATACGTCACTGATACATGCGGGCCATCTAGCGTCATAACTAAGGGTTTGACGCAGAATGTGCACTTCGCAAAATGTACACTAGACAAAAAATGCGCATTTCGCATTTGGTGCACTTCGAAGTTGTTAATTAATAAAAAAAAATATGGGTACTGGGTATTTAAAATTTCATTTCATTTTTCTAAATTGTATAATTACCTGCTTAAATCTTCATACTATTTTTTGTGTAAAATAGTTCATTTTTTGTATGTAGAGAAAGATAATTATTTAGTTTAGTTATTTAGTTAGAAATATTTAATAGACAATCAAAACCTAGTGGATTACTTTTTAAATAAATGACTACTTTGTAAAAGTGTTTATTTTATTTTAAATACCCGGTACCCATATCGTTTTTAATAAATGACAACTTCCACAAAAAGTGCGAAGTGCTCATTCTGCGAAGTGCTCATTTTGAGAAGTGCACCAAATGCGAAATGCGCATTTTTTGTCGAGTGTACATTTTGGAAGTGCACATAGTCATCTAATAAAAACATTATGATTATGGGCATATGTGAATATAAATCTTACGCAAATTTTGTTCCGAACAATTTATAATTCAGAAAGTTTTGAATAAATTTCTACGAGTGAGATTTGCACACTAACCACTACACACCGATTGGATGCACTACTTATTAGACTACCGTGAGTCCGTCCGACCCAATTAACTTAATCGGTCACAGTACAGTCCATATAATATGTAATATACAATTCTTCGCCATAACATAATTTTTTGTAGCATTGTTGTGTTCCGGCAGCTAGAGATAAGATAGCCAGTGCCTCACCTAATTGAGGAACCCGGGTGAAGTGCGCTTCCATCATTGGCCTTATCATTGCTTAACATCAGGTAAGATCAAGTCACTGCGTTTACCAGCAAGATATTTTAAAAAAATCACACTATACTATATACTATTACACTATATACTATTACACTATATACTATTACACTATATACTATTACACTATGACACTATATACTATCACACTGTTAATATTTATCTCTGTAATTTATTAAGTAGATCAATTACAAATTGTTTAAATAATTTTAACGCAAATTTTGTTGCGAAACAAATTACAAAAACACAAATGTTGAAAAAATTTCCACGAGCAGGATTTGAACCTGCACCCTTCTGACATACCGGGTCAGGTGCTCCTCCAATTGAACTATCGTGGTTCTAACCAGCCCGCCGAAATTATTCAACACTATTTACTTTTTACTTTGAAAGCCAAAGGCGCCCATTCAATGTCAACAACTACCGTCATTAACATCCGAACATTTTTCAACATTTTTTTTTCAACATTTGTGTTTTTGTAGATCAATTACAGTTTACAATATTATGCGAGTACAACTAGGTATGTTAGTTAAAATCATTTGAGGAATCTTTTGAAAGGCTGACCTTTATAAATTGCCTTAAATGAGCACACCCTGTCGTCTGTCTGACTTCCACCGGAATCTTAATTAAAATGATTGTAGCTTTAGTTTAATCTTACTAAAACAACATTTTATTATGTACAGACGTCAGCACATCAAACTATCCAAGTGTCAAATTTCTTCAACAAATGTTCAACCATATCCCATACACACAAAGCTCAAAGTCTTTTGGGGAAATTTGACGGTTTGTGGTATTCTGATGTGTACGTCAGTTATTAAAATATTATATTAATTTAAAGAGCAGCGTTTTTAAAGTTTGGTTCATATTTCTTGTTCGTAAATAGAAGTAAATAATATTAAAAATATTAAATAACCTTTAGCCGACATTTTGCTAGTAAGCTAATACGAGTTATAGTAGGCTAAGTAAAATTCTAATGCAGAGTACCAATGCTTTGCTTATACACTTTAGTATTTTGTGTATATGCAAAATCAGCCACTGAGTTATCGCCCTTTTGTGCATCTGCAGCACACATCATCAGCTCATTTTATGTCCCCACTGCTGGGGCACGCACGAGCCTTCCCTATGGATGGTTAGGGAGAAGAACGGGTCATAAACCACTACGCGGGCCCAGTGCGGATTAGCATTCAGGATCAACGGCTTTACGTGCCTTCCAAAGCACGGAGGAGCTCGAGTTGATAAATTTTTGGTCACCAAACCGATGACCAGCTTTTGCGAAAGTTGCTTAACCTCAGCACTCCAGACCGGGCGCGTTAACCACTGCGCCATCGAGATCCTCTGCAGCACAGAATGTATCATAATTTCCATTCGTATTTTATATATATTTTTTTGGTATGTGTATGATTTATTTATTCATTTATCTATTCATTTGGAAACCAACAGCTATAATAAACAAAGTAAAAACCTAAAAATAGCAACAAAAAGTCAATTACAGGTCCTCACACATAGCAACAAATTAAAGTAGGGTTAAATATACATTACAAGCCTAGCACATTAACTCAATAAAAGCAAGACAACACAATAACGGCACAGCACTTGAACCATTAAAAAACAACTGGCTCTAAAGACGCCTCGCAGACAAACAATTTGTGTTAAATAAATCGATAAATGTTCAAATAATTTTTAACGCAAATTTTGTTGCGAACAAATTACAAAAACACTAATGTAAAATATTATGGTCGGATGTTAGTGACGGTAGTTGTTGACATTGAATGGGCGCTTTTGGCTTTCAAAGTAAAAAGTGTTGAATAATTTTGGCGGGCTGGTTAGAACCACGATAGCTCAATTGGAAGAGCACCTGACCCGGAATGTCAGAAGGGTGCAGGTTCAAATCCTGCTTGTGGAAATTTTTTCAACAATTGTTAGCCGCACGCAGCATATATGAGTTCTGCCTGAAGTTCAAGAAGGCACTGGGAAGGTACAGAAGCGGATGAAATCTGATGATGTGATGTAAATATTAGAGGTACATACATACTCGTATAAAGTGTTTCTATTCTATTATATATCAAGCTATCGAGCAGGCCAGCGAAGTTATTTCAAGCGAGCAAAACTTGTGCGAAGTCACGTCGTCGTCACAAGCTATGCCACGACGCGACGCGGTCGGGAAGATCAAGCAAACATAATTAAATTTAAAGGACAATGTAAATAGATGCCCAACTAAAGAAATGTTACGCAAACTTTTCAATTGCACACAGTAGACTGCGGAGATGAAGAGAAACAATTTTAATATCGGATATTTGATGCGGTGAAAGGAACCCCAGAACTTTAGCCAATCAACCAATTTTGTTTCTATCTATCTTTCGTTTTGCTTATATCCATTGTATCATTGTTTTATGTGTGTGTGTCTGTGGTTTTGATAATAAATTTTGTATCTATGTATCTTTCTATATCTGTTTATATTAATAAAGTCATTGGACTTTATGTAAAAATCTTCTTAGTTTACCCTTCTATTCTAAGCAGTACCTTTTTAGTCGATGTATTGAGGTTTATGTCTGTCGCCTAGAATAAGTATTCCATTTTCTTAAAATCTAAATCTGTGATTGTATATTAGGATAATGTCAAGTTAATGTAACGGTCTATACGTTTAGAACATTTTCTAAATGAATAAATAAAAATTATAGGTATTTAAATTAGAAGTAGGGCTAAATGCTATTTAATTTAATGTATAATAAACACGATAAAAGGAACTAATAGTTTAATCAACAATATTTAAGTAAAAAAATAAATAAATAAACCTTACTTGATAGTACTTAAATGTTAAATAAAATCAATCTTTCTCCATTAGTGTTATTATGTAAAATTATACGTCACTGATACATGCGGGCCATCTAGCGTCATAACTAAGGGTTTGACGCAGAATGTGCACTTCGCAAAATGTACACTAGACAAAAAATGCGCATTTCGCATTTGGTGCACTTCGAAGTTGTTAATTAATAAAAAAAAATATGGGTACTGGGTATTTAAAATTTCATTTCATTTTTCTAAATTGTATAATTACCTGCTTAAATCTTCATACTATTTTTTGTGTAAAATAGTTCATTTTTTGTATGTAGAGAAAGATAATTATTTAGTTTAGTTATTTAGTTAGAAATATTTAATAGACAATCAAAACCTAGTGGATTACTTTTTAAATAAATGACTACTTTGTAAAAGTGTTTATTTTATTTTAAATACCCGGTACCCATATCGTTTTTAATAAATGACAACTTCCACAAAAAGTGCGAAGTGCTCATTCTGCGAAGTGCTCATTTTGAGAAGTGAAGAACCACGATAGCTCAATTGGAAGAGCACCTGACCCGGAATGTCAGAAGGGTGCAGGTTCAAATCCTGCTTGTGGAAATTTTTTCAACAATTGTTAGCCGCACGCAGCATATATGAGTTCTGCCTGAAGTTCAAGAAGGCACTGGGAAGGTACAGAAGCGGATGAAATCTGATGATGTGATGTAAATATTAGAGGTACATACATACTCGTATAAAGTGTTTCTATTCTATTATATATCAAGCTATCGAGCAGGCCAGCGAAGTTATTTCAAGCGAGCAAAACTTGTGCGAAGTCACGTCGTCGTCACAAGCTATGCCACGACGCGACGCGGTCGGGAAGATCAAGCAAACATAATTAAATTTAAAGGACAATGTAAATAGATGCCCAACTAAAGAAATGTTACGCAAACTTTTCAATTGCACACAGTAGACTGCGGAGATGAAGAGAAACAATTTTAATATCGGATATTTGATGCGGTGAAAGGAACCCCAGAACTTTAGCCAATCAAATGTGGTTATTACAAGGATACGCATTAACTTACTTGGATTAATCTATCGTATAGTTTTTGATAAATAAATATATGTATTGTTTGACAATGACTTATAGAATTAATATGAAATGAAATGAAATGAAATATATTTATTAGAACACAGTATAAACTTATGTACTTAAAACAAAACAAACATATCATATTTAGGTGTTCTAGAAGGACTCCACTCAGCATTTGTTGCAGCGGACAAAAACTACAACGCTGCCCCCCAACCGCGTAACACTCTCGCTTTCGATCGCTTTGTAGGCGAAACCGTCGCCTCGCTTTCTAATATAATATCGAAATATAATATCGAATAATATCGAAAGCTATAGCCTATAGCTTTCGATATAGCTTTCATATTGCTTTCGAAATGACAAGATGACGCCTCCTCCTCGCCTCGCCTTCAAAGCGATCGAAAGCGACCCCAGTTTTGTGTGAATGTGCGCGGCGTCCCGCTGTACATAGCATTATTTAAAAGTACAGTGACATAAAATATGAAAATTGTTGAAGTAAATTCCACAAGGTATCCACCTTGGGGTGCGGGTTCGAATCCTCGAACCCGCACCCCATGGCATGCCGGTTCAAGTGCACTACAAACTATGCTAACGTGGCTCTGTCCAACCAGCCGAAATTAATCGGTGGCGAAAGGCGCGGGTTTGAATCCCGCTAGTTAACTCTTTTCTAATTGTAATTGGTTTGCAACAAAATTTGCGTGAAATTATTTGTACCTACTTTAATCATACATTTTAGAGTTAATGTTTTCATTGCCGAGTGAGTTATAAAAACCGCCATTGCCAAATTACCCGATTCAAAACAATGGCGCTCTTAGCATTATACAGTGTCCCAATTTCCTGATTTTACTTACCAACTCCCGATTTTGTACGGTAGATACAAAAATGCTTGAAATATAACACAAAACAAGTAACGATATATTATGTACCTACTTTACGGTATTAAGTTAAAGCCAGAATTTTCCTAAAGCAAAACATTGACAGTTTACACAAAAGTTTTACAATTTGCCATAACTTTGGTTCTGAGCGAAATAAACCGCCTTTGTTCAGGATTCAGCGATCAATATTTGAAGGGTATATATCGGGTCGCCTAATTTTTTGTACTTCTAATTGGCAATGGCACACAAACGGTTAGCCTAAATTTTTTTCGCATAATTTCACTTTATAGTCGTGTTTGGTCTAATTTCACTTCGCCTAACTTTTTATCGCCATATTGTTATTTACCAAATGCGACATTTGGCGGAACAATTCGTAATCCCTAAAGTTTGCAATTATTTAATATTAATTCGTACAAAATTAAAAATCACAAAGTATAAAACGCCTACAAGTAAAAATAAAGAACTTGATATATGATATTGCATTTTTCCTTCTAATTATTAATATTTATTAATACTAACGTAGCATGCAAGCAGTTATGCCATGCACACAGGCATGCAGCATGAAAGCAGGCATGCAGCATGCAAGCAGGCATGCAGCATGCAAGCAGGCATGCAAGCAGCCATGCAGCATGCAAGCAGGCATGCAGCTGCATGCAAGCATGCAAGATGTTTTTGTCACAGCTCCGGCGCTGTGAGGCTCCGGCGATCCCACGCGAGCTTATCGTCGCAGATGGTTATCGCTCACCACCTGCTCCTCAGCTCGCGGGCCGCCTCGCCCCTCCGCAACTACGCGGGCTTAAATTACACTCTAGGGTAGGGCAGACAACACTACGTGGGGTCGGATTTACAGCGATTCGCTTCTGTCAATTTATTTTTTCAATAAAATTGTTTTTGCCCTAGAAGAATTAAAATTCCATGTTTTCATTCGGCGATTCCTTTCTTAGGCTAATAAATTTTTAGCACATTTAATATTAGATATGCTAAAATTAGAGCTAATTATATTAAGCGAAATCGTCGTAATGCCAAAATAACGTTATTCCAATATATTTTAGGGTATTTCACATTATAGGTCCTAAAATTAGGGCTTTCAATTCTTAGACCAAATTATAATGGTGGCAAAACAATTGTTAGACGAAACAATAATTGTTCGTTTTAAGTTTAGGCCAATACGGTTTGGCCATGTTCTACGAGTATTAGGACTAAAAATTTAAGGCGAACCGAAGGGCACATTTGAAGCTAAGGTCGACATAGGCATGGAACTTTGAATCTTATTATCTAGAAAAGTAGGTGGTTAAAATTAAATTATTTGTGGAAAATATAGTGATTGTGACGTAGGTAGGTAGTCATATCAATTTTTTTTTATTTTTATTACAAGCAATTGTGTCCAAAGGTAATATTAGTCGCCCTTTTCGAACAAGGCCATTTAATAGAGAGCTCCCAAATAACTTTTACATTTTTTAAATTTAATATAGATACCGCCTCTGTGGTCTAGTGGTTAAGACCACCGGTTTAGACCCACAGATCCCGGGTTCGATTCCCAGCGGGGAGTACATGTTTGTACTCGGCTTGGTTGGTAGTAGGGCTTGTGTGTCCGCCTGGCTAGCTACCACCATCTTATCTAAATATGTCAAGGCAAAACTATTTCTGTATCGTACAAAACATAACAAAGTACCTTGTTCAATTATCAGCTGGTTTCAATCGGCCCTTCGTGAATAGATTTTTTTTTGAGAGAGTTAGCTGATTGGCTCAGACGGCATTTTCAGCTCCCACGGGCTTTTCTGGGGGCGGCGAGAAACTTAAAGAGTTCCTCAAGCCGTGTGAAACGAATCACCTTCGGAGGTTTTCTAGAGGAAATGGCATCACGCACTAGTGCGTGTCCCCGTGCCCTACAAGATTATCCGAGGGGTCCGGATCGGATTGGAGAAGTGAATAGTGTAAGCGGCGTAATAGACCATGTTTGTCCTACTTTGGACAACAAAGTTTGTCCTACATTGTTGTTATTATTATTCCTAAAACAATTTTGCATAATAATATTTTATTTTACAGGAGATAACGCAGCATACCATGTGCTCCAAGAGAGGTGGTTATGTGGGACTCCCCCCGACCCCATCAAGGGGTAAGGAGGGTATACCCACCAAAATCTCAAGCAATCCCCCTCCCTGCCGCCTGGGTGACCCGGGACCGTTATAAATAAGTAATAAGGATACTAGCTTTCGGTATGAACCATGAATCCATGAATCTTTATTAACCAGATTGTTGTCAGTCAGTACTCGTTCAAATTAAATAAATATGCGTACCTTCCTTTTGATATAAAATTCCTTTTCGAGTGCGCAATAACGTTAATTATTTCTTCATGTTTTAATAATATATCTTCTAAGAGGCATTATGTTTGCTATCACGATAAAATAAAATGAGCTTTATTTTGTTCGTTATAATCTATCTATAGGTACTCATACTTATACTTACTACTATATAAATCTGTAGGCTCTGTCTGTATATGCTATTTTTCTGACAAATTTTGGGATAAATATTCGTTTTATGACTCGCTGACACCAATTCTACGATTTTTGAAATTTTTGTCTGTCTGTATGTCTGTCTGTATGTCCTCTTATAACTCAAGAACGGCTCTACCGATCTTGATGAAAATTTGTATGTAATAAGAACATGAGATTGTGCAAATGTTAGGCTAAATATGATGTTGGTAATCTTAATAATTATTTTATTTAGCATTCATTGATCCATTATTTTCGCACAGCGAAGTGGGCGGGTGACGGCTTGTAATATGATAATAATATAACGAACAAGTAATATGAAATAAATGATGTGCTGTTTAACAAGTAAATTGAAATGCAAATCCCTCTTCAGGGTGCCAAGTGAGAGTTCATTTGCAAAACGAGAGAGTATGGAAAAATTTTCTCTTCTCGTATGTCGCCAGGAGGCGCCGCGCCGCTTCAATACCATACTAATTTTCGTTTTCGTAAACGTAATCGAATGAATACGAATTGTAAACAAAACTCACACTAGACACAGTAATAAATAAAACAAAATTTCATATTATATTCACTTGTTATGTCTGATAGTACCAGACTACTCTAGTACACACGGCGACAGATCAATCTAACCAAAAAAAGTCTTTCTACAATCAATTTTGAACTTTATGTTTTGGTTATAAGGATCCAATATTCATTGGAGAAATTTGACAGGTTTGGGTAGGTTTATCTGCCGCCGTGTGTACGAGACAATAGTGCCAATAAATAAATGTCGGTAGATCACATATAGAAAACATTACTACGTCAGCATAACTTGATTAAAGGGGAAAAAATGTTTAACAGGGTTAGAAGCATGAAATAGTGCCGTTAATAATAATAAATCTCAAAGTAAGCGGCCGTGATAGTTTAAAACTAAGGTTTAAAATGGTAGGTATATTTATTCCAGAGTTTAAATAAATACATGCTGAGACAAGATGGTGGAAGTTTAGCTAAGCAGATTAAACATAAGCCTTTACCACCAACCAAAAACTATTCCTAGGTGTAAAGGTGTTACCTAAGCTCTTTACAAACCCATTAGTCACTTAAAGCAAAATGCCTAATCCTCCGTAATCAAATAGCAAATTGATCGTTACACACAAATCTATTAACTCGACACAACCGCAAACACTCTGTCGGAAACATACAACCACTGCTGACGATGGGGCGAAACGAAACATTATTTAAATATATCGACATCTGCGCTCCTCTGAGTATTAGCAAATATATCGGCTCAAATAGGCTCCGATCAATTAGGTTTAAAGAAACTTTATTCTCATAAGAATACAGAGTTCACTTACATGAGATTAATAATTATAAAAAGAAATTATGTTGCCTTGTGACGAAACATGCATTTATAATAATAAGCTATACATAATTTTAATAATACAAAAACAGAACAAAAACAAAAGGTGGGTAAAAAGTTTTTTGTAACAAGTAATTTGTTAGCCAGATCACCGAACGAGTCCATCGAATTTAAACTGAGATACCCTCATTAACTCATAAAAGATAATATCACTGTTGTACCTTGGTCGAGTGGCTTGCACACCGGTTTTCACGGTTTCGCCATCTCTTAGGTCCCGGGTTAGATCCCCGGTCGGATCAATTTAGTAGAAATACCTGTTTTTCTAAATTGTTTCGGGTCTGGGTGTTTCCTATGTATAATAAGTATGTATTTAAGTATATTATGTATGTTTATCCGTTGTCTAGTTAACCATATAACGAGTTTCTTAAGGAAGCTTTTCTTGGGGCTAGATAATTGGTGTGAGTGTGGGAAACATATAAACATACATATAAGTGTTACGAGAACGCTGCGCAGCTTCGTAGGCAGCGGTGCAGTGTGAGTAATGTGCGTGTGCGCGTGACAAATAGTGCAGTGCCGCGTGGCGCCCGATTCTGTTACATACAACATACATTAAAAATAAATTGGTAAGTACATAGGTAATTTCTTCTTTTTTTATTTATTATATTATTTTCTTATTAATTAGGTCCTAGATTCCCGATAAGCGCTTGAAAAACGGTACGCGACTTTGGGGCCACGGAGCCACAATTACGTTTGTGGCGAATGACAGTTAATATTAGGTCCTTACCTATGACATTGGTGTTTTGTATGAAGATTTTTTATAAAATTCTATTTTTCATACTAACGTTTTTTCAATTTTCTTAGCATCTACTTAGGTTAATATTATCAAAATTGTAGTGCAGTGTGTTTGTTTCACTAACTAAATATAGCAGACCCTAAAAAGAAAAAAAAACAAGTACCTTCAAAACTACAATGAAACAAAAGGTCGATTCCGCTAACAAAAAAAAGAAGTCAATTTAAAAAAAATATATGAGCAATAGAGACACAAAATCAAAAATCATTGTTATTACTGAAGCCTAACTAATATAGTCTTAATTAAATATGTATGATAATATTAACAACCGGTATTGAGTTTTAGAAGTAATACACCTATTAATGAGTGAGAAAAAAACGCCAATTTCATAGGTAAAGACCCAGTATTAAGTAATCTTTAATCTTTATATTTAAGATTTAAGGTAAGCTGTAGTTGTTAATGCTATCCAATGTTTTTTCAGATTTTTTTTTTCATTTATTATCAATACATTTATAGGCACAAAATTGGTTAATAGTATCTTAAAGCCTAAATTAGGTTTAACTAGATACTAGATTCTCAGTATATAAATACAGAAAAGTCCTAAAAATTTTTTTATTGGAAATTTAAATGTAAATATATGCATTTTTGTTCCGAATCCTTTATTACCCACTGCAAAGGAAGGGTTTTCTAATACGTTATTGATCGTAGGATTCATCCTAAACCCTGCAAAGGTACTCCGCTCGTTCCTTTTGTTGAATGTTTTCCGCTTGTTTGCCCTCGTAATTAAACGAACCATGTTAGAATCACGTATCATTTTCCGCGCGTGTGTTGGAATTGGAACGCAATTTCGTAACACAGCTGTATTCTCCCTTCTGCCCGATTGAAAAGGCTATACGCTCCCTCGCATGATTGCTTGTGCGCACACGCATCGTACGTATTATCGAAATATGTAAGTATCAATCTATATAGTATCCCACTACTGGGCAACGGCAAAAATTCAATTTATGAAAAAAGAAAATTACCGAATAGGTAAAAAATTTGCGCTGCATTGCATACATATACAGTGTGCGAAATTAAATGAAAATCCTTTATTCAATTTAGGCATATTAATTGCACTTATGAACGTCAAGTAGTTACATATAAAACAGAGACTAAGCATTGCCATTCAACGTGGAAATGCCGCCAGTCTCTTGGGTACTTTACCAGTCGACTGCGACGCGGAGGAATTTTCTGACGCCGTATTTTAGTTTTGTATTAGTTTTAGTTACTTTAGGTTATTATAATCTCAGATTTTAATTTTGTAATTTTCAATAACGCATAATATTAAAAAATAATACAAGTAGGTACATAATAATACTTAAAATATATAATTTAATAAACAATACATATACAGGTCGACTTTTTTATCACCATCCAAACCTTCTGGTTCTGAGATGACTCCAATGATACAAACGAACAACTCTTTCTATTGGACAAATTCCCTACCTCGAAAAACAAAATCAGCTGTTCCATACATTTTGGTCGAATGAATATTGATGTTTTGTATGGAACAACTGATTTTTTTTTCGAGTTAGGAAGTTGGTCCAAAGGCTACTGCTGCGAAAATTTGGCGGACTGACAATTTCATTGCATTTTGTCATTAGTCGAAACTAGTAGAAAGGCTTGATTATGACATCATTCGAGATTTTATAATATATTATGTGACTCCTTGTCCTATGACCATACCGAAACTAATTTAAATTTTCTAAAGTCGAAATCTTGGCATTGCGCTTGGTATAAGCACAAGGGTTTGTTGACATAGCATTGTGTATGTTACACAAGCAGTGGCAAATTAGTTGTGTTCGTATTTTATTGGACGCACAGTAGAAGGCTCTGAAAAGCGTGATATAATAATATGAATTATGGGAAAATTACTGGCGATCTTTAGCATTTTCTCTAATTTTATTTTACTGAAAAGTTTAAAATGCCGGTGTTTTACTGTCATTTATTAAGAAGATTGATTGATTGATTGATTAATTGATTGATTGATTGATTGAAGAGGTTGGTTAACACTAGCTAAATGCAGGTTGATGATAACAAACCTGAGCTGATGTGCATCGAAAAATACGAAACACCCTTTGGCCGACCTAGAAATTGAACTCAGGACCTCCGGCATCCTTCCTACACGCTGTATAGTGACATAACATGATGGTTTTGATTCTGGTCACGATCTGTATTTTACCATGTTGTATGCAAATAAATTTTATTTAATTTAATTTTATTTGATTAAATTTCAATATATTCTTTTCTATTCTATTATATTTTATTCTATTCCAGATATCGGGCCGTTAGCCACTCTGCCACCGTGGCATTGGGGGCTTATCACTAAACCTGTACTGTTTCTAATAAAGAAAATTATGAAAAGAACGCTAATCCTCTCCCAGTTCATCACCTATCTTTGTTTGTTATACCGATAATCATGGATAAACACAGCTTCAAGATAAGGATTTGCTATTATTGGCGTGCTGACTGAAACTGTACAAATAACGTGAAATTTCTCCTCCATTATTGGTTAAGGCGAAGGGTAAGGCACACTAGCGCCACCAATTGATAATTTGACAATTACTAACGGACCGGATCTTTTTTTAAACATTGCGTACCGTCCGATAACAGGAAAGCATCCATAGTATTTATTTAATATTTGAGCACTACTTTTTGTTGCGTGGTTTATTCACAAAACGGGCTATCGCATTTATTCACAAACAATGGCCACTTTTGGTGTTAGCGAATGAATACAAAAACAAACCTAAAAGTAGTGCACAATTATTATTAAATAATAGATGTTTGCCTAGTGTCGGAAGGTCCGCAATGTTTGAAAAATATCCAGTTTAGCAGTTATCAAATTAAATCCATTAGCGGCGCTAGTGTGTCTTACCCTTCGCCTTAAATAAAAATTGTAATACGCATAGTCGTCGACAAGTGGGCGTCGCGGGAAATGAGCCCGCGACCCCTAGGCCATGTACCCCAACCCCAACATATTGACTGTAACAATATATTGCAATATCACAGGTTCGGTCACTAACCTTTTAGTCTGTTAATAAAACTAAAGAAGAGATACAACAACGAGTTAACGTACAAATACAAAAAATACAAAAATTCTTTATTTATCACAAAACTTAAGTAAAACTTAAGACCACAGACGTGGTCTCCTCAACTGCAAAACTTTTAAACTGCAGCGCAGTGAGGGCACCCTCTCCCAAACAGTAAATAAAGGTTTATATATTACAGGCATATTATGCATAACAATTTTTTAGTTTACAAATAAGTTACAAATATATAAATAATGTGAAAACAAAAGGTGTGTGTGTGTGTGTGTATATGTGTATGCGAGGGTGTATGTGTTTGTGTGTGCGTGTGTGTATGTGTTTGCGTGTGTGTGAGTGAGATACGGAGCTGCACATGTTACTGTATATGTTTTAATAGATTTTCTGATTGCTGGTATGAGAGCAACACAAGCCAAGCAAATAATAATACGTCGGCATGGACTTGAAGCCAGGTGATAAATTTGGAGTTCTTTGTTGGCATAGTTATATAGCATAGCACTAAGGTGTAGGTAGTGGCGACCAGCAGATGCAGTGTTACGTCTCATAGTAGGACACACTAAGTCTCTTCTGCGTTTTGTATTCGAAAACTGACGGTCAAAAATTAGTTCTTGTGTGTGCTTCCGGAGAATAGTTTGCTGTATGAACAGTATTCGAATGGATAGGACATTAGAGTCTGCAAATAAGCTATCAGTTGGATAACGAAAAGGCTTGAATGTCATTACTTTTAAGACAGCTCTCTGAGCCACCTCTACCTGTAACATGTGTGTTTGCGCCGCTGCGCTGTAAGCAGCTGCATGTAAACGGCGATTACTTATTTTGATATCGTATTATTATTTAAGAACACCTATTACCGAGAATCTTCATCAGTTTGTTTTTTGTGGCACTTTCATATGATTGTTACAGTGCTGTGTTATCTTTTCGATAGCAATTTATTAAAGTAAGCGATATTTGTCAAGATAAGAGCAACGTAGGAGCAACATTGATTTTATGAGTGTAGCGCTCGCTTGCCGATTTGCTGACATAAAGTGGTATATTCTTCTATTCTTTTACAACCATGCACATTATCTCGTATAAAATAATTTTGGAATACTATTAAATGCTTTTTAAATTTTCTGGTATGATAAGTAACATCTCGAATAAACAAAAAGAGCGCTGTGCAATTTAATCCATTTTTTAGTGTCCCTATATAGTAGCTACAATTTATGGGTATCGGCTTTATTATCACAGTAATATAATATTTTTTATTTTTTTCTCCTTAAATAATATAATAAGTACCTACTTATATAAATTTATTTATATTCAATAAAATAAATAATATATTATAAAAATGACAGTTGGTGATTACAAATCCGGGTTATGCATCGAAAATACCAAAACTCACTTTGTCCAACCTGGTAATCAAACCCAGGACCTCCAAATATCGGGCTGAACGCTTTGCCTCTTGCTTATTTATCCTTACCACGATAGCACAAAAAGGTGCACCTGACACGTTATTTCATGGGGTGCGAATTCGATCCCGCTCGTGAAATTCATTTAACTGTTTTTTCAATTTTTCAAATGAATCCTGAATTTATTTGATTACCGTAATATAAAAGAGCGCTGAAGAGTCCATTCCCATCAGTGAATAGTTCCACGAACAATGCGGCTCGAGTACTCTTCGCTTGTCTATATTTTATTAATATAATGTGCCTTTCATTAGTCCTCCGTTGGGATAGGAACCTATGTTAGTAATTTATCGTTAATATAATAGTAGTAAGTAAAGCGAGTGCGTGTTAATTTGTTAATCGTGTTAAATACCACACGCTCACGCACACGCACACGCTCGCGCACACGCACACGCCCACGCACACATGCAAATTCAAATTCAAATTCAAAATCATTTATTCAGTTTAGGCTACAAGTAGCTCTTGTAAATGTTACTATGGCATCGGTTCGTAAGTCTACTCTAGGCGGGAGAACTTGTACTGAGAAAAACCGGCAAGAAACTCAGCAAGTGTCTAGTTCTTTTCTCCCTTACAGCGTCAAAAATATTGGAAAATGCCCTATCATAGCAGGACACTTTTCATTACAAATAAACACAAAACATACTTATAGAAGACAACCACATGTAAAAAAAAACAAAAAAAAATCTAGGTTAACAAATTTACATCAGGTAAAAGTTTCAATTTCCACAATGTCATACAGTACCACTACAGTACTCTAGTAAAAGTCAAAAATTGTTTAAGAAAAACAAAGTCAAACTAGTAAATAATACAAAAAATTGATAAGTATGCAAGATCAGACCAGCCTCCACAGGCGGCACCCGGCACACGCACACGCCACTCACACACACAAACACAAACGCAAAAACGCACACGCACATTCACACGTTAAGTAACCAATCAATTAAACGAGCAATCGAATCAACAATATTGGAAACAATAAATCACAGTCACAAACACTACTATGTACTTATGGCTCCTTCACAAAGTTACAAATTGTATACTCGTATCTTAGAATAATAACGCCTAGAAGCCGAGTACGCGCACGGCGATTGAGGCAAGTTTAACCAAGCCATATGTGGCTTGGTTGGCCGAACGGCTCGCTAGTATCCAAGGTCACGTCGTGTCGTAAGCAGCTCCGCAATTTTTGTTTATGATGACGATTTGTGCCATCAAAGGATGCTTTCACAAGTCAGAATCTAGCAAAAAGGATGCTAAGATTACATTTCACCTGTAAGAACAGCTAATCAATGTCTATTATTTCGTAAAACACGATATTAATGTTCGAAAATTTGTAATATGTCATTCCATGTATGTTTTGCTAGATGTAGGAAAATTTTTACCCCATTTTATGTTCCGAGTTATTTTTATTTAGAGTAGTTTTTATCCAAGTCTAGAGTCCAAGAAAGACAATTTATCACGATTGCTGTTATCAAAGCGCCAGTTATTTAGAAAATAGTTACAGCTACAAGGATTTTAAACTGTCATGCTGAAAAAATGTTATAACAGTATTTTTTCTGATAAGACTGATTTTTGTGCAATTAAGTAAATGAATAAATATTGGCATTCTTATTTATCACCAAACATTGTTACATTTACATAACATTACATGTACATGTTTTCGTGTTATATGTAAGTATCTTTAAATAAGTAGCTAATGATATGAAAATTGTGGTAGTCGTAGCTTCACCGCCATCTAACTAAAGGCTCGAAATAATATTCAATGCATAATGAGCAGTGATCGGAATAGGTAGAGCAATTTTTTGTACTTGCCATATGTTGTATTAATATGGACATTCCCGAAATATTGTCGATAAACAAAAAAAACCAAGTGCGTTCTTCTAGCGGCGGAGCCCGTTATTGTATTTTTCTTCTGCGCCCACTGCCAATACGTAAGACAAGCCTTCTTTTATCACGTTTATAAAAAAAGTTTCAGTTAGAATCTCGCGGAATGTCCATATTAACATCAACGTTTACGGTCAATGAACCAAAATAGCTCTACCTATTCCGATCACTGATAATGAGATAAAATTATGCTTCCAAATAGTTTAAGAGAGAAGTGGCGGTCCATTGTCTCTGCCCACCCCTCCTGAGGGATTGAGGCGTAAGCTAATTATGTATGTATGTACCTTACAATTTTTACTTTTTTAAATAATAATCACAAACTAAAATGAAAACATCTTAATGTATATAACAGTTAATATTATTAATGTATGCCGTTAATATAATAAAATAAAATTATGTAAATTATTACGACTATTGACTTTGTGGCTATTTTCACATAAAAAAATTGAAGTAATTAAAAAAATCATATGTAACAACAATACAATTTTTAAACTATGAAACAAGATAAGAGTTTAGTAACTTACCCATTTACCCCGATTTGGGGAAATTACCATTTTACTTGCAACATTTATTCATACGGTTGTGTGTGTAATGACAAGCTGCTGACGCACACGACGGAGTATTTTGTGCCTCAATATTTTGACGAACTTTGTTTGACACTATCGTTCTAGGCGTTATTATTCTAAGACTCGTATTAACAGCAGACCCTTTGCGACCGCAACGACGAACGAGCAAACGGATATTGTTACACGCTTCCAACATTTTTTGGCTCTCATAAAAAATACAATATGGAGGAATCGACATACTAAAGTACCTACATATATACAACACGCTACGTCTGAAGATTCTGTTAAGTCTACCTAATATTGTTATCAATGAAGATGTAGGATCCTTATTTATTATTTATGGTTTTACCTACCGAACTTGTAATAGTATAAAATTGATAATAATGAAGTTATGAAGATAGCGTTAGAAACAAGTTTTCAAAATAAACACTTTATATGGATCGTTTATTTAATATTTTATTTGGTCTACCTACACTTTTGCAGGGCGGTGCCTGCCGGTGCGCCTGACCAATGTTGCTTTGCCAAGCTTTCTTTCTGTGTTATAAAATATAACATAATATTAATATTTTATATTCAGACCAAATAATAGATTGGTTAACAATAAGCTTACAACTATATTAGGGAGAATAGCCTAACTAACAAAAAATAATATTATAAAACTGAAGAGTTTGTTTGTTTGTTTGGTTGAACGCGCTAATCTCAGGAACTACTGGTTCGAATTGAAAAAATATTTTTCTGTTGAATAGTCCATTTATTGAAGAAGGCTATAGGCTATATTACATCACGCTATGACTAATAGGAGTGGAGCAGCAATGAAAAATGTTGCAAAAACGGGAAAATCATTAACGCGGGTGAAACCGTGGGGCACAGCTAGTAAATATAATAATAATGTGGTAACAAAAAGTGGTGACTGATTGTGACCGCACGTTCTTGTTGGAACTCTATGTCTTCAATATAAATAAAGAATAAACAGCAATTCAAATAGCAATTTCAAAGTAATTTTGCTTCATGTGTCAATGTATAACTCGATCCATTGTTGGCGTTATTCCATTAGCTCCTCCATTCTTGGCACGCCATTTAAAGGCAACAATAATATTTTACTAGCTACAAAATAGAGCGCATTATAAAATTGAAATATTCTCGTAATAAGAGGTTAAATTAAATGGACTGCTATGCCTTTTGATTTGCACTAAATAAGTTGTTTCGTTTCATTCCATGAATATGTTCTGAGCCTGTTCTGATTTCGCCGCCTCAGGCGTTCAATATAATTTGTTGGCGAAGCTTTGAAACGGATAAGGGTTTTTGGGTACATTAGAAATATATTTGGTTGCAGGTTTATTAAAAGTTCATACGGCGGCGCGGCGGTTTAAATTAAAACAACGCAATCGATTCAATACTAAGTAAAGAACAATTGAATTACGATTGCGAAGCTAATTCTGTCAAATTAAAAATGTGCTAGGATGAGCAAATCAGAAATATATTAAAATATTCCATTTCGTTAAGGCGAAGGGTAAGGCACACTAGCGCCGCTAATGGATTTAATTTGATAACTTCTAA
Source organism: Eudonia mercurella (assembly GCA_963082485.1). Classification (NCBI taxonomy): domain Eukaryota; kingdom Metazoa; phylum Arthropoda; class Insecta; order Lepidoptera; family Crambidae; genus Eudonia; species Eudonia mercurella. The sequence continues at coordinate 1,552,627 of OY720039.1, read as the reverse complement.
ACTGGATTTTTTTTTCAAACATTGCGGACCTTCCGACACTTGGCAAACATCTATTATTTAATAATTGTGCACTACTTTTAGGTTTGTTTTCGCAACAAAAAGTAGTGCACAGTTATTAAATAAATACTATGGATGCTTTCCTGTTGTCGGACGGTACGCAATGTTTAAAAAAAAGATCCGGTCCGTTAGCAATTGTCAAATTATCAATTGGCGGCGCTAGTGTGCCTTACCCTTCGCCTTGAAGAACTCTATTTGAAATGTTTAAAGAGCTTGATGATTCCACTTAAATGGCAATCAGGGTAAGCGGACGTTGGTTCACCAGAGATATCACTCGTTTGTTGCTGCCCCGTTAAATCCTTTTGAAGCCCTTTTTGTTCCTTCTACGAGCTTAGTTTATTTTTTTATATCTACGGGTAAGCGCAGTGCTTTGATCTCACCTGATGTTAAGTGATGATAAGGCCATTTTGGTGGAAGCGCACTTCACCCGGGATCCTCAACTAGGTAACTGTAGGTAAGTTGGTGGTAGCTAGCCAGACGGACAAACAAGCCCAATTAATCAGTGTACACAAACGTATACCCCCGCTGAGGATCGAACCCGGGACCTCTGGGTCAAAACCGGTGGTCTTAACCACTACACTAAAGAGGCGGTTAAAAGGTCTTCCGATCTCTAGAGATATTTTAATTTGGTTTTGATTTCGAATTGAGAATGAGCATTGCATAAAAACAACTCTGTTTTAATATGATTGCTCTGTCTAAAACATAAACGTTACTTTATCTTGCTCCTACGTTATAAACGTAATGTATTCAGCATTTTAACCCGAAAAAATATAATCAGAAAGTCCGTATAAGTGAAACAAGACTTTATTCCACAAAGGGGAGTATTCCTTTTGTTGGATAAACGATAATTCACGTTCCGTAATGGTACAAAAACTTCTTTGCCAAGGAACGGGATGAAACGCGACGATTACAAAACCGTTCCGTAATAATAAGTAATTTGTCATGTTGGGAATGCGCATCGCCGCTGGCGTCAGGCTGTGATTAATGTAAAGCATCTGGAGCAAACAGAAACATCTATGGGGCTTAAGATTGAACTAACAGACCGTGTCACTGCAGAACCAGACAAACTTTGTAGACAAATTAAATCTATACAACTATCTATACATATAATAAAGCTAAAGAAGGTCGAAAGTCTGTACATGGAAGATATTCGAAAAAAAGTTGGCTGGGGATACCTACTTAGAATCGATACCAGAACACGTTCCAACAGTTTTTAGAATTTTCGTCTGTTTATCTTGTTTTGTTTTTTGTCTCTTTATTTGACCGCGCATCACGTGAAAATGGCTGAACGGATTTGAATGAAACTTTGTACATAGACAGACCATGACCCGGACTAGAATATAGAATACTTTTATCCCGCGTAACAGGTTCCTGTGGGATAGTGTAGTCTTTGCGAACGAAATCGCGGGCGACAACTAGTATAGTAGAATAAAATAGATTAAAATACAAAGAGGCCATGGAATAAATACCTTACCAGATTATCATTCAATTCATACAAATTATAAACATTGAAAAAATTCCACGAGCGGGATTCAAACCCGCACCCTATGACATGCCGGGTCAGGTGCACTACCAACTATGCTATCGTGGCTAAGTCCAACTCGCCGAAATTAATCAACCCTATCCGCTCTGTAAGCCAAAAGAGCCCTATTCAATGTCGACAACTACGAGTTGGACAGAGCCACGATAGCTCGGTAGTGCATCTGACCCGACATGTCATGGGGTGCGGGTTCGAATCCCGCTCGTGGAATTTTTTCAACACTTTCTTTTTCAAATTGTAATTTGTTCGCAACAATATTTGCGTAAAATTACTTAATACCATAATCATATATTATGAATATATAAATTAAAACTATGCTACACGTAAAGACAGCGACGTGCGACGCAGCGTGGCGTCCGGCATTTGATCCGCCGGATCATGACTCGCTTCGGCCATCTATGAAGAGCATGAAAGGACCCAAATAACAATAGATATAAGTAATTATATAAATTTTTTGTTTTGTTGCAAATTTTGTTTGCGTATAAAATTATATAAACAAAACAAAAACATTTTATAAATATCTTGCCTACTTCTTAACTGGTCTTTAGTATTTGTAAAAATATATGATCGGATGTTAAGGCGAATCGACAATTTGACAATTACTAACGGACCGGATCTTTTTTTAAATATTGCGTACCGTCCGACAACAGGAAAGCATCCATACCTAGTATTTATTTAATCATTGTGCACTACTTTTTGTTGCGTGGTTTATTCACAAAACGGGCTATCGCATTTATTCACAAACAATTGGCCACAGTTGGTGTTAGCGAATGAATTCAAAAACAAACCTAAAAGAAGTGCGCAATTATTAAATAATAGATGTTTGCCTAGTGACGGAAGGTCCGCAATGTTTGAAAAAAAATCCAGTTTAGCAGTTATCAAATTAAATCCATTAGCGGCGCTAGTTTGCCTTACCCTTCGCCTTAACGACGGTAGTTGTTGACATTGAATGGGCGCCTTTGTCTTTCAAAGTAAAAGTAAATAGTGTTGAATAATTTCGGCGGGCTGGTTAGAACCACGATAGCTCAATTGGGAGAGCACCTGACCCGGTATGTCAGAAGGGTGCAGGTTCAAATACTGCTCGTGGAAATTTTTTCAACACTTGTTTTTTTAATAGAATATATAACCCTATTTTTTTGTTTTTCAATTTAATTAGCGGTATTCGACAGACGTGTTCTAAATCCAACAAAGCATACGAAATGGTTATGAAAACTATGATTCATCACCAACTCATATTATGTCCCCACTGTTGGGGCACGACCCATCCATGGATGGATAGGTTGAACGGGCCATAAACAACCACGCGGGCCCAATGTTAACGATTGCTAATGCAGCCGGGACCAACGGCTTTACGTGCCTTCCGAAGCACGGAGGAGCTTGAGATGATAAATTATTGGTCACCCATCCAATGTCCGGCCTTTGTAAAAGTTGTCTAACCTCAGCACTCGCAGACCGTGCGCGTTAACCACTGCGCCCTCGAGCTCCTCGAAAACCTCCATTACTTTTAAGTAAATAAGGTGTATTGCCTAAGTATGAAGTATTTGCTTTAACCAAAAAAGTTAATATGAGAAAGGTAAGTTTTCCTAAGTGGTTAAGACCGCCGATCTTATATTAGGTTAGGTTTAAAGACGTTTATTCTCATAGGAACTTAACAAATGTTCACTTTAAATGAGATAAATATAACAATAAAAAGTAAAATTAAATTATTTTACCCAATGGAATTATAATATTATAGTCTCTGGTGGCCGCTAACGTAGCATCCATCAACTTTATGTATATCTGTAACTTGCATGAAGCTATAACAGCTTCATGGTAACTTGGTACTACAAATTCAAAATAAAGCAACTCCAACAAATCTATACTTACCGATAAACCCACAAACTACTACTTGTTGGTCTGTATACCCTTAACGAATGCAAAAAACAACACTAACATAAAAACCAATTCGGTATACACAAATTAAATGTGTTTCGTTTCAACTTGTTTAAAATGCTGTTCAGTCTAAATGAGAAAACGATCGTGCTGAAATTTGCGGGAAGCACTGATTGGTTCACCGATCTAGACTTTAGATACACCAACGTTAAATCTAAACTCTAGATGCACCAACCTTGACACGAGGGCCGCAGCAAACGGCAAAAAGTTAATTAAAGCTGAGTCTTCGGCAAACGTCTTCGCCTCTGCAATTACAAACTATAAACCAAAGAAAACAAGTTATTACGGCGATATCTTTACTAATATTATATAGAGAAAACCTTTGTATTTTTGTATGTATGTTTGCAACGAATAAACTCAAAAACTACTGGACCGATTTAAAAAATTCTTTCACCATTAGAATGCTACATTAGCGCTGAGTAACATAGGCTATATAAAATATATTAAAAAAAAATGCGGTATGAAGTCCGCCGAGTCAGCTAGTTATTTATATTTTCTGTGTACCTACCGCGGAACAAGGTAACTTTCAACCTTTTAATCAAATGTAACAACATCATCATCATCAGCTCATTTTTTATGTCCCCACTGCTGGGGCACGAGCCTTCCCTATGGATGGATGGATAGGCAGAACGGACCATAAGTGTGGACTGATGGTTGTTAACGACTGCTAATGCAGCCGGGACCAACGGCTTTACGTGCCTTCCGAAGCACGGAGGAGCTCGAGATGATAAATATTTGGTCACTCATCCGATGCGAAATCCGGCCTTTGCGAAAGTTGCTTAACCTCAGCACTCGCAGACCTGGGGGTCGACCGCCTAACTCTTTCGCTTTCAATCGCTTTGAAGGCGAGGCGAGGAGAAGGCGTCATCTTGTCATTTCGAAAGCAATATGAAAGCAATATCGAAAGCTATATGCTATAGCTTTCGATATTATTCGATATTATATTTCGATATTATATTAAAGAAAGAAAGAAAGAAAAGAAAGAAAACAAATTTTATTAGGAAGCGAGGCGAGGGCCTCGCCTTCAAAGCGATCGAAAGCGAGAGAGTTAGGCGGTTGGGGGGCTGGCGCGTTAACCACTGCGCTATCGAGCTCCTCCGAAATGTAACATCTATCACAAACAACTACAAAGGACCTGGCCTGGATAAGGTTTAATACTCAAGCTGATATCAAGTATGCAAATTCAATAGCATCTCAATAGTGTGTCGGTAGCCTGATTATGACCATTGGACTATGGGGGAACATGTCAGAATTAGGGCACTGAGACACGATTGTGCAAGTTTTTGTAATAGCAATCGTGGTTGTGGACTCGTGATTATTATTACACTTGATTAATTATTTCTTGATTCATTAATAATAAACCCACTCAATAGTTAAAATATAAACTTACCACAAGACGGTTCTCATCTTTTAGGAGCCCCTAAGGAAAAGAAGCATAGAAACTCAAAACATACCTACGCTTTAATTATTGGCAACGATATAACAGCTACCATACGCATCAACATAATAGAAAATTTCAAAGAAAGGTTAAATTAAACAACTAAGGATCAGGGGGAGCGTAGGACAGGCCGAGGTTCTTCAGCTCGCAGTCTTCCTCCATGAGGTCTCGGAGCAGCAACTTCTTCAGGGCAGTGCGTCTGACCTGCAGAATTGAAATCATGAGGTATCTGCCCACTAGACCGTATCATACCATGACCGTGCTAGGAACGTATCAGGCAAAGAAATATTCTTTGTATTGAAAAGTATGAGACTATGCTCACTAGAATATTTCATTAAACCCGATACGCACGGGTATGGCACGCTGTTGATACGTTGTAGTGGGCAAAGTAGTTCGTGTCGTGTTACTTTCCGTGCCTGATACGTTCCTAGCACGCTCATGTTTTGATACTTTCTAGTGGGCAGAGGCTTTTATTATTATACTCACTCTTATTAGATACGAGTATAAACTTCGATGTTGATGATGCTTAGCTGTTTCGCGTTGTCTTATAACACAAGTAGTTAAATAGAAATAGAAATGTCATTTCATTACATTTCATTGTAGCACTAAAAGGTACGAATACCTTTTAGTACCCTTTAGCGAACTAAGCATGAATCAATATTAATCATTCATTTTCAGATTGTACAAATCGGTACAAACAAACTCCCAAAAACCAGGAGTAAAATATTAATGAAACAAATATTTGACTCCAGAACGAAGATATTTATTAAATGTTTGCTTAGCCTATAAGTAATCGTGTAAACAAAGACATTTAACTACTTACTATAGACAGGACATAGAGATCGACACTGTAATCCACAACTTATTACCAAGTGGTAACAAGTCGCTCAGTTTGATGTGATACGACCCCTAATACAGTCGTGTTTGTGCGCGAATAGATTTGACAAAATCTACAGAAAATATGCCAAATTGCGTATTGCGATATTGCAAATCCCGATATGGTAAAACGGCTGAACGTGATTACAGTTTATTTTCGTAAGTAGTTTGTATATTTAACCAATAATCAGCCTATATAATAATTTCCAGTAAAGTATTCTAGAACATTTGCCTATGTTCTATACCGCCGTCTAGTGGTAAAAAGCAAAAGCACTACTTTTAGGGAAGATGTCGACTTTGTAGATGATTTAGTGATGTTCAAGTGATGTCGTTTTATTTGTCGATTAATGTTATAGATAATATTTTTATACCGTAAGTTAAATATAAGTAGTAATATTCTGATACAATGATCATTGCGTTGGAGGACTGTTATGCACTGGAACAGTAAAACTAAGTGATACCTCAGCGGTCCCCCGACGACGCGATGATCATTGAATCAGAATATTACTACTTATATTAAACTTAATGTCTGACGCCCCGCAGGTTCACATGTGAACCTATAACAATTGGTTTTCAATTGTGTCTGGTTATTGGTTGTTCTGTGTATTTTTTATACCGATTTTGGTTAACCTTTATAAAAATTATCGATACGTCGAAATCATAACGGAACATCCCTACATGTTCCTACTGCAGAGCGACACCTACGGTGTGGTAGCTGAAACTTATTCTAATTGATTTTAATACGCTGTTTTGCTTCTCAACGTTAGATGGCGTTACTAGCGCCCCAGCTCAAAGTTTTTGTATGAAATAGTCTCTAATAGCCGCTCTATTACCTATTAAATCTCTTTGCGTGTAAACGACACGATGGCGCGATTCACAACATAATAGTACAGCGCCATCTATCGGTGGCGACGCACACTATACTAATATTGTCGTTTAATTAGACACAGATCAATGAGTCCTTCTATTGTTTGGTAACAATTAACTTACAAAACTATGTTAGTAAGATCCGCCAAACTACTGAATATAAGACACGCAGAATATTGAATCTGTCAATTAGCTATTTAGGTCTGTAATGTGTACTACTCACAAAAGCTTGCTTGAAGGATGAATCCTTTATTCATTAAGTATTTTGATGTGTTACATCTTTCCGCTCGCCTTCTATATCTAGGTACAATTCGTGGAAGTGATTTCGTAGAAAAGGGACGGAAGTACGTAACAGTGTGACCTGTAACAGCCACCAGTGATTGACACTTTAAGCCCAATATCCGTTGTAGGTAGTAATATTTGTGGGAGTGATTTCGTAGAAATGTGATCGTAACAGTGTGATACTGCCGCACAATTTATGAACGCATTAAGTACAACCTGTACTGTGTTTGTAATACTGATATTTCAGGTGCTGACATTACGATCTATTTTCTCGAAACTGTTCACATGTTCTTTACTGAGCTCATAAATTGCGCGGCAGATGATGTGTCAGTGTGACATGTCTTCTAATAAGTATATACCTACTACAGACGATGTTCATTCATAACACTCGTGTTTCCGAAAATTGTAATTAATATTATCACTAATGTAAATATATTTAAACTCCTATTGTTGTTAAACATAATTTCCATTGTATAGTGATGTATATTAATGTGAGAAACACCCTAAAGTCGCTAATGGCACTCGACGGCCGCTGCCGCGGCACGCTCGCTTCGCTCGCTCGGCTCGTGCGCTGTTTATGTCAACCTAACCCGCTCGTCGCTACGCTTCTCGCTAACCTAAGCGAATTTATTTTGAAGTCGCTTCAAATAAAAAATATATGACTTTGAATAATAGTGTAAAAGACGGATATGTTGAGAAAATAAAGGAAAACAAATAATAGTATAATAGATGTTTATTGCTACTGACATTATGTAGTTGAATGATTCGTAATTATGAACATTAGAAACAGAGTAGTTAGGAATGGAAGAATATTTTCGGAGTTCCAATTATCGGAGTTGAAAATTTAGGTGAACTTTGGCGCACCCCACAGGGACACTGAGGTGTTGGTCGTCTTATAAATAGTTGGTAGCTTGTATACCCTCATTCAATGTGTAGTGTTCGCGTAAACTTTAGAAAACAATAGAATATCATAAAGTTCAGTTATACGAGTATGTTCTCTCTCTACAGCTTTTAGAAAATTGCTTGTCAACTTTCGCATCGGCAATCTCTATGGAAAACGAGACAAGCTTCAGATTGCACTGAGACTTCGCAACTGAATTAGCATTTTGATGGAAGCTCACACATTGTACGAATTTAGACCTCATCATAAAGTTGAAGCATAGGAATGCTAGTATATTAATAGTTTACTAGTCTATGTATTATATATAGACTCATCGCGAGATTGGAACTTTAATAGAGTAGACATTAGTGCCCTGAAATCGCTGCTCGTTGGCGTCTCCTGGGAGCCTGTCCTTGAATCTAATGACGTCTCTGCTGCAACGGATGCCTTTTACACAATTTTGTATCAATTATTCGATCTCTCAATTCCTAAAAAGCAGAGACATTCTGCTACGCGTAATAGGTACCCAGTTTGGTTCAATGCAGATATCATAAGAGATATTAAGCTCAAGGCCCGTTTGCATAAGGCCTGGCTGACATCAAAATGTGATGAATCATATGATTTATTTTCGCGTTTACGGGCCGAATTGAAGTTACGTATCTCCCATGCGTATAAAAATTACTTGGCTCGTATTGAGAAAAACATGCAGTTGCGACCCCAAGATTTTTGGGGTCACGTGCACAGACTTAGGTCTAAGGGTGGTTTTGAACCCTGTGTTACTCACAAAGTAACTTCTTGTACAGGTGTTGAGGCTGCTGAGGCGTTTGCTAATTATTTTTCCAGCGTTTTCTTGGAACAAACGCCACAGCTCAACGGTAATATATGTCACGAACAGGGTTTTCAGGGTAATAACATCGGGCTTCCTAAATTGTCACCCCAAGATATTGAACGCGGTCTGAACAAATTGAAGTCGAGTAACTCATTTGGTCCTGACGGTGTGCCTAGTTCTATTCTTAAAACCTGCAAAAAACATGTGATTCTTGCGCTTTACCACATTATGAACCTCTCTCTCAGAAATGGTAACTATCCCACACAGTGGAAGCTTTCTAGAGTGACACCCATTCCAAAAACAAAAAATAAGACCAATGTAGAAGAGTACCGGCCCATTGCTATTTTGTGTGCAGCTGCAAAGGTCTTCGAATATATCCTGCACGAGGAGATATATAGACAGGTGAAACAGCGAATAGGCGACGAACAGCATGGTTTCAGACCAGGGCGCTCTGTCAATACAAATCTGCTATGTTTGGTTGACTATGTCTCTGATGCCATGGATCGCGGGCTGCAAGTCGATGTAATTTACTTTGACTTCCAGAAAGCCTTTGACAGGGTCGACAATGACATACTGTTGCGAAAGCTTTCTGTCATTGGTTTCGCTCCCAATTTCGTAAATTTCTTCTCGGACTACTTGAGGGACCGACGCCAGTATGTGAAGCATGGTTCTTATGTATCCCGTGAATATCATACTAGATCTGGTGTCAGTCAGGGCTCAGTGCTCGGTCCTCTCCTCTTTCTAATCATGATCCATGATTTAGCTGAAGTATTGGTTAGCGCTAAATGTTTATTGTATGCTGACGATCTGAAGCTATTCCTTGAAATTAAATCTTACAGAGATTGCCTTAGTTTACAAAATGACATTAACAATATATACGAATGGAGTTTGATAAATAAAATGCAATTTAATAATAATAAATGTAATGTAATGACTTTTGATCGTAAAAAAAACCCAATTAATTATAATTATAATATGAATGCCGTATCTCTTAATAGAGTCAATTGTATAAAAGATTTAGGTATAATGTTCGATCGTAGCTTGACTTTCCACGATCACATATCTTGTCTCGCCAAAGACTGTTATCGTCGTCTAGGCTTCGTTTTGCGAAATGCCAAAGATTTTCAAAATCCACAAGTTATTAGAACCTTATATAAAGCTTTGGTTAGGAGCAAACTCGAATCAGGCGCATGTGTCTGGAATCCACATCATGTAACCTACGCACGTATGCTTGAGAAAGTTCAAAAGGCTTTCTTAAGAGTTCTTTACAAAAAAGCTTATGGTTATTACCCGTTTCGATACCCGACCAAGTTTTTACTCGGGCACCTTGGCTTCAACTCTTTAGAGGTGAGAAGAATTTTTGACCAGCTTAACATCTGCCTTAAAACGTTAAGAGGATCAATTGATTGTATCCTCTTGCACACCCTATTGTGCGTCCTGTTCGTTCCTGACAGTCCTGAGCCTCCTCCGGTACGCCGGCGCGGTCCTCCTCGGCAATATAATCTTTTTCAAGTGAGTCAAGGCCATACTGTATCGCGTGCGAACTCTCCTTTGGTTCGACCTCTGTGCCATCTCAATGCACTCCGTGATGCCAACACTGATTTTGATTTTGCATTTGATAATTGGTCAACTATTAAACAGGCATTACTAAGTTATTCTGAAGGTTTGTGGGACCAATGGAGTAATGTATGTAATTCAGACGATGAAGACAGTTGAATAATGTATTTATTGTTATGTATAATTGTATGTAGGTATAATTTAATTAATGTATAATAAATTATTTTTTTTATTAATGTATAACTATAATCTAACATAATTTTATAATAATTAATTTAATTTTGAATTGTATCTGTGTGATAAATGTTATTGATTTATGTCGTTTTTATCACAATAAAATAAATAAAATAAAATAAAATAAATAAAATATATGATGAAGTACCAGATAAACTTTTTATCGATCTATTTATCTATCTATCAAACTTTGTTTTTTACAACTTTAAAATGGATTTGCTCTTGCCTGATCTCAGTCAAAGGTGATATTATTTATGTAAATTATTTCATGAGTAATTTCTTTTTTGTTTTTTTTTTATGTATCCTTTATTTTAATTTATTCAATTTTTATTAAGAATCGCCAAGAGATGATACACAAAAATATAGCAGAATACAGAAAAGATCAACCACACATTGTACTTATCCAGTTAAAGGCAGCCACAGCCAACACCCGACAAGTACATTATGTATAAGTAAATAAAACATACAAGATATAGCAATAAAAAAAATAAAAATATACCTATCTTTATATTGATTATTAAGTCATGACAAGTTTTTACAACTCTGCCAAACAACATGCAACTGGCAGAGTAGGTTTCCTAGAAAAGTCTGCCGTATTCCAAAATCGCACCCTTTAGCCGAAAGGTCAGAATGGGGTCGAGGAACGATGGAGCGCGTTTACCAAGAAAGTGCCGATTTGCATTTAAAAGACGTGGGGTCCTATGCGTTCGGAAACAGACGTTGCCAAAGCATTTCATTCCTTAATCTGCTGCATATAAGAGAGAATGTAGCAAATGGCTTTGTATCTGATGTAAGAAACGTCTGTCAGATAAAGATGTGATTTCCGCTGTACGTGTTGCTATTCCACTTGTATATTTGAATGAAGTTTACTTAGCACAGACGATATACCGAATGTATCTATTTCGCTTTACATTAATGACGGTTTTGTAAGCCCAGAGATAAAGCTAATTTATTTGTTCACGCTTATGTGGCTGATATGTTTATGTAAGACTCAACGTGCCGTAACGTCAAGAATAACATTTACTTATATTGTGTTTCGACATAGGAACCTTCAAAAAGCAAGCCTACTGGAATGCCTCAAAAGCTGGCAACGCATCTACGGTTCTTCTGGTGTCGCATGTGCCCATGAGTGGCATTGATTGCTTGCCATTGTTCGTTTGCCACCTCTCACATAAAGACTGATTATATAGAGTAAAGAACAGTACGGGCAAGACCTAGACGCCTACTAATCAACTTGTCCATGGAAATCTTCCGTTTGGGATTCTACTGTTACTCACGGCGAGCGTCTGTGCCAAGTGGGCTTGCCGGAGCTCCTCCCTGTTGGATATCATCTTAGGGCGCAGCTCGCTGCGTGCTTACTTGTCTATGAAAAACATCAGCTTTGGATTCTACTGGTACTCACGGCGAGGGTCTGCCACTTGGCTTGCCGGAGCTCCTCCCTGATGGACATCATCTCGGGGCGCAGATCGCGGTGCGCGAACGGGTCCATGATGATCTTCAGCTTGGGGTCGATGCTCGCGAGCTGCTGGTCGCTGGTCGCAAAAATATGTCATCAACGTCCGAAAAGTTACAAGATTTTTAAATACCTTTTAATAATATCTTTGACTAAAAAATTCATGATTATCGAAAGGCACGTAGATAAGGCGTCGGTCCCGGTTACATTAGAGTCGTTAACAACACCAATACGCTGGGCCCTCGTACCTAGTGGTTTTTGAATAGTCTCCTTGGAGTGCTTACATTCATAGGGAAAGACACATGCCCTACCGATGGGGATATAAAACGAGGTTGTGATGAAAATAAAACTTAAGTTGTCTTTTATCGTAACTCTTTCGCTCTGGAGCATGACAAAAAATACATTTTATAGATAGGTCACCATCAGCTCATAAACGCCACATTGATGGCCCAGGCCTTTCCACATCAGCAATAGTTCAAAAGGAGGCCAGGCCATAACCCACCACGCTGGCCCAATACGGGTTATACTACAGCAAACGGAACCAACCACAGCCATCGTATTACTAACCAATTAAAAGCTCATTAAAATATTAACCAAGTCTCCTCAAACCTTAATTATGTTACGATAATAAAATACTTCGTTTTCCGCTGTTTCGCTCCCGTAATCTACTACGTAGGCGTCTCTATGGCTCATCCGTGAGTTTATAATTATATATGTATCTTTAGCAATAAATAGAGAATAATGACGACGTTAAAACCAGAGTGATCTAAATAACATTTTTACCATTATTAAGATTATTACACAATGGCGTAAAAAATACATATTTCTTCCATGCCACACTAATCTAAGTGCTCTTCAGAGCGAACTTCATTGAGAAATCACAACATCTCCCTATAGAATTGGTGCGGTCTACAAAGAGAAGGTATGCCAGACTGATGTAAGTAATGAGATGCATTTAGATCACTATGGCCCCTAGATCACTCTGGTTTTAACGTCGTCATATTTACCGATAAGTATATATTCTATATCTATAGGTACTATTAATAAAGAGGTTAATTTTGTGACTTTGTTTGAGAAGGGTAATCTCTAGAACTATTCCAAATGATACAGTCAAAGACATTTAACTACCTACTTTACCTACTATATTAAATCTCTTTGGATACAGTCCTTGCGGGTAACATAGGCAATATTTTATTTTGATAAAAAAATAAGTGTTCAAATAATTTTTAACGCAAATTTTGTTGCGAACAAATTACAAAAACACAAATGTTGAAAAAATTTCCACGAGCAGGATTTGAACCTGCACCCTTCTGACATTCCGGGTAAGGTGCTCTTCCAATTGAGCTATCGTGGTTCTAACCAGCCCGCCGAAATTATTTAACACTTTTTACTTTGAAAGCCAAAGGCGCCCATTCAATGTCAACAACTACCCGTCACTAACATCCGATCATAATATTTTTACAAACATTAAAGATCAGTTAAGAAGTAAGCAAGCTATTTATAAATGTTCAAATAATTTTTAACGCAAATTTTGTTGCGAACAAATTACAAAAACACAGAAGGGTGCAGGTTCAAATCCTGCTCGTGGAAATTTTTTCAACATTGTGTTTTTTTTTTTAATAAGTATTAAATTTTGTGCGGAAAAATACGAAATCAACGGGGACGAAGTCGCGAGGCAAAGTGCTAATTAGTATTAATACATAAGATAATATCAGTCATACATAATACATAATGCCTAATCACCCTTAGGTGTGTGTCATGTCATGTCAATCTTTGTACATCTGAATTTATTTAGCCCAAAGCGGTGCTACAGACGGCATGTAATATCAACAATGAATGCGTGGGAAGCCACGTATCACAAACAAACGAACGATGCCTTTTAGGGCTTTTCACTTTGAACTCCACCGCTCTGTGAAACTCGACCTTAACGAGGCTCGCAGGCGGGCGGCCGGAAACTAAAGGCACAAAGTAAGGAGATCCAGAAGGTAAGCTTAACACTCGCCATCTGTCGACCTTCATGAAAGAGGACTATTGGCCGAAAGGTGTCATGTTCCGGCGGTTCCGAGGCCGGCTACCGGACACCACGCTGGGTCGCACGTCGCCGTCTTTACTTGTAGCATAGTTTTTAATTTATATATTTAATTTATGGCGTACACAACAGGTAACAATCGTAGCTTATGTTAAATAGTAGCCTATACAATTATCTAATCTAGATCGAAACCCAAAAGCGTGTTCACACAGCATGACTTAGCATTACCACGTAAATAAATAATAATACAATTGAAAAGGTGACAGACATGACCGAACATCTCAGTTCAAGATATTTTTTAACTTATATCTAAACGCGACGTGTTTACTTAAACAAATATCCAGCTCGTCTTGTTGCTGTGACAGTTCATTGTACAAGCGACACATCCAAACTAAGGGGTTTTAGTTTGAGGTAGTATTGTTTCTATATGATTGCAGTATAAAAAGCTTCAGAAGCTTTTCAGAATCTGTCTATTTCGCAAAAAAGATCTAGTGTTGAAATTACCCATTTTAAGAAGGTTGGGGGAATTAAATTCAGAATGAACAATTTTGTGCAAATGAAGATTTTCTAGACTTCTCTAGAACTTTGAAATGACTACGCCTCAAAATTACACTTTTTATTGGCTAAATGCTTGTGCAAAGCCATATAAAAAAACTAATACATACCGCGCTCAAGCAACTCTCACATAGACCCCTTGCACGGACACGGATCTCGGAACAGTCCGAGCGCAGCTGTTGCGAGATTCTATTTTCGTAAGAGTTTGTCTATGTGTTTGTTGCTCGAGCGCGTTTGAACGACGCTTACTTTCTGCAGTCTCCTTACTTTGTGCTAAAGTGGATAAATGACAAATTGAGAGCCATATTTTGTGGACGCGGATTTATATTATAACCAACGTTATGAGTTAGCAGCAATGTAAGTGTCAAAACAATGATGGCTCATTAGCGTCTAAATGGAAATATTAAAAGTTTGTAAGCTATAAAATATTGTATGCCGGCGTTTTCGCGGTAGACTTCCCGCCAAGCCAACACCACCGAAGCAGCACTTACTTACCTATAGGTGCTAAAATTACATAAATTAAAGTTACAGGTTTTATTTACTAAGCAGAGATGTTTATATTGGTACTTATTTGTTAGTTTGTAAGATATCTTTATACATTTATGGGCCTGTTATTTATTTTGTAACTGTGTAGCCTGAAATAAATGAATTTATTATAATTATTATTCAGTTGTAGCCCTATTTAACAAGATGCTGCTTTACTTATAATTCTGCGTAAAAGTCGATAAATATTCTAGGCATTTGACATGTCAAAATACTAGTTCCACAAGGGTCGATTCTTGGTGTTTCTATTT
This sequence comes from Eudonia mercurella, assembly GCA_963082485.1. Taxonomy (NCBI): domain Eukaryota; kingdom Metazoa; phylum Arthropoda; class Insecta; order Lepidoptera; family Crambidae; genus Eudonia; species Eudonia mercurella. Next base: position 1,537,304 of record OY720039.1, on the reverse strand, counting down.
TGATTTATACGAGTATCAACCTTGAGAGAAAGAGACTTGCTAACTATTCTTCAATGGAATCTACATTTTTTTTAAATGATAACGCATAACTACCTACCTACTCAATTCTGCTGCTGAAGGCCTAAAATAAATACTTTTAGTAGAAACGCAAAACTCATTGTTGAATATTTTCTCTCGTTTCACCAAGGATTTCTTATACAAAAAAAACTCAGCGGATACCTTCTTTAGTTATTATCAGATGTGATCTTTATGGGACGAGGCGGATAAGAAGCACGCGGGAGCCCCGGGGCGCCGACATTGTAACGGACTATTAAAATCTTTTTGGGGCTAATTGCCATCGTTGGGCAAGCAAGATTAATAAATGAAATGGAATAAGTTACTTTGGGCTTTAATTATATTTGACCCAATAACTAATTCCTACTGATTGCTAGGGTAGCGGCACGGTACCAGGTTTCGACAGGGTCCAGTGTACGACATTTTTTTCCTTTAATCTAGAGGTCAGCAACTAATTTTAGTATTTAGCAATTCAATTGTATCCACCTGTATCCTGGCTGTCATAACGTAAAATTTCAATGACAATCAATGTTATTTTTTAGCGTCGAAAAATGTGTCAAGCGCTCGGCTTAATAAAGTGTCGGACACTGGTGCCCTACCACCTGGAATTATCCTAGAGTTCTAAAGTTTAGACGATTTAGGAAATGAAACAAGTAATTATGTAAAGAGCGGCCTAGAATGGCGCGCAACAAAGAGATTTAATATAGTACCTAGGTAAGTTAAATGTCTTTGGCGCGCAATGAGAATTGCACATTTATTCCATTTAAAAACTGTTGCATTGTAATAGGTATATGATGATGCGCCCCTGTCACAGGCAAAGTGGAGACTTTACTGATAACTGTGTTATGTCTATTCTAAAACCTGCATGTATTTTATATCGTTTGTTTCCCAAATAAACTAAAATAAAATTAAAATAAAATAAAATAAAAATAAAGGTGAGATAATGTGTGCCTACAGTTGCAGTTTCAATTCTTGGAATCACAATGTTTGTGTAACATTGCAATATCCCGCCTGACAGTGTTCATGCAGAGTGAAATGAAAATAGGGATCCTGTGTTAGGTACCATCATTTCTCACCGACGAGGGACTGAAAGTTTCGGTCGTTGGAAAGCCAGTTTACAATGAACTACCGCTACATTATTTTAATGAGTTGTGCTCTGTTTTACGCGAAAAGTAGTTTCGGTAGGTTTTGGTCTTACAGTGTGATGCTAGGCTTGGGATTTGTTTGATAATATGAATTTAAATTTAAAAAAATATAAAATACAATAAAAAAATTAAACTTTAGTGCAGCAATTAGCACTTGTAAAAATGATTTAAACTTGTAAGGCGCCTGCGCCGCTGATGCGCCAGCTCACCGTCAACTTCATCTTCATCAAATTGTATACGTCCAACTGCTGTGCAAAGGCCTCCATCATTCATCATCACTACAATTGATGGGTAATGGCTTGATCACCACGCTTACCAAATGCGGGTTGGTGATCTCAAACCCAGGCTATGCATCGAAAAATCGGGCGTCGAGGCGTTATATATTTACGTGTAGAAAATACTTTAATGTACCCTTTTTAAGCACATTGCGTGCATGGAGGCGTTTGGCATACCTACCCAGTTTAAGTTTATTTGGAGAAGAAGTCTAGAAAGATAACATTTATGTATTATTTATGTTGCTATTATTTATTATGAAACGACTTTAATTTTGACCACTAGATAACTATCTCTATATACGTATTTCTTTTAGATTTTAGTATGTAGGTACCTATACAACTTATAACTTTTTTTACTTTTGTTGTCCCAAATGAGGTATCTGTAATTGTCATAAGTGCTAGTATATGTTAGAAGTGTACCGTATTTATCTGGTTTTTTGTGTTCTGTGATTCGTGTTCTGTGGTATTTATGATGTTTCTGTACCAAGGCTGTTTCGCTCCCTCAAATAAAAATTATAAATAATTATTATGAATAAATAAGAGGCAGTTTTAGGGAGAGGTTTTATATACATACTTCTTGCTTCTTTAATTTTTAGGCATCATACTTACAACCGCGCTCCGACGTCAGCTTCAAGAGCTCCCGCTTCCTCCATCGGTTCTGGGGCACCTTCTTTTTCTGGCTCCGCCATTTTTATGCACGTTTTTATGATTATCTGCTAAAATATAAATTCACAGCTTTTATATCATATGCTGAAGTAATCATAAATTCAGTTAATAATTATTTATAATGAAATTACTCACTTATGTTGTCACCCTTCAGAGAGGTTATCGTTTCTATAAATTATTATTTATTATTTAGGCACAGACGACTGCTTTTAATTATTGACAATTTATTTTATGACAAAATCTATTTGACATACAATAATACTTAGAACAATATTATTATGATTAGTGAGGATAGGATTATTATTATTATAATAGATTAAGTTTAGGTACTATAATAAAAACTCACACAGTTTGAATGAATCATCCACCATTCATATTATTATCTTCATCTCTTATAACCAAACGAAAAAAGAAATATAATTAAAGATTTAGCTTTATGGACAAGATCCTATTGCCTGCACTAAAATGTAAAAGAAAAATAAAAAAGTTTAAAAAATATGATGACATTGACATTTGTTTGGTTTTGACAATTCTGACATCTACTACATTACATTGTCCAGTGTTATTAACTGTCAGTTATCTATGAGTTATTGCTTCTCATTCTCAGATTGTTGTGAAACAAATAAAAGCAAGCGTAAAATATTGGCCTTTCAGGCATGTAAAAATCATTATTTATCTGTTAATTTGCAACTTATTTCAATATCAATCATGAACGAGATCGACGATAAGTTTTATTATGTCTACAGTTCGTCTTTGGACCACAAAGTAGAAATTAAAATGTGAGTTTTTAATAATCTTAGTTATCTTTGGCAATCAATTAATTACCTACTTATGTAGTTTGTGATTCATTATCACATTCAGTTCTATGTAATATATCGCCAAAACAAATACAAGTATGTATGAAAGATAATAACAAGAAACAGCTGATGCTAAACATCACACACATCATCTGTAGGTACTTTACACTAGCCAAATCATAGTGAGCCATCAAACAAGAGAACAGCTGATGTTAATTCATGATTTTAAAGATGATTCCGTTTTAAAAGTTGTTTAATTTTGGTGGATTAACCAAATATAATGTATGATTCAAGTAATTAATTTTCATTGTATAGTATCTATTTATCTATTAATAAATAAAAATGCTTAATTGGTGACCGCTATAACTATATTATGTATACAGTACAAAATATAATCTTTCAGTAGTCTTTTTTTTTTATTGTAAAAGAATAACAACAGCCAACTAATATTATTACAAATGATCTTAGAGCTAAACTAAATTAGGCCAATTATGTTATTCATATTTGAGAGTCAGTGAGTAATTTATGATGATGAAACAAACTAAATTAAAACAATAGAAAAATAAATATTGGGATTCTAAAACTTAAAAAGTATGTTACAAATGCATGGGCGAGAAAACTAACTAGTCATCAAAATCATTTATGTTATAAAATGTAAATAACAATGGTCAGATTTGTTTCTATTATTCTATATTATTTGCAGTGGTACCCTAGAAGGTAAACGGCCAAAACCTGAATATGACAAATTGTTATCGGATCCCATGCTCAAGTTCTCGGGGCTGTACCAGGAGGGCTGCTCAGACTTATATGTGACATGCCAGGTGCTCAGTGATGGAGTGCCTCTGGCCCTGCCAGTGACCACATCTTACAAGGCGTTCACTAATAGATGGAAGTAAGTTTACTATACACTATGGTTTTTATGTTTTATATTATAAAATGTTCTGCTCATGGAACATTTGTGTTTTTGTAATTTGTTCGCAACAAAATTTGCGTTAAAAATTATTTGAATATTTTATAAATAGCTTGCTTACTTCTTAACTGATCTTTAATATTTGTAAAAATATTATGATCGGATGTTAGTGACGGTAGTTGCTGACATTGAATGGGCGCCTTTGGCTTTCAAAGTAAAAAGTGTTGAATAATTTCGGCGGGCTGGTTAGAACCACGATAGCTCAATTGGAAGAGCACCTGACCTGGAATGTCAGAAGGGTGCAGGTTCAAATCCTGCTCGTGGAAATTTTTTCAACATTTGTGTTTATGTTTTATATTGTTAAATATTTTATTTATAGAATGTATTTGTAACTTTTAGTTAATAAGTGTTTCTCTCTCTCTTGTTTTCTGTCTCATACACTACTTTTGTCTTTATTACTCAACAGAAGAGCATTAAGCTTGGTCTTTATATCACCTGATGGTAGATATTTACCCACTTAGCCTGACAGAGTGTTATAACCAGTGATTGCAATAGGTAATCCTAAATGGGGTGAATAAACTCGAATGCTGATGTTAATATGGACATGAACGAAATATCTCTTGCCAAAAGAAAGAAGTTGTCATTAATTTTCGATTTAGCTTCTCCATTTGTTCCATAAAATAAAACTTATTGATACCAAGTGAAGAGCTTAAGGGGCGGGATCATAAAAAGGTTTGTGATATACTACTTTCTAAAATAGTTTTGAATTATAATGTTATGTAGATTAAAATCTCGGGATTCCTGACGCATATCCATGCTAAGATTACGTAGACTAATCCCGCGAAATAGCACCACCTATCACAATCACTGGTTATTACACCCTAATATGATACTCTCAGAGTTTCATTTACAACAACACACAAACACCTAGTTGAGCTAAATGGGAATGCACTGGTATACTTTCACTACAATCTACAAATACTGAGTAATAGTCAGTTGCACAGCCCATTATATTTCAATCAATTATAATTTTACTATAGGTTTTGCTTTATAAATAAAGAATAATTATATCTAAAATAAATTTGTTGGTTTTTTCCATTTTGCCCCATTGATTTGGAAATTGAATAACCCAATTTTTTTTAACCTTTATTTAATGATTTTAATGATAACAATAAAAACTTTATTGCGACATGACATGTTCTCATGTTTAACCATTTTCAAAATAGCATGCAAATCATTAAATTCATTAAATTTAATAAAGAATTTATTATATTTAGGATAACTATAGTAGTAGTAAATAGGATAGCTTCTTCCTCAGTAAAGAAGACTGCCATAAGCTTAGCCATGTTTTTGAGGGAGAAAAGTATGAATTCTTGTTGTTTTGGATAAGCTGATCCCAAGAGTCCCATTTTTGCCTAGAGACATTACATAATATGGTTAATCATATAATACTATACTTACTTGCTTTTTTGTCCTTAGTTGGAATGAGTGGGTGACACTGCCGGTGTTCTTCAGCGACTTGCCCAGAAATGCAACCCTCGCGATGACGATCTACGACTGCGCCGGCCCGGGGAAGGTCATGGTGGTTGGCGGCACTACTATTTCGCTCTTCGGAAAGCATGGTATGCTAAGACAGGTAAGGGTTAAGTTGGAATTTTATGTGTTATTTAAAAATAATCTATACTAATATTATAAAAAGGAAAGCTTTGTATTATTGTATGTATGTTTGCAACGTATAAACTTAAAAACTACTGGACCGATTTAAAAAATTCTTTCACCATAAGAATGCTACATTAGCGCTGAGTAACATAGGCTATATTAAAAAAAAAATGCGGTACAAAGTCTGCCGGGTCAGTTAGTCTTTAATATAAATACATGATTTTTATTGTCTTTACTGAAAGAATTAATTATTATCCTTAAACATCTATCTAACGATGATGATGAATATCAGAGCCTGAGTTGCAAGTTGCAATCCAAGGGTCGTGGGTTCGATTCCCTCTCGAGCTTTCTGAGGCTGGTTGATATTTTTTTTGTAAAAAATCATCTTGTAACTACATACAGCATTGTCAATACAAAAATTAAAAAAAAAAAGACTAAGTCGGTTTTACAGTGACATTTTTATTTGCAACTACTGCATTTCTTTTTTTTAATATAGCTTATGTAATATAGCTAGTTGGCCTCACACACACACACCATTGCTCTTTTTCTATTTTATTTGTTTGTTTGTTTTTAGTCTTAATTGATATGTTTTTACTTTGTTTTTGTAATTGTCTTTTTGTTTTGTGTGAGGTTAATAAATGTTTTCTTTCTTTCTTCTTTCTTTCTTTCATGTTACTCAGCGCTAATGTAGCATTCTAATGGTGAAAGAATTTTTTAAATCGGTCCAGTAGTTTTTGAGTTTATTTGTTGTAAACATACATACATACAAATATACAAAGCTTTCCTCTTTATAATATTAGTATAGATAAATACAATCATATTAGTATAGTACCTATGCAATGTTTTTGGTTCCTAAATTATACACTTGCCTGTCAACTTTAACTTATGTAAATAGTAGTTATTGTTGCTATTATGAAGATTCAATGGTTATGTTAATTTTAACGCTTAACTGTTTTTGATTCATCATGCATCCTGCTCGGATGCACAGACGCCTGCGCATCAACCTATCCAAAACTCATTTTTCTTTAATACATTTTCAACCATATGTCTTAGCAATAAAGTTGAAAGTCTATTGAGGAACGTAGCTCAATTGGAAGAGCACCTGACCCGGAATGTCAAAAGGGTGCAGGTTCAAATCCTGCTCGTGGAAATTTTTTCAACATTTATGTTTTTGTGACTTAATACATTTTCAACCATATGTCTTAGCAATAAAGTTCAAAGTGTATTGAGGAATTTGATAGTTTGTGGTAGATGTGCAGCCGTGTGTACGTCCTTATAGACTACACATTTGTTTACATTATTTGCACTCGGAAATGTCACATCATGAACTGCTAATAAGTGGAAAAGTAAGTTATTAAAATCAATAGACTTACTATATAATATTATCACTGATAAGTTATTGATTAAGACTTTGTTGCAAGGTTATAAATATATGAAAACTATTAAATTATATTAAAGCCCAGTAAATAAGATAGTTATGGCGCTAATTAGGGGAGGCCTATGTCCAGCAGTGGACTAAGATAGGCCGATGATGATGATGATGAAATAAGATAAAAAAGGTTTTTGTTAATTTAAGGCTACACTATAATTCTTAAAAAAGGTCACTGTGCTGGCGCTTTGTAAGTAAATTATTAATTAAAAAATAAATGCCTGGTTATGGTTGGATACTTTCCTTCACAAAACAATGTCAAAAATCATATTACCTACAAGGTGACGCAAAAGTCATCGTCCCATGTTGTTTAGCTGTAATTTGTTTTTTCAATGAAAATTTTTATTTCTGTTTCTTGTTAATGTTTATTTGAAAACTTAGAATTATTTCCATCAAGTCGATTTGAAGTTGTATAAAAAACAATTTGAATTTGAATGATATCGTTCAGAGTTGATCGCCATACTAGCTATTTTCCAACACTTTAGCCAGAAATTCCGGAGATAGGTTCTCGAATTCTTGACGGATGTTGTCTTTGAGGGCTGCAAAAGTCTGGCTTGTTCACGTAAAGCCGTGACTTTAAATAACCCCACAAAAAGAAATCTGGAACGGTTTAATCGGGCGATCTCGCGGGCCAGTGCAAGTAAAAATAGAAAAAACCATAAATTTTACTAGAAAAAATCGACCAGCCCCAGGAACCCTGCCGGGGGCCTCGGTAGCTCAGCGGTCAGAGCGTTGGACCGGTGTTATCCAAAAGGTCGTGGGATTGCTTCCCACTCAAGCTTTCGGAGGTTGATTGATTTTATTGTAGTAAAATTTTAATTTTATCTTTTAAACGCGATACCAGACGGCCGGAAACCGCATGCTTCAGAAGTTATTCTGCGCTCGTTTGGGGGATACCTAGTGTTCCATTGCTTGTGGACGTGAATTCTGCATGTGTTTACTTCACAAGTGCCCCTAGATAATGCCAAGTAACAACTGACATTTAGCGTCATTTGCAAAAATGACATCATCTTCTGATAAAATGATGACATTTGCCTCGTAAAAAATATTGACTCAGATGAGACTTAAAACCACGACTTATCACAAATTAAGTGACTGCTTTTCCAATTGAGCTACCAAGACACTGGTTTATGTGTTAATAAGTCTTCAATTGATAAATTGTCCAATAAAGAACTAAGTAACTCAATTACTATCTTTTTTTTGTTTACGGTGACCCGAACGCGACCGGCATTTCATATCATCGCAATATATTTACTTAATAGCTTAAGCGAATGCCCTTCTTAAGAGGCAACTTATCAACAAGACCACGTCATCTGGAAATTGCCACTCCCTCGATCGGTCCACTCCGGAGCTCACCGCAATGCAAACATAATAACCTGCTTCAATTAAAAAATGAAATTTCAATCAACAGTATTTTTAAATTTTTATAAAGTTTAAATCCAAAATGGGTAATCCAATTAGTACCTTATGGCAGAAGTGTTATGTATCATTGTTGTGCAAGTTTAAGAAGGTTCATTTTGTTGCCAAAAAGGGTATATTCGACTTGCGGGTGTGGCCGGGTGTGGAGGGCAGCGAGAAGACGCCGGGCAAAGCGCCCGATAGGGGCAAGGAGCAGATGCAGCGGTTGGGCAAGCTAGCTAAGAAACACAGGAACGGACATATGCCTAAGGTATGACTCTTTATATTTGTTTTATATTATTATAGGCCTTCATCCCACCTGTTAAGTGATGATAAGGCCGAAAGCAGAAGCGCGCCTTACCCGGCATCTTTAAGTACCTCAGTACTTGACATGTTTATACATACTCTCATTCTTTTAAATATTGTACCTGATTATATGAGTGATTGTAGAGATTCATGGGCTTACCCAGCTTCTGGCCTAGGGGGGCAAGTCAGATTTTTAGGTCGGATCGTCCGCGGCGGTTTTGTCATACACACTACACAAACACACCATGAAACAATAGGTATATGTAGTGTAGTGTGTAGGGCGAACAGCCGCACTGATCCTGCTTTATAGGTAGTTAAATTAATAAAAGTAAATTTGACTATGCTTGCATGCAGAATGTATGTGCGTGTCACAATCACAACACAATATCAATCAGACAGATTTCTATACTTTGATATAGGCACTCAATGAATATTTTTTAATCACCTACGTTTGATTTAGCTCCTTCAAAACAATAACATGTCAAATAAAATAAATGCTAGTCGCGCACAACCTCAGCTCGCAACTCCCTACCGAAGATTATTAGACGTTCGACGTCATCCTGAGCCGCAATTTGCTGATTTTAAACTTCTGCAATCGTATAGCAGCGGTCAGATTCTGTCATATTTTTCATATTCCAAATGCCACAACTAGGTCGCTAAGAAATAACTATGGACGTTAAATATAGCAGAATCACTGGCCAGCTACCACCATCTTATCTGTTTGTTGCCATAACAACAATATTACAAGTGTTTTGTATTCCGATACAAAGAGAGACACTTTTGGTTGAGGATTTCGGGTGAATGACGCTTCCACTCTCGACCTTATTGTAACTACTTACCATCAAATGGGATGAAGGTAAAGCCATCCCCTATGGTGACATTAGATAATATTAGTAATGGTTGTCTTATTTAATCAAAGTAAGCTAATATGTTTTTAATCAGCTGGAGATAGAATCTATTTATGATATATTTCAATATCAGATTCTAATATCTAGACAGAGCGTAACAAATTAACTTTTAACTTAGTTACTTGTGTGAAACTAGTCTAGACAATTTTAGAAATAGTTATTTCAAAGTTCAGAACATCGTTTACTATTGTTGATTAATATTGTTTAAAATTTTTGACTGAAATTGTCAAAAAATTTGAATTGAAAAATATAATTTAACGTTGTTTTTCTATCCGTTTTGAGAACTTTGTTATCGGGCAGGTGGACTGGTTAGACCGGCTGACGTTTAGAGAAATCGAGATGATCAACGAGAAAGAGAAACGCAGCTCTGACTACATGTATCTTATGGTCGAGTTTCCAACGGTGCAGATTGATGGAATCAATGTAAGTGTATATAGAATTAGATGTTTTAGTTTACTTTTGTTTCATTGTTAGTCCGTTCTCACGCGACGTTACTCGAAACATGCTAGTTACAAACTGTAACCAATGAGTATCTAGAATGTCCTCTTTATAGCCCGTTTTGCTGTAGAACACCAGTGGAACAGCCTTGCCTATGGGTGATAAGAACCATCCATGGGCAAGGCTCGTGCCCCAGCTGCGGGGACATAAAATGAACTAGTGATGATGATGATCTAGAATGTCACAGTACTAATATTTCAATGGCAGTACACAACGCAACTAATCATAAACTGGTTTGTAAGTGAAGTTTGATTTAAGTACCATCGTGTAAGTAAGAAGTGACTTAGTATTAAAGATATGTTTTCTAATATGCCCATTTCAATTTACTGCAGCATGCCGTTGTTTACTATGAACAAGATGGCGACGAGATGTATCAATTTAAAGCCCAAGCCGACATAGTGACGGTGCCCGATTATGAGATTTTACAAGTAAGTACATGAATATCTAGAACATTATCGTAAATTACTCATGTGGATGAAGGAAAATATGATCACACTAATATTATAAATGCGAAAGTTTGTGTGTGTGTGTGTGTGTGTGTGTATATTTGTTGCTTCTTCACGCTGCAACGGATGGATGGATTTGGATGAAATTCGGCATACAGATAGTTTATAACCTGGATTAACACATAGGATAATTTTTATCCCGATATTCCCGCGGGAATGAATGGAAACTGTCAAAGCGGTTTTCTGATTTATAAATTAAATTTATTTATGTGGCTTTTGAAGGTTTCTGCTCGCTGCAGCGTAACATGCCAGAGTCGCCCCGTTTAGAAACATGCAAAAAAAATTATGTCAAGCACAGGCCATCTTTTCATTCATTATAGTTTGGCTCTGGAAATCCAAGCTTTTTTTAAAGCCAAAGTTCGAACTTATCTTGTTCCGCTTCGCTTTTAGCGTGGCTTGCGCGTAAAGGTTCAGGAAGCTAATTATGAGGATTATGAGAACCACTTTAACTCTCACTTATGTACTACTTGAGGAGCTCGATGGCGCAGTGGTTAACGCGCCCGGTCTGCAAGTGCTGAGGTTAAGCAACTTTCGCAAAGGCCGGTCATCGGATGGGTGACCAAACATTTATCATCTCGAGCTCCTTCGTGCTTCGGAAGGCACGTAAAGCCGTTGGTCCCGGCTGCATTAGCAGTCGTTAACAACCACCAATCCGCACTGGGCCCGCGTGGTGGTTTATGGCCCGTTCTCCTTTGCCATCCATAGGGAAGGCTCGTGCCCCAGCAGTGGGGACATAAAATGAGCTGATGATGATGTACTCCATTAGGAGAACCTAGTGGAGAGCAAGCAGCACCGCCTCGCCCGCTCGTTACGCTCGGGCCCGTGCGGGCGCGACGCCAAGCCCACGGCCAGCGAGCGCGACCAGCTCGCCGCCATCGTGGCCGCGCCGCCCGCGCGCCCGCTCGCCGCCGCCGACCAGGACCTGCTGTGGAAGTTTAGGTGAGCACAGTTACATATATGTGTCTTAATACGTGAATACATTATACCCTGTGTCTACCTAGAACTCTCTTAATATCGGTAAAAGAATTTTTGAAATCGGATGATTGGAGTCGGAAATTACCTCCTACATCTTTTACTTACTTATTACTTACTCCGCTGGATCAGTGACCCGTAGTGGACCTTGGCTTCCGACACGATAAGACGCCAATCTTCCCTCCTTTCTACCCTCTCAGACCACTATCGATATGGAGCCCTAGTAGGTTTTTTACAGTAGTTAAAAGACCAACAAGGGCTAAAGGATATAATAGTTACTACTACTACATCCTTTAGGTAATCCTATAGCTTAGGAAGTCTGACATTATGCTGAGCTTTAAGTATTTACAATTTGAAAAAACAAAGTTATGAAAAATTTCCACGAGCAGGATTCGAACCCGCACCCCATGACATGCCAGGACAGGTGCACTGCCAACTATGCTATCGTGGCTCAATCCAACTCGCCGAAACTAATCAACACTATCTACTTTTACTTTATAAGCCAAAGGAGCCCTATTTAATGTCAAATATTTTACCATTTATTTTACTTTAACTTAGTAACCTTTTAGTGCCATATTTAATGTATGTTAAAATTGTATGTAGATTTGTCAATTTGTAGATGTTACACTGATAAACGTTATTCTTTACCATTTGTAGATTCTACCTGTCTTCACACAAGCGCGCTCTCACAAAATTCTTAGAGTGCGTCAACTGGAACAGACCGGGTATGTAACTTTATCACAATATTTGTTTACAATCTTATTTCTAAGGTGATTAAGTTGACTTTCGTTTGCAGGCGAAGTGCGGCAAGCACTCGCTATGATGAAGCAGTGGACCCCGATGGACGTGGAAGATGCTTTGGAACTACTGACGCCCAAGTTCACGCATCCCGCTGTTAGGAAGTAAGCATAATCTGTACCTTGCTTGCTATAAGTGCATAGCTATTGGCGTTTTTAAACTGATTTTTTGTGAGTTTGCTGATTGTCTCAGATGGCATTTTTAGCTTTACCGGGCTTTTTTGGGGACGGCGAGAAACTTTAAGGGTTCCTCAAGCGGTGTGAAACGAATCACCTTCAGAGGTTTTCTAGAGGGAACGGCATCACGCACTAGTGCGTGTCCCCGTGCCTTTGATATGATGATGAGATTCTCAGAAGGGTTCGGATCGGATCGGGTCAACCCTCCAACGGGCACAGCATGTTGAAATTTTTCATTGGTTTTCGACTTTATCTGAATTGTATAAAGTTCAAAATATGGTGGCAATATATATGCCACTGCCTTATAAAGGGTTAAACTTGAGTTACGGGTAGATACATAGCACAGCATCTTAATGAGTCGCTACTCATTTGTTTATCCATTTACATACATATATGTTTTAGGTTACTTTGTAAAGTACTTTTCTTGATTTAGTTTTAAATGTTTTTGTTTCGATCAAAGCTCCCCAATAAAATGAAGAGAAAAAAGCCCACCTAGCTGGCCCAATGAACGTTGGCACGTTGGTAGGTGACTTTTATTAAATAACATAATTAAATCTGTTTTATTGCTTCCAAGATACGCGATATCAAGGTTAAAGCAAGCGCCCGACGATGACCTGCTTCTGTATTTACTGCAACTGGTCCAAGCGCTCAAGTATGAAGATTACACGGAAATACACGAAGGTACGTATCCACTTACATAATACAACTTTTGATACACTTTTAGCTTACAAGCAAACATAACTCTTCGTTCATACGCAATAAGGTCTAATGATATGGTAAAATCTAAGTCTCATCTCAGTCTAATATAATGGTAAAAAATAATATTGTGTCTGCTATACAATATAACTTTGATAAAATGTTCAAATAATTTTTAACGCAAATATTGTTGCGAACAAATTACGAAAACACAAATGTTGAAAAAATTTCCACGAGCAGGATTTGAACCTGCACCCTTATGACATTCCGGGTCAGGTGCTCTTCCAATTGAGCTATCGTAGTTATAACCAGCCCGCCGAAATTATTCAACACTTTTTACTTTGAAAGCCAAAGGCGCCCATTCAATGTCAACAACTACCGTCACTAACATCCGATTATAATGACTTTGATGTTAATATAATATTTGATGTTTCCACTAGTTCTGCAACTAGTTATATTATTGTATTTTATTTATTTGTATGCATGCTGGTACTTGAAAATACTGTATGTAACTTCTCGTGCATGTCGTAAGAGTCCACTAAGAGACAACAGTTCCAAGATACTCGCACATATACACACATAAGCGGGCCGGCATTGTCGGTTCGGCAGTATTTGTCGAACAACAAAGCCGACCCGAAGCAATTACTGCACTTGTTCGACTTCAGTCGGCTTGTGCCGATCGAGTTCGACATTCATCTACATATATTCAATTTTACTGTCCGCCGTAACATTCATCTACATAATATGTAGATTAATGTTCGGGAATCACAAACCGCTCGGCTGCCGCACAATAACACTCGGCTTGGTAGTTGCTAAACACAGCGAGACGGCATCAATCGGCAAAGCCGGCCCGCTTATGTGTGTAGCGACCCTAAGGCGAACGGCTAGCAACTAGGAGTGAGGCGTATATATCGGAACAGATAAAAATAACAGGTTTCATTAAATAACAATTTGGAGCTGTTGTCTAAACCTATCCGAAACTGTTCCAGTTCCACATCAGCCCGAATCTAGGCCGAAACATGCTTTTCTCTTACAGCGTCAAAATTACAATGTATCCTATGTAAAGGTACTCATCATACTATGTTACAACACAACAGGCTGTTATTTTGGAACAGGTTTCCAGAACTGTTATTTTACTGGAACTGGAACAGCCGAAACTAGTTTCTTATTTTACCTGTTACAGCCCACTCCTACTAGCAACCCTTCACTGATGATATTTATTCCACCTCGGAACTCTAATTATGTTGCGTCGGGTCACAAAGAGCGAGTTTACTCAAAATTGGTGAATTTGATGCTCCTCTGTCTTGTTTACCCCTTTTTGAGAAAAGGGCGTGACAGTGACAGGGACCGAAAAGGTTAACCATTTAGGTGTTTTAATCCGTTTTATACGAAATCGTGCTTTCTAACATCAGAAACTATCGTATGGTCGAACAATGAAACAATTATGTAATATATATGTAATGTATATATATATGGAAGTTTCAATGTATTGCTCTACAGAATAAAGTAACAAGCACCTTATACGTATCGACGCTAAAATCTCTATAGCGCAATTCAGTGCGTTTACCAGTAACGCCATCTAGCGGCGCGTAGTAGTAACATTATACACGTTTAATTATATCGATTCGGTTCAAAATCCAAAGCTTTATTATTCGCGGTCCACACGTAAGGTTCACTTTCGTTTATTTTTTATTGTTAGACGATAGTTTACCCGCGCGGTTCTGATTAATCAGCAATGTGATACGGGTTAATCCGAAATGTACACAGATTAATCATATTTACGGGTTAATCACCCATTGCGGGTTAATCCTCTAACCGTCCTATACCTCTATCCTACCTCCTACCTCCTCTATTATCCTCTAACCTGTAAACCCGATTAATAGGTCACTGTCGGTCACTCATGCGGCGTGAGAATATGTATTCAACATTTTCAAAATTCAAAATCATTTATTTAATTTAGGCTACAAATAGCTCTTAAGAACGTCATTATGCCATCGGTTCGTAAGTCTACTCTGGGCGGAAGAGCTTCTACGGAGAAGAACCGATAAGAAACTCAGCAAGTATCAAGCTCTTTTCTCCCTTAATCATTATCATCATCATCAGCGTCAAAAATATTGGAAAATGCCCTATCATAAAAGGACACTTTCCATCACAAATAAAAACACAAAATATATGTATTTATTTATTTTTACCAATAAAAATTTAAAAATAAATGAAGATTCTTTCATTTCATTGATTTCTTCAGATTTAATCTCTCCTTCACTGACGGTTTTTTTCAAGTAGTATTTTTTTTATTGGTCTTACCTCCTTACCGCTTCAGAGTACGCGCGCGTGTGCGGTAAAGAGATGCCTTCGCACCCCGACGAGGTAAAAACGCGCCGCGGCAGCCGCGCCAGCCTGCTCTCCACGGGCGGTGAGTTACGCTATAGAACATAGTCGGGTGACGTGTCTGGCCGACGGCAGCAGCTATGCTGACAATCGCCGCCTTCTAGGCTTTCTACCTTGCCTACTTCGCCAACACCTTTAGCATATCTGCTGTAAGCCCCCTTTCGGTCGCCTTGTACGACAGGCAGGAGTTACCGTAGCCCTATTCTTAGTCCGAGCTACAGGGCTAACTATAATTGGGTATAACTGGCTAGTCAAAGATAAACTTTTTAGCAATCTGTCTGTCTGGCGGTTTACATCCCTATTAAGGTCGATAGCGCAGTGGTTAACGCGCCCGGTCTGTGATTGCTGAGGTAAAGCGACTTTCGTAAAGGCCGGTCATTGGATTTACCATCTTGAGCTCCTCCTGCTTCAGAAGGCACATAAAGCCGTTGGTCCCGGCTGCATTAACAGCCGTTAACAACCACCAATTACCAACCGCACTGGGCCCGCGTGGTGGTTTATGGGTACGAATCTTCCCTATCCAACCTAAGGAAGTCTTTCCAGCAGTTGGGACATAAAGTAAGTATACTTAAGGCGCTAACAACTGTGAAATGCGCTTTACTTATGCATGGTTTGTATAAAAGTATAAAACAGATAACGCTTAAAAAAAATATATGTTATAAAAGATTAATTTTTTTAACAAAGTTGTTGTTTCGAAAAGAAAACAATTCACCTCTAAACATATCTATTTACATGATCATCTTTTTCATTCACTAAATGTACGTTGATGAAATTAAGAATAAGTACTTCGTAATAATTATTAGAAAAAACGCTATTACTTTATTTTTTTAATAACAAACTATCAGCTTCAGTGCAGCAATTAGCACTTAAAAATAAAAAGTAAAAATAACAAACTATTATTTTAAATCCAGTGGATCACGCAATATTTGAATACCTTTTGCTTGTTTATATGCAGATCAACAGATAGCGCTTTACCATGGTTGTCAGCGCCTTAACTCAAAAAGTTACAACCACCAATATAAGTCACTACAGTGGAGGTCGTAACAATATCACTAGCATGCAAAGAACCGAAAATGTGTACTATGTTTTCTGCAAATCAATATATGAATATTTTTGTTGTAATAAATGAGGAGGCTTTAAATCAGGTGCTAGTAACAAGATAGATAGATAAATAAAACTTTTTATTGCACTTACACACACCCTCCCAAAGGCGGTCTTATCGCTTAGAGCGATCTCTTCCAGACAACCTTTGAGGTATAGGACAACTGAAAGGTTGAAGCTTCCCCCCTTCTCCCAGTGCTGTCGGCTACGAGTGAGATGTCGGGGTCGGTGAGCAGCCGCCGCTCGCTGGACGCGCGCGACGACGAGCCCGCCGACGACAGCGCCAACGGAAACGTCTTCAGGTAACATCTTAAGCATAGAATCATATTAAGCATATGTATAATATATTATTACTATGATTGCGTGTACTCACACTATTTTATTATATTTTTTTAAATCTTTAAGACTTCACTTCGACTGTCGACTTTTATAAGTGCACTATTGTGCCTAAACCTAATAAATATTTTTCTGTTCATTTTATATTTTATTTCATAATCATACTGATAATATGAATTAATTCATATATATTATGTCTTTTAAACAGTTGCATTTTGCATACACTTACATTTGAAATTTTAAAAGCCATTATAAAACATAGATACAGAGAAGACTATGTCTTAAAGTTATTTTTATTTATTTTGTTTTTTATTTTATTTTAGGAAGACCAGCTATTATACATAAATAAACATTTAAATAGCTACGAAAAGCCATTAATAGGTTCTCACAAATAAAAACAATATAAATTATAACTATAATATGATATGCTTACAAAATTATACAAAAATAGAATCCAATATAATAAATAACCAATAATGCTTTATCAAATTAAAAATAACGTAATTTAACATTACTGATCAAAGAACATCAACAACATAATCGACGCCTCGATAATGTCAACAAAAACAATGTCAAGTTTAAAAGACATTTTAACCTCTGCTTTTGTGACATAGACAATCTGTATATTTAACACAATTTTAAACTGAAGTGGATAGCAACGCCATACAACTTAAGTTAGCAGAATGTTGAAGGAGTCTGCTGGGTAAAGGCCTCTATCATTAAAATCAAGTCATCATTACAATAATTAGATGATATCTTAAGGGGGTGCCGCGCGGAATTTCGAAAATTTACGTGTTTTTAAGTCACTTCTGCTAGGCGCTGAATAGGTCATATACATTAAAAGGACTAGTGTAGGTTAGCTTGATTCTTTCACAAGGCCATGGTTGTCTTGGAATTTGAAACAAATACCCAGAAACTGCATAAACAATACGTAAAAGTAATGATATCTAAAAACTTATTCTTCAGAAACTTTGTAAATATAGCACAAATGAAACAATGATCCGACATCAAAATGTTTGTATTGATATTCCGCAGGCCACTGTTGTCTTATTTTTCAATTAAAAAATATGAATATGAAAATATTAAGACTTTTATAATTTTTTTACCCGAACGCCTATGATTTTACGAAAGTAAACATTGCTCTAATTGAATCACCAGCCTTCTCTGTACAGATATTAGTGTGCGTGCGTATTCTTGTCGTGCGCCGTTGTCACACCACTGCCACGCGCCGCTCGCTCGCTATCATAAAGAAACTTGAAACTCGCAGTTTTGCGTCCGCGCTGCACCCCCTTAATTACCACGCTTGTTAATTGCACGTCGGTGATCCAGATCACAAATCCGGGCTATAATTACATCAAAAAAATGAAGAAGCCTGAGAATTGAACCCGAGACCTTACCGTATCAAGCCGAGCGCTCTGTCACTCGGCTACCGTGGAATGCCAAAGCCCTCTTAAAAGTGTGTATTCCGTGGCAGCTCCCCGGAGCCCCCGGAGCGGCTCGGGCTGGCGTCGTTCCTGATCGCGCGCGCGTGCGGCAACTGCGTGGTCGGCAACTACCTGTACTGGTACCTGCTGGTGGAGTGCGAGGACGCGCCCGCGCACGACGCGCGCAGCATGTACCTGCGCGTCATGCGCACCTACAGCCAGCGGCTCGCCAACGGTGAGCCTCTGCCTTTATAGCGTGTGACGTAGCTATATTATACCGGCCGTCGTCACGGACTGACAGTCGGCCGTTTCAATTATTTAATAACTATGTACATATATATTAAGTTTACGGATTCCAATTTTGGGAGTCGTGATATTATGTGACACTAAGTCAGGGCTGGTAATCATTCGGACACACGACTTCAACACGTCCTAAATATTTTTTATTGACATAGGAAAATTATTGGTTCGGGTCAACTTAAATTCCGGGATAAAAAAAGATCAATGTCTAACCTTTTCCCCAGCTTAAGATATATTTGCCCTACCTATTCCGATCGCTGTTGAAAACACATTCTAAATCACTGTTTTATAATTCGAAGGTAACGCAGACCACCAACGCACCCGCTCCTTCCTCGCCCGCCAGCAAGTCTTCATCGACAAACTAGTGAAACTAGTCAAAACGGTCACCCGCGAGAGCGGCAACCGCAACAAAAAGGCTGAACGCTTGCAACAGCTACTCGCAGACCCGGACGCCTTCAAGTTCAACTTCACCAACTTCGAACCCATGCCCTTCCCCCTAGACCCGAGCGTCACCATCAAAGGAATAGTCGCCAAGAAAGCCAGCCTCTTCAAATCAGCCTTAATGCCGTCAAAACTAACATTTTTAACCACAGAGGGAATGGAGTACGAAGCGATATTCAAACATGGAGACGATCTACGACAAGACCAGTTGATACTCCAAATGATAACTCTCATGGATAAGTTGTTGAGAAGAGAGAACTTAGATTTAAAGTTGACTCCTTATAAGGTTTTAGCGACCAGTTCTAAGCATGGTTTCCTGCAGTTTATTGAGTCGGTGACGGTTGCTGAGGCTTTGGCGTCTGAGGGCAGTATACAGAACTTCTTTAGGAAACATAATCCTTGTGAAGGTGCCCCGTATGGAATCAAACCGGAGACTATGGACACGTATATAAGAAGCTGTGCTGGGTACTGCGTCATCACGTATCTGCTTGGTGAGTGTTGGAGTTATCATGATTTTATTTTTAAGGAATAAGTTATTAGAAAAGTTATAGTTTAAGATAATTTACTGTAATATAAAATTTAGGCTATTATAAAAAATATGTTGTTGATATGGCATAGATTTCGATATTCAAAAAACACTTCTTATAAGAACTTTACAAAAAAGTATTTATAAAACGTCCTTTTTAAAGTATAAAAATCCGAGTACGCTACACTATCTACTACTCACTTGTAAAACCACACCTTGATTATCTTGTCGAAATATGGGGCAGTGCCAATAAAACAACATTAAACGACCTACAGATCAAACAAAACAAAATTATAAAACTTCTATTTAACTATGACTTTCTAACACCTACAAAACAACTATATAAAGAGACTAAAATTATGAATATCTATCAAACATACTGTTATAATACCTGCATACTAATAAGAAAAATTCTGGATGATAAAACACATACACAGACAACATTTAAAACAAATAGACAACAGGGAAAAAGAGTACTTCGAAATGCCGATAATATCTCCATCTCTAAGGTCAGAACGAATTATGGCAAAAGAAGTATATGTTTTGAAGGAGCAATATTATTTAATAATCTCCCGAAAGAAATAAAAACATCTAAAAGTTTAAATATCTTCAAAACCCAATTAAAAAAACACATCATAACAAACTTCTAAATCCGACCCTGTACGTTGACCCTGAGCGGAGCTACTATTCGTTCGACTCGATCGGGCGCCCGGCCGCTTGCTATTGCTCGCAGACGCATCTTTTTTTTTCAACTACCTTAACTAACTTTATTATTTAGATGCTCGATATTTAGCACGGCTCCCGTTCGCTTTTAGTTAATTAATATTTGCCTCATAATAGTTAGCAAATTATACTTTTTGCACTGGTTTTATTATTTTAGTTTCAAAATACATGCTCACTGTTTATATTTTATTTACGTAATTAAGTTACTATGCAATTTCTCATTAAGTGAAATGTTAATTTCTTTTGAGAATAAATTTCTTTAACCTCAAAAATATTTTATTTCTCAATGTGTCGACGCAACTTTATAAAAAGTATTTTATAAATGTTTTTATTTTTAACTAGCTAACCGGCGGACTTCGTACCGCTTTGACAGTTTCCATGACAACAAAACAAACAAATCATTCGTCCGCTTAAGAACACCCGTATACCATGATGGACCCTATAGCAGCGTCACCTATCGGGTCCGATTGTAAATCTAAACTATTCTCGAATCTACTTGAACACACACAAAAAATGTCATCCAAATCGGTCCAGCCGTTTAGAAGGAGTTCAATTTCATACACACGCACAGAAGATTTATATATGTAAAGATATATTTTTAGTTATTTATTTACTGACGCGTCCCACCCCAGGCGTGGGCGACCGGCACCTGGACAACCTGCTGCTGACGCGCGCCGGCGCGCTGTTCCACATCGACTTCGGCTACATCCTGGGCCGCGACCCCAAGCCGCTGCCGCCGCCCATGAAACTCAGCAAGGAGATGGTGGAGGCCATGGGCGGCGTGCACTCCGACCTCTACCACGAGTTCCGCAAGCAGTGCTACACCGCCTTCCTGCATCTCCGGAGGTACGTCTGAGGCGCTCATCGTCATTGTCATCTGCATGCGAGCGAAAACGATGCAAACGCAGCGCGATCCGCTGGAATCAGCGTCATCGTTGAGTGCCATCCTGATACTGAAGTTTGGAGATCGGTATACAAATTTTCTGCGATCCCATATACCTGGAATCGAGTTAGAAAATTAAAAAAAAACTGGCCAAGTGCGTGTCGGGCCACGCGCAGTGTAGGGTTCCGTAGCCCATCTCAATAATGCGGACTCTGAGAAGAGTGCTTTTATGAACATTCATTTAACGATGGCTCATATACTTAAATGTAGATACTACAGGTTTCACACACCTGACAACGTTATTTAAGTAGTTCTCAATGAGGAATTTGTACTGCGCCAAGTACATTTTATAAGTTGGTCGACTATTACTCGTAAACTTGTATGGTTTTCCTTTTAACTTAGTCATATATACAACTACCGTGAATTTTTTCACGTATCCAAAAACAACCATTTGGCTGGCCGAGGGGAGGGACACTTGACTCTAACAAAATTTTGCACTTTAAAGCTCACAAACGATGCCGCAATCAAAAAACTGTTAACACAAACCCGCAATATTTTTGAAATTGCTATCCAACGACACCCCACACTATGGGCTAGACAAGAAAAAAAATACATCCCCACTTCACGTGTAGGGAAGGTAACCTAAAAAACAATATTTTTAAAAATTTTACTTCACCACTATGTCGGCGTGATTAATATGTATATCCATGATTACAGCTTTCTAGCACTAAGAGTCTATGAACTAGGCTGGGGACGGACAGACAGACAGACAGACATGGCGAAACTATAAAGGTTCCTTGTTGACTACGAAACCCTAAAAACGCTATTTATTTTTAAATCTATATGTTTTATTAAAAAAATAAAACAATAACGTTTTTCTAATAGGGTACTGGCACCAGTGTTCGCCAGGGACCAGCGATCGACATTTGTTTCCTTTAATCATTAAAAATAGCTGGTCAGCTGATTTTAGACTTTAGTGACAATTGAATACAGACCATCTGCTTCCCAGCTGTCATGCCGTTAAATTTCAATGAATATACAGGGTGTTTGGTAATCCTGTATAATGCCCAGTATGACAGATAGGGCACAGAGTATAGGACCCTGGAAAATTATAAACCTACCTGAAAAGCACCATATGGCAGAGATATTAAGGTCGTTTGTTACTTAGTAAAATTTCAAAGTGACAACCCTAAGTTGAGCTAATACATTGTTCTTGGCCGACAACCTCATGGTCCAAACGAAACAGAAGTCAAAACATGTAAGGGTTGAACAAAAATAATGTAATATTTGAGTTTTTGTATGGAAAAGCAAATCTTCATAAATGTGATTTTGAATGTTACCAAGGCGTTATTTATATTTGGCTGCATGACTATGTTTCTGGGTTATACACATATTACCAAACACCCTGCATATGCTATTTTTTGGTATGGAAAAATGTGTCTGACACTGGCAACCGGCTGAAGTGTTGACCGCGGTGTTGTGATGTGGCAGGCACGCCAACCTGATGCTGAACCTGTTCTCGCTGATGGTGGACGCGTCCGTGCCCGACATAGCGCTGGAGCCTGACAAGGCCGTCAAGAAGGTGCAGGACAAACTGAGGTAATACGGCCACGACAGCCGTTGTAATGTCGTGTTTCAATTTAATATTATTTGAAATGAAACAACTTTTACGAATCTACTCGCGTATTTTACACATTACTTTTAATTAATGTTTATCCTGACGTTTCAAACCGTGGTCGTTCGCGAGTAGATCCGTAAAAGTTGTTTCATTTCAATGTGTAGTGTTCGCGTAAATTTTAGAAAACAATATGTGATTCAATATTATTTGTTATAAT
Organism: Eudonia mercurella; assembly: GCA_963082485.1. NCBI lineage: Eukaryota > Metazoa > Arthropoda > Insecta > Lepidoptera > Crambidae > Eudonia > Eudonia mercurella. The sequence goes on along the minus strand of OY720039.1, from coordinate 1,514,154 downwards.
GCACACGTTTTGTGGAAAATCAGAGACAACGACGGTACCACTACCACCCAGACCCGACACAATATCGAAAAGTTCGTTTTCGACATTGACCCGACGGGGAATCGAACCCGGGAGGTAGCGCCGCCAAAAGTCCGGCGTGCAAGCCACTCTGCTACATGCTACGGAGGTAGACAACTACGGATTTGCACAAAGAATAACAATTTGATTTGATTTGATTTGAATAGATCTCTTCCAGTCAACCCCAGTTGTGTTATAAACAAGACAGCGTCATCATCATCATCAGCCCATTTTTATTTCCACACTGCTGGATCACGATCTTTCCTTATGGATGCATAGAGAGAACGGGCCATAAACCACCACGCGGGCCCAGTGCGGTGCGGTGGTTGTTAACGACTGCTAATGCAGCCGGGGCCAACGGCTTTACGTGCCTTGCGAAGCACGGATGAGCTCGAGATGATACATTTTTGATCACGCATCCGATGACCGGCCTTTGCGAAAGTTGCTTAACCTCAGTACTCACAGATCAGGCGCGTTAACCACTGCAACATCGAGCTCCATTCAAAATAAATTCATAAATAAATTGTAAAATACTTATATACATACTTTAATGATAATGATAACTCTCAATGTGTCAAGTTTTAGATATATACACTTTATTGTACACCAAGAGACATTATGACATACAATTTATATAAAAAGTACACGTAGAAAGGGCGGTTTTATCCCTAAGAGTGATCCCTTCCAGACAACCTTTGGATGGACAAAAAAGTGGCAACTACTTAGCACCTATTATTTTTCAATGTTTTTTTTTTATTATTGACGTCCTTGAATTTTGCATTCATAATGACGTACCTAATACTTTGCAGCGTAAATCATGAAAATTACTGAAAAAAATTCAACGAGTCTTCTGGGGTCTCGGTATCTCAGCGGTCAGAGCTTTTTACCATTTATCTAAAGGTCGCTTCCCACTTGCGCTTCCTAAGACTGATTGATTCATCATCATCATCATCATCATCTCAGCCAAAAGACGTCCACTGCTGGACAAAGGCTGACTGATTGATTGCTTCTAGTAAAATATTAATTTTGATATTCGTGTTACAGACTGGACCTGGGTGACGAGGAAGCGGTGCATTACCTGCAGAACCTTCTGGACATGTCCGTGACGGCCGTCATGGCGGTGCTGGTCGAACAGTTCCACAAGTTCGCACAGTACTGGCGCAAATAAGCGCAAGCATATACCACTTTAGGCCAACTTGCTCACCAACAGGCTGGTTATTGGCCAAATGCTTGGACAATCCTGCTATACACTACTTATGCGGTAATGCCATTGGATGTTTTTTTAATAAAAATACAATACAAACCACAGACTTAGGTGTCCGTGCCCTTTTTTTGTTATTTTTAATTTTAATTATCTTACATTGTTTGTTAGTTAAGATGTGTGCTCACAACTGCACATATACAGTGTGTCTGGGTTAGAGGTAGCTATATTTTAAGGTCATGTTGTACACTCAATTTTATCGAGAAAAACACCCTCGAAACATCGAGAAAAAAATGTTATTTTTGGTCGGAAATCGGTAATAATTTTTTTTTTCAGATTTGCTGTAGACTATCTTACCAGTTTTTCTTATTTCTTTGTTAGACCATATTATTACCTGCTAGAAACTGTTTTTTTCATGTCTTTAGCACCTTTTGTATATTAGATAATAATATATAAATACACACTGTATATTATATATAAACTAAACATGAAACATACAAAAAAGCTACAATACGTTTAAGCAGCAGTTTAATAAACACACCCAATAAAATTACGCCTAACAAAGTTAAAAAATCTTTACACAAACAAAACTATAAAGAACAGGTGTCTGTAGAAGTAATGGACAACAATAATACTCGCACACTAAGCAGCAAATATCAAAATTTACCAAAAAAAAGTATTCAAGATAGCGAAGGAAGATCGCCTACAGTTAATAAAGAAACAAATGCAGGTGCCATGAAACCATTATCACTACCTAAAATTAGCATACTGAGCACCAAAAAAAGCATGAACATTTTATCAGTAGCCAAAATGACATTTTCTGATTATGATGTATGTCATTATTTGACAACAAATGGCAATCTGAAGCATGTAGTCAGCTCTCTAGAATCAAAACTGATAAACTATACAATGAAGGATTATTGTGTTATATTGATTGGTGAAGAGGATTTTAAATTCACCAATGACTATTTTAATTTAATTATTTACCTGAGAGAGACACTCAAAAAAACTATGCACACTAATGTCATAATGTGCTTACCAACATTTAAGTTCACAAAGTATACCACTATGTTTAACTCTAGAATAGAAACTTTTAATAATTTGCTTTATCTGGATATATTGACCCATGAGCACGCTTATCTGATTGACTCAAATCGAAATTTGTCTTACGATTTTACAATGTTTAATAAAATCACAGGGGCCTTAAACAAACATGGCGTACACACCATTTTTAGTGATATTGTAACACTCATTAATGAAATAGAAGAACACCAAACGGCGATAAACACAACAAACCAGACAACCGATTTTTTTCTTGTATAAAAGCATAAATATTCTACATCAAAATATAGCTGGTGTAATAAGCAAGGCCGACATTCTGTCTGTAAACCTAGAAGAACTAAATGAAAAAAATAAATGTATCGATGTGTTATGCTTAACTGAACACTTTATGATGTCTGGTACCGATATGCACTTAAATATACCTAACTACAGTTTAGCTGCGTCTTTCTGTAGAGAGGGCATTAAAAGAGGGGGTTCATGTATTTTAATAAGAAATGGTCATTCGTTTAAAGAAATTCCCGAAATCGCAAAGCTTTCTATCGTAAATACATTTGAGTGTTGTGCGGTAGAGTTAACCAGCTGTAAGCTTTTAATTGTATGCTTGTATCGAGTTCCTAAACCTAGAAATATAGATACTTTTTTCTTAAAGCTAGAACAACTAATCCAATTTGTTTTAAAAAGCAAACACAATCATATTGTATTTGCTGGTGACTTTAATATAGACACAATGAAAAATGATAACACGTCACTTGAATTTCAATATCTACTTTTAAATTATAATTTAAAATTAGCTATAAAACAACCAACTCGAATAGCAAGTCAGACCTGTATTGATAACATTGCACATAATTTCAAAAAGGGCTGTAGGGCTGAAGTGATGGAATTGGCACTATCTGATCACACCGCTCAATTATTGCAATGCCCTGTAAGCGTTACACCGATTCTTAAGTATTGGAAGAAACGACAACGAGATTATTGTGAACCTAATTTACTTAAATTTAAAGAATGCTTGCAAAGTCTTTCCTTTGCTGAACTATATGACATGAATGACTGTAATAATGCTTGTGATTATTTTATGGAATATTTTAAACTATTCTATGATTTATGTTTCCCTACAAATTATGTAAAAATACCTATTGTTAATAAACCTAGCTGGGTATCGCGTGGGATAAAGCAGTGTAGTAAAAGAAAAATACAGCTATTATGGTCTATGCGGCGTAAACCAACGAATAAAAATAGGGAAACATATCTCAGGTATGCTAGGATATTTAGGAAAATTATAAAACTAACTCAATTAGCACAAAATAATTATAAAATAAAAACATCTGAAAACAAAGCAAAAACGACATGGCAAATTATAAATAAATCTAAATTGAACATACCTTCAAATTTTATACAAAAGATTATAACGAATAAAACTTCTATAATAGACCCTGAAACAATAGCAAACGTTTTTAATGACCACTTTATTGATAAAACCAAGCCCATTGAACGAGATAGTAATAATAAATTGAAAATTTCTACTATACAGTACTCTATGTTCATGGCGCCGTGTTTACCGCTAGAAATTCTAAAAATAATAAAAAGTCTCAGAAATACAAATAGTGTTGGGTATGATGATATTTCAGTAAAAGTTCTTAAGACTGTTGCAAATGAAATATGTGTACACTTGTGTCATATCATTAATATGTGCATTGAGACTGGTGCTTATCCAGATTGGCTAAAATTATCAGTTATCAAACCTTTGTTTAAGAAAGGTGACAAAAATTCAGTAGATAACTATAGACCAATTGCACTTATACCAGTTATAGCTAAGGTTTTTGAAAAATATTTTTACGGAGAGGTCTACTCTTACTTAGAAAAACACAATATTTTGTGTACAGAACAAAAAGGTTTTCGTAGACAAAAGACAATAAATATGGCTGTATTTGATTTTCTAAAAACAGTTATGTTCAATGTGGACAAAAGGACTCCTGTCTCGGCTGTCTATTGTGATATGACCCAAGCCTTCGACTATGTTGATCATAATATTCTATTAAATAAACTGGAAAATTATGGCATAAGAGGTAATCTACAATCTTTGTTCCTATCATACTTGACAAATCGTAAACAATATACTTCGATCACACGAATTAATTTGACCACCAAAGAAGAAGAAATTTTCAACTCGCGTAAACGAGTAATAGAGTACGGGGTTCCCCAGGGTAGTGTACTTGGCCCTTTATTGTTTATTATTTATATAAATGATCTACCTATAAATATCGATCATCCTATGTCTTTATTTGCTGATGATAGCACCGTGACAATTCCTTGTGCCAATATAAATAATTATGAAATTGACATACATACATGTTTAATATCAATAATATCATGGTTAAGAAATAATAATCTGAAAATTAATTTAAATAAAACTCATGTCATGCAGTTCAGTCAAAAACCATCCAGGATGGAATTTGATAGTCTTAATAATGTCATAAGCGAAACTGATACAACAAGGTTTCTTGGTCTATTAATTGATAATAGACTTAACTGGAAAGCTCATGTTGACAATGTCTGTAAAAAGCTTAGTAGTGCTGCCTATGGATTATTCAAACTCAGGCCAGTATTAAACACGGAGGCATTGTTAACTGCATACCACGGTATGGTAGATTCCGTGCTGAGGTTCGGTGTGATATTCTGGGGCAACTCCACCAACAGAGAATTAGCATTTAAAATGCAAAAAAGATGTTTAAGATCAATGTTTGGGTTAAAAACAACTGACAGTTGCTTACCTTATTTTATAAATCATAAAATTCTTTCACTTCCGTCTTTATACATTTTCGAAGTGGTTGTGTTTGTAAAATCGAATCTACATTTATTCCCGCATCTGTCAGATAATGTTATTCGCAATAGGCGTGACAATCATAGACTTCAGTCACTAAAAGTTAAAACTAGTCTCTTAGGAAAAAGCATTTTTTGCATGGGCCCCAAACTTTATAATAAAATCCCAAACACCATTAAAGAATGCAATATAAACATGTTTAAAAATAGATTAAAATCCTTGTTAATTTCCAAGTGTTATTATAACGTCAATGATTTTATCTGTGACAGTAGTTTGGTTCTATAATTTTTAAGTTTTTTTCGTATATTTTTTTTTTCTATCTTTTGAATTTTAAAGTTTATTATTGTATTGTATTGTATTATAATTACTAATATTATGCATCCGGGTGTTTCTAATAAATTGTAATTGTATTGTCAGTTTTATTTTCGTTTATGTTAAACTACTAATTAATTTTAGAGTTTATATGTAGTTTATTGATTTTGAACTTATTAATTAGCAAGTAATAATTTTGTATCTGGACATGTGTAATTTATATCTCATCAATTTTTAATTCATTTATTAGTATTAATTTTATAATTGGATGAGTGTAATTTATATTTTATCAATTTTTAACTCATTTATTAGTATTAATTTTATATTTGGATGTGTGTAATTTATATTTTATCAATTTGGAATTTGTTTATTTAAATATTTTTTTGTAACTTTTAGATATTTGTATACCTTGACGAAGGTGGAAGCGTAGTGAAACTAAACAATAAGTTTAACACCTATGGACACTGTACCTAACCTGCACTTCACAAATAAATATTATTCTATTCTATTCTATTCTATTCTATTCTATTCTATTAGATAATAAAGAATATGAGGAGCATAAAACCGGTCGTTGTGGAGATCCTTGGGGGAAGCCTTTGTCCAGCAGTAGACGTCTTTTGGCTGAGATGATAATGATGATGATGATGATGATGATGATGATGATGATGAGGAGCTCGATGGCGCAGTGGTGAACGCGCCTGGTCTGCGAGTGCTGAGGTTAAGAAATTTTTCCAAAGGCCAGTCATCGGATGGGTGACCAAAAATTTATCATCTGAGCTCCTCCGTGCTTCGCAAGGCACGTGTTGCCGTTGGTCCCGGGTGCATTAGCAGTCGTTAACAACCACCGCACTGCACTGGGCCTGCGTGGTGGATTATGGCCCGTTCTCCCTATCCATCCATAGAAAAGGGTCGTGCCACAGCAGTGGGAACATAAATGAGCTGATGATGATGATGATGAATAAAGAATACTTAATACTTAATTAAGGAAAATTTATTTCCTAGCTTTACACTAGCGGCCCGCTCGCGACTTCGTCCGCTTGGGTGAACACCCGTATCCTATAGAACCCTATGGCAGCGCAGCGCCACCTACCTGGTCCAAATATAAACCTTCCTCTTGAATCACTCTATCTATTTGAAAAAACCGCATTAAAATCCGTTGCGTAGTTTTAAAGATCTAAGCATACATAGGGACAGACAGACAGCGGGAAGCGACTTTGTTTTATACTATGTAATGATATAGGGTTTAAATAATATATAGAATGTTTTTTTTTGTACTGTTTATTTTATTTTATGTATGAGTTACATTTTCTTTCTTATTGCTATGTTAGTTTGATTTGATATAATACTAAGGGGGGATGGGAGTACAAAAGTAAGTATGAGAGATAAGTACAGGTATGTACTTAAGATTAAATTGTTTTTTTACATGTAATGCTACTTTCATAAAAGTTTATTTAATAATGTTGCAATGTTATAGTTATGAAAAGGTAATTGTTTATTTATTTGTTGCGCTTTCCCCAGCATCGCAGATTTTCTCCATAACCGAGATGTTCCTGTCTTTTATGGCCATTGCCAAATTGTACTCAGTTATTTTGCTAGTGTTCGCTGCCTCGGCGCACGCTATGTACCTGCCATTAGCATCATCGCTATTGCCCGTGTAATAGACGCAGGTTCCAGTGTGGCGTGAGACCGCAACTACCGCATGTGGTACGCTGTTATGGAGTTGGATGTTCCGAGTTGTTCTGTGGAGTATTATGACTGACTCAAAGGTTAGTCCTTGGGCTTCATGGATGGTATGAATCCTAGAACCCTCACCTGTCCCGTATCCTTCGCTGTGGAGAGATGTTTTTTCCTCTTGCGTGTGGGTAAGGAAAAGGGTGTTAGGGACGGTTTTGGGTTTATCCTCGTCTGTGTATTTTTTTAGCCTTAAGGGATGTACCCGTGGTTTGGATGCGTGCATGCCGCTGTATATATTTCCGAGGGCATACGCGACATCCATCGGGTTCCCATGAGTGCAGAGTAACTCCTGTGTGATGCTGATGACCAGGTTTGACCTGCAGTATTTAATGGGAACAGGTTTTTCCTGTCTATATATGGTAGTTGGGTAATGTCACCGACCATGACGGCTTCACTGGCCCGGTTCTTTTAATCGCCTGAACTATTGCTCCAAATTGGTTCATGAGAGCCTCGTCGATCGTAAGCTTTTTACAGCTCCCTTTCTCCGAGTCTTTCAGTCCATTTACCAACATTGAAGCTAATGTTCTCACCTTCTCCTTAATGGGCGTATTGAATCGGGTTTCCAGCTTTTCTCTCAGGTCGTTTGCTGCCTCGGTGGTTGTGGTGACTATGTAGTCTCCTTGGGGGTTGAATGTTTTTATTATCCAGTTTGATTTTCCACATCCGGGTACTCCATTTACCCATGATAGTTTTGGTAGTGACCAGCCCGAAAGATTTGCTTCGCCAGCCAAGCCATTTAGAGGATCTTGGCGTCCAGCATGATTTTCGTGCATTTAGCCACCACTACTATCGGGTCTTTTGGAGGAGTGGTAAATTTAAGGATTTGTGATGTTGTTGATGTTGTGGATGGTGTTTGGGGTGTTTTGCCCTCCTCCTCAACTGAAGGGACAAAACCTGCCGTTCCGCTGTATGCAACTATACCCCGTGATTTCTCCGAGTATTACGTCAGACTTCTCGTTGTCAAAGATCTTCCGCCTCCGCCTCCCTGAGCCTCAGTTGCAATAAGCCTTTGCTTCCCCATTTTAGAGAGTGAAGGATGTCATCGCAGATTGTTGTCCTCGGATGAGGTTTCCTTTGGTTTAATAAAAGGTATAAATGGCGTTGCTTCCATCCCCTGGTCCCTCTTTAGTTTTCGTTTTTTTTGACCAGAGATGGTATGGATTGGATAGCATCACTCAAAGCTGATATATACTTTTTATTTTGTTTTGTTTTCCACCTCTTTCTCCTCTTCTTCTTCCTGTTTTTGGGTTTGGGAGTTTTGCTCCACATGTTTAAGTTGTAGCCGCTTTGCTCCGAGTCTGGTAGTGGTTTACCCCAGTAGTCGCGTTTACTGGTTTCTTCCTGAGGTTTTGGTGGATTAAGAAAATTGTGGTTTTCGCATTTATCCTCATATACGACAATGTCGTGATACGCTGAGGCCCTCAAACTGCCCACATGATCAAAAGTTGATCCCCTCTGGAAGCTTACCATCATTGCGTCCACGCTGATCGTTTTGCCACTAACTCCCGTTCCTCGCCTGGATATGAGAATTTTTATTAAAAGAGTGCACGCTTACAATGGGTTTGGGGGTCGCTTCCTGCACCGTTGATTAGTATAATCACTTTGTTCTTAGTTCTCACCAATCGAAGGTCCATTTTCCCTACCCTCACCTGCTGTAGCGCGTCGTACACTTTCCCCCTCATAGTAGTTTTTGAAGTGCTGCCGTTAAGCAGTACTCCTAACCCAGGCGATATGGCGATGTTTGTTTTGGCTCGGGCCATGCAGAAACTTATTTCTAACCTTTCCTGTGTAATGTCCAAGGTCTCACAAGGTCACTCCTCTCACTTTGATTTCGGGTTTGCTGGTCTCCCCGTACTCTAATAAAGATTGGAGAGTGATAAGATATTGGGTTGTGCCCGTGTTAGTGATAGGAGTTTGCCCTGGTGTGGTTGTTTGTTGTGTTGTGCTTGTAAACCTCAGATGTGCTTGCGATGACAACAAAGTAGTAGTCCCTGTCCCATCTCGTTTAGGAAGGTACTGTAGGCTGTCCCCCGCTCGTCCTCGGTGCTGGTACCCCACCATTGGCTCCAAGCATTAACGTCGCCTGCTAGTATGATATTTGTTGTATTTAGTTTATTTATGTAGTGTTTGGTTATGATGAGGTTATGTTCTATGTTTTCCCCCTCAAAGTAAACCGATATTACTCCGAGCTTAAGCTTTCCCACTTTAAGAAGTACGGCTGCTTTGTTCTCTGTTACCAGTTGTGGGTCATAAATTACTTCAATCTGGTCACCGTGTGGTGTAGGGTGTATGTGTACGTACTGGGGGTTGATGCACAAATAATGGTCTGGCTTACGTAAGGTGGTATAATGTGCGTCCATAAAACGATACACGGAATACACTCACATATAATATACAAGGAGAATAGCGTTTGCAAACACACACAGCACAGTTTAGGAAGCGGAAAGAAGAAAGTACAAATAACAAATAATAGCGGAAAGCGTTTAGGCGTCAGCAATACGTTGTCGCGACAGGTTTAAAGCGGGCAGATGCGAGGCAAGCGCTTCGCGTCGTGTTAGGGTCTCGACTGGCGTACGTGCGCAGGCGCAGGTGCATCACAGCACGGTCGGGGCCCGAAACTCATTAGTGTCGAACAATAGGCCTGCTTTGGTGATGCGCGTTTCCAAAGCACGGCGCCTCGCTGTCTATTTTAATGTAAGTACCTATATTATGTAGTGTGCAGTAATATTACATAGGTAATATTAAGTGCCCACAACCGAAGACGAGTACCGCCGCCTTTACGGGTTTGGTCCGGTTTAATGAGCATTGGATGATGTTAACTCCTGGATGCTGTTTGATTAAACCGGTCCTTCCCACGTAGGGTTCCTGGATCACGGCTAAATTGTATTGTGCTTCCTTCGCTGTTTGTAGTTCAGCCGTGGCTAGCTCGGAGCGTTGTAGGTTGATTTGGTTGATTTTCAACTTACCTGATTTGGTTTGTTATTGAGGGGGTTGTGTTTGTGTATGTGTTACCACTTTAGCAATACGCTGCCCGAGTGCGCGCTATAGCATCCCACTTTTGCTTTTCTTCGCATTTCGCGCTGAAAGCAGTGTGGTGTATGCTGTCCTCGTCTCTCTTAGCTCTCCTGCAGTTCCTGCACGCTTGTCGGACGCCCTGCTTCCGGCTTGGACAGTTGTCCCAGGAATGTGGATCGCCGCAGTAGCTGCATAGATCCTCCTTTTCCCTGCACAGTGCCCTTGTATGGCCGAAACCGAGGCATTTGGCGCATTGCACCAGTGGTGATTGGTCCACAATGGAGCATCTCTGCAACAACCCAATGAAGACCTTGCCTGCCAGTATGAATCGCTGGTGGAGCTCTGGAGAGATTTCGAGTACTACATTGCACTCGAGTGTGTTTCGCGCTTTTTGTGGTATTTTATTTTTAATGTTTTTTGTGAGGTTTCGAGGCCCTCCATTCGATGTTTGTTTTGTGTTTATTAGTGCTAATATTTTGTCGTCTTTGTGATAGGCGAGAAGGTCCTTTGGCCTGCGGGTTATTGTTCCGCTCGACCTCGAACTTTAGGTGTTTGTTCTCGCCATCACACATCGCACAGCTGTTTCTACGCCATGTATTGAACCTAACTAATTACTAAATATAATTTTAAAAAAATACTTAAATAAAAGGGTAACATTTTTTGTTTTGTTTTATCGATTGCGGTGAAATTGTCCGGCCCGCCCGCTCCGTCTGCGGAGATCCCCAGCGCCAACACAACTCTTTGCGGGTAGTAAAGTACGTTATGTCAACAATTGTCGTATATTTGTCGTAGAGAAATTAGAATACACGACCTAACCAGAATGGGCTCGTTAAATATTTGTTGGATAAATTTGACGTTTTTTTTCAAGGATTATTATTATATCATACTAGCTGACCCGGCAAACGTCGTTTTGCCATAAAAAATTAAAAATAAAATTTAGGGGTGGACTACCCCTAACATTTAGGGGGATGAAAAATAGATGTTGGCCGATTCTCATAGATACCGGATGACCCGGCGAACGTTGTTTTGCCATAAAAAATAAAAAATAAATTTAGGGGTGGACTACCCCTAACATTTAGGGGGATGAAAAATAGGTTTTGCCATAAAAAATATAAAAAAAATTTAGGGGTGGACTATCCCTAACATTTAGGGGGATGAAAAATAGATGTTGGCCGATTCTCATAGATACCGGATAAGCACAAAAAATTTCATCAAAATCGGTCAAGCCGTTTCGGAGGAGTATGGCAACGAAAAAAGTGACGCGAGAATTTTATATATTAGATATTAACTTCAGTATAATAAATATTGTCAATATCTTGATAAGCAATTTAAGTAATAAAACTTTAAAATCTTGCTTTTAAGTCAAAACAGTGTTTAAAGTTAAGCAATGGCTAAATACTTGTTTAAATTGTTGTCTGTTTAACAATATTAGCTAAAAAAAACTGTTTTGAGCATTCTCTAACTTTAACCATTGTTTTATGGTAAAGCAGTAATCCTTTTATTAAACATTGACTTAAGTTAAGAGCTTGGTTTAAAACCGATGCTATATGTCTCTTTACACCACATTTTGGAGTGACAGGGTTTGTCTGTATTGATTTAGTCCACTCGCTACTAAAAAAATTAAGTCATAACTTTAGTAGGTAACTGCATAAGAAGGTTTCACAAGTTTTATTATCGTCATTATCATCATCATCTCAGCCAAAAGACGTTCACTGCTGGACAAAGGCCTTCCCCAAGGATATCCACAACGACCGGTTTTGTGCTGCTCGCATCTATCCGCTTCCCGCATCATTATTAGCGACTGGTCATAGGCCTGGCCTCTCCAAATGGCGTTTATTATGCATCTTTCTAATTACATTTATGTTGTATTTTATACTTAGTTACAATCTTGTACTGTGATATATTAGGCTATTTGTAATTAATTATATAAAGATAAATAAAATTATTTTTAAATGACTTGTTATTTATTATCTGAGTATAAAAAATTACTTTTCCTCTTATAAATAATTAAGTACTTAAAATTAGATATTATAACATTAAAAAAATAAAACATTAATGCCTAATTAAATGAGTCATGAGATTTTAAATGCATACGTCATAATAGGCATTGTATATACTATAGAGATAAGATAGCCAACATCTCAGTGATTGAGGATTCCATGTGAAGCCTTTGCCTGCTTTCACAGCTCTTCTCTCTATGAAGAAGACATGGGAGTTATTTAAACTTAGAAGTGCTATACAATACGCACACAGTTTTATCAAGTATTTGCAAATATCAGATCTCCCCCATTCATTACACAGTCACTTGCAATGTAAATCTTGCTGCCTGTCGACGTCTGCACTACATTGCACGCAGCAATCTCGGCGTAGTTCACACCACCCACCACGTACACCAATACACTCTTGGGCTTCAAAGGAAACACATTGCCAAAGTTAGGATCACTCTTCAGTATCTTGTTTAAGCTTTTAGCATCTCTACAACCGAATTCTAAATCACTTTGCAACTTTAGATTAGATAGCTTTTCATTCAATGTCTGCATTCCATCTTTCAATCTAGCTGAGATGCTGCCACCAACCCTCAAGTCATTCAAAGCAGACAACTTTGTCAACACTTCCGACAGTGTATCCGAAGTTAAAATTGTATTACAAAGCACTGCAATGAGGGGGACGTATCCACCGTTGAAAACATAACTCGGTGATGAGTTCCCTATCTTGTCAGGTTGAGATGGTAACTGTTTTAGTTTGTTTGCTGTAGCCTGAAAGCCACTCTGCCATTTAGGCAATCTATCACTCAAATTGCCTAAATTTGATATATTTAAGGATAACTTTATACTGGAAGGCTGAACCAGTAACCCTGCATTGATCAAATTATTAAAAACATACAATAGTTTATACCCAAATGCTAATACATATTTGCTAACTAAAGAATTATATTCCTCATAAGATAACCCTTGTGTCAAGCTAAGCAAACACATGAGACGTAAACTATTATAAATGTGAATATCAGTACCAAAGTGCTCATCAACAAAGGTGAAGTTGGATTTCTTATTCCGATTATTTAACATTTCAGTTTCAGTGACTTTCAGATTTTCAAATTTGTTGCTCATCTCTGATATTATTGTTTCACATGCAAGCACATGGTTGACAAGGTTTTGCTTATAAAGTGTCACTTGTTGCAATTTGGTAGCTACATAATGTTTCATCTCTTGTATACCCAATGCCTTAATATCTTCATTCTTCAATAACTTAGCTTTAGAGCTCAATACGCTTAATACTTCTGAAAAATGTCTGTGTTTAATTTCTCCATACAAATTGTCTATTGAGCTGTCTAAAGTCATTACAGTGGGCTTATCAGCAGTCTTTTGCTCTTCAAGCCCAAAATCTAGTTTCCCTTTTTTGTATTTTGTTTCTTTAACACTGAGATCTAAATGACCACAATTAATATTAAAGATTTCACTGAGCAACCCGCTGTATGTAGCAGGCGTAAGCAGACTAGCAGGGTAATCTTGGTTTCTGTCTATCACTATGAGCGCTCCTATTTCTGTAAAAGTATCAGATCCCAAAAAATCTCTTGCATATGTCTCATTGTAGACTTCAAGCATATCCAGTACACTGGCTGACAGTTTTCCAAGTGAAAATACAGATTTTGGCTTACCAGTAACATGAAATAAGCTCCAAAGTGACATAGCTGCACTTGACAACAATGACTGATTCTGCTCAACAAACAACTGCTTGTAAATAAATGGTAACTCCAGACTCAGTAACTGATCATCTAATGCCATTAATTCCCATGATAATGTGTGCATTTTAACAATACCATATAAACCTCTGCTCTCTAATATAGACTCATAAGAACTGAGAACTTTGGGTACAATGATAATGTGAAAGCATCCTAGTTCTGCAAGAGCCGAGTTCTGGCTCAAAATAGATGAGATCTGGTCTAAGACACACTTGTACTTCTGTATACATGCTGGAATAAAGTAGACTCTAGTCACATTAGCTGTCGAGCTCAGTTGTGGATCCATTTTGTAAATCTTGTCAACACCATGTTGTCTGCAATAAAACACAAAATATTGCATTTTAACAGCCATGAATTACATAATCTTAATTCAAATGCTATAGCCAACTTTGCTACTTTCTTAAATAAGAAAAAACTAAGTAGGTTTGAAAAAGTGTTAAAAATAATCCATGAGCAGAATTTAATATTTTTTCCACACATTTTATAAATTGTAATTAGTTTGCAACAAAAATTTGAGTAAAATTAAATAAATGAGATTAGTGATACTATTAATGATATTAATGATATTTTGTGTTAGGGGTAATTACGATTCAAAAAGTAATATGAACCATCAGTTAAAGTAGAATAAAATTGACTTTTGAATAATTTCAGAATTACCCCAAGGTGATTCGTAATATCCCCCTGTGCTAAAAAACCCTGACTCAATATTTCCAATGTTTTATTTATAAAACCCAACTACATAATTAAATATCGGTCCGGGTGTCGCAAAGGGGGTGCAGGAAAAATACACTCTAACTTTTTTTTCACAAACTGACGAAAAACATAGTAGTGTTTGAAAGTATGTAAAAAAAAACGTCGCACGTACAAAAACGTCGTTTCTGGCGCTTCGCCGGCCGCTGCCGCGGCACGCTCGCTCCGCTCGCTCGGCTCGCGCGTTTTTGGTCAACATAATAACCTAACCTAACCTAATTAACTCTTTAGATTTTTTCTTATGGCGGGGGAACTGAAGATTTTTTTTACTTTTTTTACTTTTGGTTTTTTTTTTGATAGCTATGTTTTTTAAAAAAAGTGTCGGCTCCATATAAAAATCAACTGAAAATTTTCTAAGTTTTTTTTCACAATTTTTTTGCACTTTTTTTGGATTTTCTTCTATCTCTTATTGATAGCTGTTTTTCGTCAGTTTGTGAAAAATTAAATTTTTCCTCGAAAAGTCCTGCACCCCCTTTGCGACACAACGTGGAACCAAGCGAAAAATTTTACAAGTCCAAACTGCATACAAAAATATCGCAAATTTTTCTAAGTGTCGGCTCCATATAAAAATCAACTGAAAATTTTCTAAATTTTTTTTCAAGTTTTTTTTTTTTAATTGGATTTTTTGTCTCTTTTTGATGGTCTATGTTTTTCATCAGTTTGTGAAAAAAAGTTATGAGTGTATTTTTGCTCGAAAATTTTCTAAGTCCTGCACCCCCTTTGCGACACCCTAACCACTACTTTGACTAATTAACCGCAACTTAGACCTATAGTCATCTAATAGAAATTTCTGTCGGAATTACCCCAATGCACCTTATAGGTATCTAGTTTACAAATTGAAAAACAGCTTTGGTTAGAAAGATTCAGTGTGTCATACCTAAGCCAGCTAACTCCACAAATCCTTTCAAGTGGCTTAATAAGAGAGGGGTCTATAATTAAGTCTTTCTTATCCCCGCATATTTCAAGAATACTTTTTAATTTACACTGAGAAATTGAACTTAAAGATGCCAATTTCAGTGAAAGAGGATGTTCCATAGTGACTTAACTCTCTGGTAAATTTTTCATTCTCTTCTTTGTTTTAAAAACTCATCACCACATCGTCAACAACCGTAATAAGGCGTCTACTGATAACCAGAATATGTAATTATCATTTTTGAGAAAAAAATTAAATTCTTAAATTGCAGGCCTAAATAAACATGTCATTTGTATATTTTGCCTTATTAACAATTAGAGCAAACTCTAATTTGTAGACTTTTATTCTTAACAAATTACTTATGTGTTTACAATTTTACATTGATTAATGTGAAGTAAGTAATTTTAGTGAAAAATTATTAAAAAACTTTCTACGTCAGAAGCAAGCAGCTGACACTGACAGACAGATGCTTTTTTATTTTTCTTCTGTTGCTTATGGTAGGCGAAGGGGTGAAGCTCGTACTGTCAAGTTCTGTTATTTTTCATCATCATCATCTTTTCAGCCAAAAGACGTCCGCTGATGGATACTTATTTATTGGTAAATAAATGTTTCCCACTCTCACACCAATTATCTAGCCCCAAGAAAAGCTTCCTTAAGAAACTCGTTATATGGTTAACGGATGACAACGGATAAACATACTTAAATACACTTAAATACATACTTATAATACTTACATAGGCAACACCCAGACCCGAAACAATATAGAAAAACAGGTATTTCTAAATTGATCCGACCGGGATCGAACCCGGGACCTCAGAGATAGCGACACCATGAAAACCGGTATGCAGGCCACTCGACCAAGGGATCGTCGTCTAATATATAAAACTAGCGGCCCGTCCCTGCTTCGCATGGGTGGACATTTTTTAAAATAATATAATCTATGTTACTCAGCGCTAATGTAGCATTCTAATGGTGAGAGAATTTTTTTAAATCGGTCCAGTAGTTTTTGAGTTTATTCGTTGCAAACATACATAGATACATACAAAAATACAAAGTTTTCCTCTTTTCAATATTTAATTAGTTTTAGTTCAAGTATCTAATATATTAGCCTCTCTAACAATTTCTCAATATTTTTTTAAATATTTTTTTATTAGGAAAACGAACTAGATAAACACAAACATAAATACAAGCATTAAATAATCCACTTTGCATGAAGTCTTATTTAAGTACATGCATCGTTGAAAAAAAAATCTTTAACAATTTATAATACCTACCATTACCATGTTCGATATTTTCAAGGCTGAAGCGGACTAATGATGCATTGAAAATAATCGGTAGAAGGCTATTTAAATTCCTTCGCTTTTAATAATATCAAACGTGTCGTGGTGTGTGAGAAGTTTAAAATAAATAAAATTATTAGGAAAACAGTAATGAAAATATTACGTACGTCTTAATAATAATAATAAAAAACAAAAATCTAAATGTAAACCCCCTCTCTCGTAGACGGGGCGCCCCACTTCCTTTAAAAACAGACCATTTTTATTATTCCAATTTCATTACCACAAACATACCATTTTGACTTGATCTTTTATTTATTTATGAAGCATGTGATATACAATGGATGCACATGCACATGCAAATGAAGCCTTATAGGATATTTTTTTAAATAAAAACTCGTAAATTTTTAGTTCATGTCTGTTTTTACCTCAGAATAATAACTAAAGCTAATTTTATTGTTCTGAGGTTATTACTGGAACGTGATGCATGGCCTTAGACAAACGCTGTTTGGCCTTCTGCCACATTTAAACGATGCTGGGTCCTTCATGGGTACCCCATTATTTTTTATATAAAATTACTACTGCAGTTTTAACTTTATGATTCCCACTTTTAATATTTACAGATAATCATTTTATCCAGATGGTTTACTATTTCCGGTCATGCGTCGTAATGAACATCCGCAATATCCTCCCTCTACCCTCCCCCTCCCCTTCCCTCCGCCACTCCGCCCCTTACCGCGGGATTATCGCTCGTCGTCGTGTAGTAAAAATTTATAGAAATGGCAGCGAGAATACTCAGGAAAATCGTAAGTTTAAAAACAGCGTAAGGTTTTAACCTGAGTTTTGCCCCACTGCATGCTGATTTTTAATATTTTCCAATAGTAAGCTCTATAATCGCACAATCCAAAAATAGACGTACTATAGTTATGTCAAGGAATTACATAAAAGAGGTTTTGAAGCCTTTTCGTGAGAGTAAAGTTGTGGGAGGCTTTCTGAGGTGGTTCGAGCTTACTGCAAGTGTTAATGCTGGAGGGAATAAGTGCGAGAAAAATGAGGTTAACAATATTTTTCATATAGTTTTATGGTTAGCTAGTGTAAGGTTATGCAGAAAATATTTCTTCTTTTTGTTTAGGCTCCGGCGACCCGGAGTGGTGCGGCTCAGTACGGCTCAGGATCTGGAGTGCGGAGGGTGACGCTGATTCCTGGCCATGGTATCGGGCCGGAGATCACCGTCGCGGTACAAAAGATCTTTGCAGCTGCCAAGGTGCCTATTGAATGGGATGAGGTGGATGTCACAGCTGTTAGGGTAAGCTCCTGTTTTATAATTTATTTAGACATTGTAAGTATATAATTACGTGCCGGTGATTTCTAACACAATTCTAAATTACCTAGTTACTTATTATTAAAATAATTCATGCATTTTTTCCAAAAGAGAGTATGTTAGACTAATATTTATGTATAATTTAGTATTTAGTCACATTTTAATTTACTGCCAGCTGCTATTACAAAGTTCTCAGTTATAACAAGGTGAAGACAATTAATCAATAAGCCAAACTTTTTATTGTTATAACGCTAGTTAGTTAATGAAAGCAAATTGTTACAGCAAATATTTGGTGTAATAGTAGTTAAAAAAAAGTAATATCATTTGCAATAACATTCGTTTCAGATAGGTCTTGCTATAGAAATATCAATTGAAATTTGAAATGTCTATTGATTGAATTTATAACAATTATTTTTATTTAATTCTTATTAAATGTTTCTTTTAGGGTCCAGATGGCAAGTTTGGTATCCCGCAGAAAGCGATTGACTCAGTAAATGCCAATAAGATTGGCTTGAAAGGTCCTCTCATGACACCTGTCGGCAAAGGCTACCGTTCCCTCAATTTAGCCTTACGTAAGGAGTTTGACCTGTATGCTAACGTGAGGCCTTGCAAGAGTTTAGATGGGTATGTATTTACTATTTTATTATTATTATTTTTTATTTATTATTTTCAGTGAAGCGATGGAAGGATATAGTAAAGTGTCATAATACAAGCTTAATTTATTGTGCAAAGGTACTTGTTACTTTATTCTTATCAAAAATGTTAACATTGTAGGGGGTAGTTCATTACACATAATTATGACATATCACTTTGGGTTATGGTGATCCTGTAAATTTTATGTACATGTTTTTATATTAGTCATCACCATCATCAGCTCATTTTATGTCCCCACTGCTGGGGCACGAGCCTTCCCTATGCATGGAAAGTAAGGGCTATAAACCACCACATGGGCCCAGTGCGGATTGGTGGTTGTAAACGACTGCTAATGCAGCCGGGACCAATAGCTTTACGTGCCTTCCGAAGCATGGAGGAGCTCGAGATAGTACATTTTTGGTCACCCATCCGATGATGGCCTTTTCGAAAGTTGCTTAACCTTAGCACTCGCAGACCGAGCGCGTTAATCACTGCGCCACCAAGCTCCTTTCCTCCATTTTAGTTAGTGCTCTGGACTTATTATAAAGTCAGCTGTAAAAACTTGAAAGAGACCCCATAGATATAGACCAAATTGCTGGAGGAGGGCTTTGCATTAGTTTTTCTGTGGCTTTGCCATTGGGCACGCAGAAAAAAAACAAAACTGAATGATCTATGATCCATAGGTCATTTAAGCCTAATGTTGAATTTTGTATGAAGAGTTGACGTAGTTTACAATCAATCAGTAAGTCACTCATTAATATGATAGCTTATCATCATTGGATCAACATGCCATTTTTGTTTCACTTAAACCAGTTTTTTAATCTTTAATTGGTCTGGTTTTATGATAACCTTTAAACAATTAGTCGACACAGTAGTTTCTAACTTTAGCCCTAACATCCTAGGTTTATTTTTATATTAATATTCGCTTTATTTATCAATTGTTTACAACAATTATCTAATTAGTTTAACATAATAAGGCTTAACATAGTCGTTTTGGCGATTAGTTTAGATAAGAAGGTGGTAGCTATGTCGGTAGACTTAAAACTAGTATAAAAACCAACCAACCTGACAACAATATGTATCTTTAACTGGGAATCTATCTGGGTCTGTGACCTGTAGTCTGATTAAAATACCACAGAAGCAAAAGTAGAGATAAAAGAAAAATAGAATCTAGAGATGCTTATTCATAGACATCCGACCAGGACACGGTATTGCGGAAATTGCTGAGCTTTCAGGATCGCGTGACGACGTGCTAGCCACTGCACAGACGAGTTTCATTGTCAATATTACAGATAGACATAACAAAAAGATTGATTTTATTGAGTATTGCTATCGGATTTTTTGCCTTATCTTAGCTATCTTGCATGCGTAAAACATTATTTGATAATTTAATACATGATATCAATATCACAAAATCTATTACAGTATTTAATAGTATAGCTAGAACAAGACAAAAATTGTGAAATACTATTTCATGACATTAGGTAGCCATATAGATAGGTGACCACATGAAAATATCTAAGCTCCTCTTGCTAGTATGTTAATCACCTCTGTCGGAATAAGCTGCCATAACACTCACCAATCTGCAATAAGCCAATCCAGAGGGTCAAGGTCTGTCCTCTGTGTGCTACTGTTTGTGTGGGAATGCCTAAGCCCAGCTGTGGGATGTTAATATGATGGATGAATGTGGCTGATGATGATGACAAACTAACAAATGCAAGCAAACAAATTGTGTAAACTAAACTGTCTATACTGAGATACCTCGAATTATTTGTCTACTTAAACTTAATCAATATGTGAACACACATTGACCTTGTCTCACTTACACATGGGCCAAGATAAGCCTATTCGTGTTTGCGTTATTGTAGTATTGTACCCTCGACACTACATTAAGTTATAAATAAATGTATGAAGCAATTTTTCTATGTAATTATAATACACTTGGTTGCAAAAAAATCGTTCCTCTCTTGATAGATCAAGAGCTAAAGAGTTATGTTCACACAGGTTACGTTAGTGTACTCGCGTTTATTTTACATTATATTTCAAAAACATGTTCCATTAGAGCTATAAATCTTTTCAGCTTGAATAACATACAAAATATTTCCCAAGATACTCTAAAACAAGAACTAAAGTTTAATCTAATACTGCCTGACTGTAAATGAGAAAGCATCAGATTTAAACAATATTTTTAATTAGTCCACCCCTTGGAATAAGATTGTTTCAATTCGACATATAAAACCTAACTAAAAGTAGGTATGGTTGGTCGATTTTTTATGCACTGAAGTGTACTAGGTAGCAAGCTATCGATTCACTTTATCTGTCACGTATATAATTTGAACGCCACTCAACACGTACCTATAGCTTATCTTAAACCCTCAATCCACATTAATCATTAATATATGTAGTTGTGTCACTTCATGATTAATTTAAGAAGTGTGATGTACAATGTGATGTTTTTGATGTGATTTCTCAAGATTTGTGTATGTACAACTCAAAACAAAATGATTATGGAATTGCTAAAGTTTAATGATGTAAATCATAATGTGTCTGTATTTTATGTACAAGAATTGAAAGTATTCCATTATAATCTCCTTAACTTCCCACAGCATCAAGACTCTATACGACAACGTGGATGTGGTCACCATCCGCGAGAACACCGAAGGCGAGTATTCGGGCATCGAGCACGAGATCGTGGACGGCGTGGTGCAGTCCATCAAGCTGATCACCGAGGAGGCCAGCAAGCGCGTCGCCGAGTTCGCGTTCCAGTTCGCGCGCGACAACAAGCGCAAGAAGGTCACCGCTGTACACAAGGCCAACATCATGTGAGTATGCTGATTGCGCTCTTATTGCCAGGTACTAAGGTGCGTTGCATCGAGCACAAAATCAAGGATGGCGTGGTGAGCTTTTAATATCATTCAATATGGTGCATTTGATGTACGCGTTCGAGGTCGCACGCGACAGCAAGCGCAAAAGGTCACCGCAGTACACGAGGGCAATATCATGTGACCACAGTACACGAGGGCAATATCATGTGAGTACACTGATTGCGCTCTTATTGCAAGCTACTAAGGTGCATTGTTGGTGCAGTCCATCAAGCTCATCACCGAAGAGGCCAGCAACGCCAATCCAACATCATGTGAGTACAATTGAGCTCTTATTGTCCGGTATTAAGGTGCATTGAGCTACAAGGAACTCGATGGCGCCGTGGTTAACGCGTCCGGTCTGCGAGTGCTAAGGTAAAGCAACTTTCGCAAAGGCCGGTCATCGGATGGGTGACCAAAAATGTATCATCTCGAGCTCATCCGTGCTTCGGAAGGCACGTAAAGCCGTTGGTCCCGGCTGCATTAGCAGCCGTTAACAACCACCGCACCGCACTGGTCCCGCGTGATGGCTTATGGCCCGTTCTCCCTATCCATGCATAGGGAAGGCTCGTGCCCCAGCAGTGGGGACAAAATGAGCTGATGATGATCATGATGAAGGTGCATTTTCTGAGCCCTCTTTGCTGAAAGCGAGTACTAGATATCGACCATGAGTTTGCGTTCCAGTTCGCGCGACAATAAGCGCAAGAAGGTCAACGCCGTACACAAGGCCAACTTCATGAGAGTACGCTGATTGGGCTCTTATTGTCAGGTATTAAGGTGCATTTGCTGCAACCACTTTGTTACTTTTTAGGTTCGATCATATAAGTCTGCCATTTATTGTCAGGTAATAATCTACATGCTGTACCCCCTTTGTAAATTTTTTAGGTCAATTCTATTTGTTGATTTAGTTCGGCAGATTTTGTATCCAGGTTGGGGGCAAGATTTATTTACCATTGGTTCGTTTAAATCGAGAATTCGTATGGCAAAATTGCATCTCGCCTCGTTTCTTAAGAGTGGCCGCTGCTTCGATTGCTTATCCCCTAGTCTGTCGCAACGCCATATTATATATATACTAGCTGTGCCCTGCGGTTTCACCCGCGTTAATTAGCGACTGTTCCACACCTATTAGTCATAGCGTGATGTAATATAGCCTATAGCCTTCCTCAATAAATGGACTATTCAACACAAAAAGAATTTTTCAATTCGAACCAGTAGTTCCTGAGATTAGCGCGTTCAAACAAACAAACAAACAAACAAACAAACTTTTCAGCTTTATAATATTAGTATAGATTTGTAAAAATATTAAGATCGGATGTTGATGACATCGTTGTCGACATTGAATGGGCTCCTTTGGCTTATGTATAAAGTAAAAATAGATATAGATAGATTTCGACGAGTTGGATTGAGCCACGATAGCATAGTTGGTAGTCTACCTGACCCGGCATGTCATGGGGTGCGGGTTCGAATCCCGCTCGTGCAATTTTTTCAAAACTTTGTCTTTTTTCAAATTGTAATTTGTTCGCAACAATATTTGCGTAAAATTATATGTATATAATCATAAATACACTTTATAGCTTCTTACACAATCTTTCTTACACTCAAAAGTAGAGTAAAAGTAACGGGAAAGGAAATTGTTTTACACTAGCATCATCCTATGGGTCTTACAAATAAACAGCGAATAAGGTCGGAATAGTTATTCAGCCAGACAGACAAAACACGGAACAACTATTCGGAGCTTATTCTCTATTCATTTGTAAGGGGGTATAGATATAAGTAGGTAATAAATACATTGTAAGATGGTTCAAGGCTAGCATAACAAAATAAACAAAACTTAATCGCACAATGACAGCGTACATTGCATGCAAGTTATGTAACATTGATATAGTGAAGTTAGTGAACTCACAATATAAACAAAACTTTCTGTTTATTCTGTTTTTTCATTAACATTTCAATATGTTCAGTGGGCTGGATGGGTTAGCAAATCAGTAACCTCTACCACGAGCTTATGTCCTATATAGTGCTGCTGTATTTCGAAATCAATATTATGTTCATCTATTTTCCTTAATTTTTTTGTATGGACTTTATTTCTTAGTAAACATGTGTTCTGATTTAATATAGAGCACGCATAGTTAGGCTGTCATTCTTATCAGGCGCGCGGTTCTTTGAATCACAACTTCGTAGATAAAGCAATTGAAATTCAGCATTATTTTGATTAGATCTTATCCAGTGTAGTATGATCCGTCTAAGATACGTGAATTATCGTATCGCATATTTTAAGAGTCATTTTACATAATTATATCTTTTTAATTGTTTATAATTAATTATGAAGCTGTTAGTTTCCTTAATATATTTTTTTCTTCAAAGTTCCAATTCTTAGAAACCAATAAGCGAATTGTAATGAAACGTTTTATGCTTAAAAAGAATACAGAGATCTTGACAGTTGATAGAAACGTTTGTTAACCCTAGATAGCTAACCTTCTGGACTACCTTATTTAAGCTAACCATCCGCCGAAACGACGGGTAAAAGAAAAACGATTTTTTTTTTATAAAATGCAAAGTTAGTGAATCCGTTATTTTTATTACAGTTATTTAATGAGATTACAAATTAGAAAACGCATTGTAAATTAACCACATTTATTTACTTATAAAACTACAGTAACTTTTCTTAGACCTCAAATAAAAATAAATATTTTCTTATTAAATACTTTGTCATGCAATATCAACAAAAAAAAAACCATAACATCGGTCTTTTGGCTTTACATGGCACATGGCACATAATCATAATTATAACAAATAATAAACTATTTTTCATGAGCACAAGTGACACAAAAATCAACTTTATGTTCACCACATATCGCTACCTTGCAATTGGCGCAGATACTTTTGGTCATACGCTTCTTCTTGTAGTGACATTTCCCACACGTCTTTCATTTACGATTTTCTCCTCTTGAAGAATTTGACGACTCTTCTTCATTTTATAATTCGTGATGAAAAGCTTGCCCTGAGGCATACTGCTGCTCTTGACTGGTGGATAGCTGCCTCGAAAGAACGCTCCTGAATTTTTCTTTCACTTGCGTCGGCATCGTTGTATTGACCAATATCGTGCGTTCTTCAAGGGGACCCACTTGAAGAACGCACGATATTCAATGCCGAGGTTCTAGTTGAAGTGTTCCCTTTACTCGTAGCCCAAACATACCGATTTTTACCTCGTATGTTTCTTTGAGGCAGTTGTATGATACTGCTTGGTGAAGTTTCTGAAGGAGCTGTATCCGAGCTACTTGGCATATGTTCTTTTTTTTATTTTATTACATGTTCTATGTCTAAAGATATATCAGGTGGTGGACTTAGATATCTTTTTTCGGAATCTGATGATTCATAATTTTCGTCACATTGGATATCATCTTCCACCACTAAATCTTCAGTCTCACTGGCAGAACCATCATCCAGGTCATCGTCACTAAGCTCTTGGTTTAGCAGATTCACTATCGTATCTTCATTCAACGAAGACATGGTAAAAATTTAAAAAGAAACACATTTAACGTCAAAAATATACATGTGGACTCAAATCAAAATACTAACGGTAAAGCTAACCATCCGTCGAAACGACGGGCAAAAGCTGCATATTTAAAAAACTGTGATACGTACCTATTCGATGTGTGCGCCACTGTGACGACCTCACCGGCGACTGACTTGACTAGCAGACCCAAGTCATTCGGACGCGTCGTTAAAAAGAGACGGCGATATTACTTCGCCCTATCCGTCGATCCGACGGAGGTTAGCTATCTAGGGTTAAACTGATTTTATGCCATTTGCAACTACTCCCATGCTGGTCTGGGTCGTGATAAAAATGTATCAGCTGCCTACCTTCCCGTGCATGTCGTAAGAGCCGTCTAAAGGACAGGGGTTCCAAGATGCTTTCGCATCAGGCGTTCGGCTAGCAACCTATCATGTTACCTACTGATCTATTCCACCTCGAAGCCCTACTTTGAAAATGCAAAATGTTGAGGTCCTTCACGGCGAGTTTACTCAAAATCTATATATATAAAAATCGATTGCTGTTCGTTTGTCTCGCTAAAACTTGAGAATGGCTGGGCCGATTTGGCTAATTTTGATTTTGAAATATTTGTAGAAGTTCAGGGAAGGTTTAAACGGTGAGAAACATAAATAATGATAATAATAAGTAACGGAAAATACTAAAAACGACAATTTAATTTTCCAATACAAAATGTTCCACGATTTGTTTGTTTAGTTGTCATAGAAACTATCAAAGTGGTACGAAGTCCGCCGGGTCAGCTAGTTGGTAATAAAAATTGATGCTCTGTCTACCCCTTTTTGGGACGTAAGAGTACGTAAGTACGTACGTATGTATAAAACTTTAAATAGTAGACTTTGAATCGCATAAATTCAGCTATACAAAGCTACTCTTAATTCCTACAACGCACAGTCCTTGCGCGATATACCTATCACATGACGCTATATTGATGCTAATGAGTGGTGTCGTATGCGCCGCCTAACGCCTTTCTGGGCAGACGATAAATGTGAATTATGTAAAACAATTGCCGTTGAATGTTCGCGTTGACATTACGACTCACTTATATCTAATAAATATTTATAGTTTACAGATTTTTTTGTTACGGCTTCCGAAATTCAATGTTATATGTAAATGAGGGTTAAAATCGTTTGTTTTTCTTTTTTAATAATAATCGTGCATTCTTATTGCTAAGCCAGCAAACGTTTACTTCCAAGTCCACTGCTGAACAAAGGCCTCCCCCAAGGATCTCTACAAAAATGCTACTTGGCGATTTGGTAGGTGACTGGTTAGTAATAGAGAAACTTTTTAGCTGTTGTCAACATCTCTACTGCAAAAGTTTGATAAGCATTAAATTATGGCCGGGCTTCTTGGCGGGAAAGTGAAGAGTCATGTCTACGGTTTTGTTTTATTTTCGAAAATTTGTGTTATACCGAATATTAATGTGAAATAATGGTGGATTATTAACCGTTAAGTGTTCGTGAGTGTGCATGAGTGTTGGCAAATGAAACAAAACAGTGCAACGTCACTTTTTAAATTCTCTCAAGAAGTCCGCCCGAGGACCTAGTAAAGCCCCACATCTTTACTGTGATACTCGAGGGGTTGGGGGTATATCATTTCTCACTTCTCATTTCTATTATCATTCATCATCATCATACAGAAAAGAAAATTTATGTATTACTTGTTAGAAAAATTATATTTACACTTAAGCTTGAAGCCATCAACAAAAAGAAAAAAAAAATTATGGCCACTTTGAAATCCAAATTTTTCAAAATATCTGTTTACCACAATAATCTATGCGTACAAAAGTAGAATGCGATATATGTGTATTAAATACTTTAATACGATACTTAATGAATCCCACTGAGAGTTAGTTTTCCGCGATCAGGCGTATGTCGGACGGGCTGTTCCTGCGGTGCTGCCGCGACCTGGCCACCAAGTACTCTGACATCAAGTTCGAGGAGCGCTACCTCGACACCGTCTGCCTCAACATGGTGCAGGACCCCTCCAAGTTCGACGTGCTGGTCAGTACTCTTTTGTTTTATATAATAAATGAATAAATAAATACACATTTATTGGTAATACACGACACAAAGTCACGTTAAAATTATAATACATAATGCGAACAGGCGACCAAGTAGACACATACGAAGATGGCGGGACGACCTTGATAGGATCATGAAATATGTTGCAGGGGACCGGAAGGTGTGGATAAAGTGTGGGGTGGCCTTTGTCCAGGAGTAGGACAGTTATAAATAAATAATTAAAGTTATTGCTGATATTATAATATTTTTAGCAACAGAGGTGGGTAGGCTTTAAAAAAAACGTTAAGTAAAATTAACTTTTAATACTCTCACAACTCCAATAATATAATAATATAAAATATTTATAAAATACAGTGAACAAATTAAATGCCTACCCGACCCAGCTAGGAATCGTACCTGGGTCTTCCACAATCCGGGCGGCTGCACTGACCATTATTACTAAAAAGCAGTGGAAAAATTCAGTGGTTACGTCAGCCTTCCCGGTAGCATAATGGTCAGTGCAGCCGCCCGGATTGCGGAAGAACCAGGTTCGATTCCTGGCTGGGTCGGGTAGGCATTTAATTTTTTCACTGTAATTTATAAATATTTTATATTATTATATTATTGGAGTTGTGAGAGAATTAAAAGTTAATTTTACTTAACGTTTTTATTTTCCCATCACATTAGCGTTAAGTAACATAGGCTATATTTAAAAAAAAAATGCGGTACGGAGTCCACCGGGTCAGCTAGTATTTAATATACAAGACGATAGTAACAGGATATGTTTGTTTGTGCAATGTAGGTTAACATGGCGAGAGCTCGAGGCGACAGACAGATATACAGGCTAACTGAGACATAATAACTGTAAGGCTCGCTAGTACTTTAAAATAAAACCCCACACATAACTTGTAGTAGACTTTATTTTGATTATTTATTTATTTAAACGTACGACAGAAGGCGTCCTAAGTCCAGTGGTGCTTACGTGCAACTAACTTCACACTTCCTACTGTCTATAAGGTCACATTTTATCAACTGCAAATATTTTGAGGATAAATTCAATAACATAATATTAACTATTTTTTATAAAAACACCTCAAATTTGTATACGCTAGTTTTCAAGAAAAACGCCAAAAGATATTTCGATTAAAAAGAAAAATAAAGCACTTTCGGTTGTTTCGATTCAAAGGAGCCGAAACAGAGAGGCCGCAATGCCTTCACCGCTTACATGTGCCCCTAGTTTCATTCAAAACAGCCGACAGAGAGGCCGCTCTTAAAAATATTACAATTTTTGTGTCAGGAAAAGTAAAAAAAACTAGCCTGAATTTTTTTTAAATGCTAGGGCCTTATTTCTCTGATATACTTAATTAGATGTTTTGTCAAAATATTTGCAGTTGATAAAAAGTGACCTTATATACTATTATTAAAGAGGTAACGTTTGTGACGTTGTTTGTTTGTATGTCAGGGCTAATCTCTGAAACAACTGGTCCAATTCCAAAAATTCTTTCACTGATACAATGCTGATACAACTTTGTAGGTAACTAAGGCTACATTTTATATTGATAAAAAATATTTCTTTTTAATATCTCAAATCCACGCGGACGAAGTCGCAGGTAATGTTTTATACAATAACAACGTCAAATGCAATCAGTGACCAACTCGCAGATAAGATAAATTATTTTCTTTACTCTGCAGACGTTATTATTATTACTTTACTGCCGATGCCGTTATGTCGTCGACTTATCTCGAGTGCGCGTCGAAAGGTCGGGCGTGTTTACTCGAGCTTACAATATTCGTAGTATACTATGTCTCGTAGTAATTCATTCATAAACGTGTAGTAGGTACTTATTAAGTCCATTCTCAAATTGTTTTTTATTTCTTAATTTTTTTTAATAAAGTTTTATTTTCGAGTGTTTTAATAAATGTTACAAGAAAACTAGATTAAATACATTTATAAGTGTAAAGTAATAAAATATAGAAATGTATGAATATTTGCACGAAGAACATTTACGAGAAGCACAGAGCAGCTTCAGTTGGACACATATCGACGTGACGAAGCGACATTAGGAATTTATACGATTTTATTTCTAAAAATCCGAACTTTAAAAGTTCTCTCTTAAGTTAACTTAATGTCGCTTAGTCAAATTAATCTTCCAATGCAATCGCAGACCGAACGCGATTACCACTGCACTATCGAATACCCTCCCAAGTTGATATTAATTGTAAATAAATAAATGTTCTAAGTTCTAATTCCTATTCGAATGCCTTACAAAAAGCTTTATAAAAGTCCGGTTAAGCTGTAAATGCTATCTGCCGTCATCAGCCATTAGTTAGGTGACAGGTTAGTTAATAGAGAAACTTCTAAGCAACTGTTCAAATATTTTTTAACGCAAATTTTGTTGCGAACAAATTATAAAAACAAATGTTGAAAAAATTTCCACGAGCAGGATTTGAACCCGCACCCTTCTGACATTCCGGGTCAGGTGCTCTTCCAATTGACCTATCGTGGTCCTTTGGCTTTCATAGTAAAAAGTGTTGAATAATTTCGGCGGGCTGGTTAGAACCACGATAGCTCAATTGGAAGAGCACCTGACCCGGAATGTCAGAAGGGTGCGGGTTCAAATCCTGCTCGTGGAAATTTTTTTGACATTTGTGTTTCTAAACAACTGTCAAAACTATTTTCTTAATAGAAATTGTACGGAAATGGTAATTTTCCGTTTAATGTTCTGGAATTAATTATAGTTGTTGTCAACATTCCTATTCCACAGTTTCCAAAAAAATAATGTTTTCGTGTGTTTGTGGTCAGGTAATGCCGAACTTGTACGGCGACATCATGTCGGACATGTGCTCGGGTCTGGTGGGCGGGCTCGGCCTCACGCCCTCCGGCAACATCGGCAAGAACGGCGCGCTCTTCGAGTCCGTAAGTACACGCTACACAAGTATTCTAATAGAATAGAATAGAATAGTTTAATAGTTTATTCGGCAGACACGGTAAAAAATAACGTTTTAGTAAAAAATATGCTGAAGATGTGAATCTTGTGCTCTTCTGATTCAGCTTCCGAACCATTGTACAGACAGCATCATATTGATTGTATCAATCTACATAAATGTCATCATTTGGCACGTTATCAAAAAGTAAATTCAGGCAATATGAGACTCAAAATTCATGTTAATGTGACCTTAGTTCACAGAAATGTGATGAAATAATGTTTTTGATCAATGAGAATGCTTCGATCAATTTGACGCGCTGTCTGTACAGACGTGAGGTAGTCGCTCTTTAGAAATGTAAAGAGCAAACATAAAATAATTAGCCAACTATTTATTTTCCCATCACAGTTTTTTTTTTGTATTGAATTTATAATTAATTTATTTTCAACAAAATTTGTACGATTTTGTTTATTTTAATTATGTAAATGTAGATGACAATGGTATTTCGCCCTGGCTTTTTCACTTAAAGTTTCTTGCTCGGGGATAGCAAGCCAGAACTATTGTAAATAAAATCGGTTCTAAGGTCACCACTAGCTCACACTTTTGGTGCATTTAATACAAACGTTGACAGAAGGAAAGATTTGTCTGCCCATGACATCTGCCTGCAATTACTTCAGTTATTACCTCATGATGGGATATAGGAACCCCAAAATATGGGACTTCTATTGGTGTGATAAAGATGGCTTTTAATAAAAAATATATTAGAACTTGAAACTTATTGTTTAGGTTAAAACCTTTGTGCGAGAATAAACGTAAGCCAACAAAAAAAATCTATGCACTATTGAGTAAAGAACGGCACTTTTAAATCTTACAAAACAAAAGTAGTAAACTAACTAAATAGGACAAAAACTCAGTTAAAACAATACTGGCAAAAAACAATATATTTAAAATCAAGGTTGTCTCTTATTTATTTGTTTTTATATTTATTGCACTAACTAACCAAAGTTTTTATCGTCAATTTTTTTTAGTTTTACGTTTTTATTTATTTTAAAGATACATATTTCTTAACGCACTCATTATGGAGTTTGAAAACTTATTGATTTCGTTTATAAAACAAGTGAGAAGCCATCATGAGCACAAACTGCTGACGTAAGTCTATTTTGACAAACTGTCATAGTATGATACTAACATTGGTGTGGGCCTCGTTTGTCATACAACTAAAATATATACATATTACTGATCGTAATGTGCATGTTGTTACATGTGAACTAATCTTCCTGTCAAGTCTTACTCATACTTATAATTTGTTGCACTATATGTATTGTCTTAAATGTAAATGTCTGCTATATTTCCACACACAAAATGAAACTTTAATAACAGTTTTATAAATTAAAAAAATAATAAAAATACATTTATATAAGTACAAGACAGCAAAAACACATTTTTTAATTGTTTTTCAGTTCAGAACTCAAATAAATATTATCGTTACTTATTCCTATAAACAACTGCCACAAAGTAAAGAAAAAACAATATGAAATATTATTATCTTATTTATTTTTCTTTATTGTACTTTTCCTTTTGTGTTGTTTCATGCATAAAGCATGTTCTCATAAAAAAAACTGTGAGCGTAAGGTGTGAGGAGAGTGCTTTTTAAAACACAAACATTCTTTGAATTAGTAATTAGGGCGATGTTTGAATCTTACTGGTGATCTTGAAAGTAAAAGTGACATGAAATACACTACGAAATATAATTAAGTTTACAATTTTATTATAATGATACCGTTCGGGAATTTTCGGTATCAACAATTTAATTGTATTTGATTAAGAGCACTACGTCACTGGTTACTATTTTTATACTGAACATTCACCAACGATAGATATGCACATAAATGAACTGTTTTAATTATTAAAAAATCCAAATTATTAAGGATTGACTGGTCAGACTCTAACATCGCACCCTATACTCATAATACTCATAAATAACGAAAGTTTCATTTGAATAAACGGCACTTTTTCTTAAACTCTGCTGTGTCTAACATTCAGGGGACCTTCAAATCTGATAATGATGAGAATTTATTCCATAAGTCTACTGCAAGTCTAGGTTGACTGCAAGTCTGTTCGTACGAATTTTTGCAGGGACTCTAAACCGTTTGCAAATTTAAAATTAGTGTTGAGTTAAACATGTTTGTATCTAAACCCTTTTCGTAGAAACATCAATCTTTGGGGGTTGATTTAGTTTTTTGTGCGAAGAGTAGCTCTTCTTGCCTCTGATTAGAAGGTCCGAATGTGTCTTAATGTAAAAAGTAAACATCAAAAATAAATGTTTAACGTGCAAGTTTCATTACTTCTTTATTTACAGCAAAACTGTCCATTACATTTATTATTACTGACGGCAGTATTATAGTGTCACAGACAAGTCTTGTCGAGTAATCTGGTGTTTCGTGGCTATAATTCATGGGGGAGTAGTAAAAAATATGAAGCACTTAATCGCATAGCAGAATCAAAACCATTATAATATTGATCAAAGGGGATGTCAATAGAAAATGAAAAAATCTGTCTAGAAAATGTCCGTTAATCATTTAGTTTTGCGTGTGACTGGGTGTGCAACCGAGGTGACGGTTCGAACGCCTCTGAGAATGATTGCGCCATTTTGTGATTTTTTCATATTTGCCTTGTGAAAATAGTAAACGCATGCATTTCATCGAGTTCGATTGGCACTTTACTAGCCTCCTTACCCATCTCCCTCCAA
The DNA here is from genome assembly GCA_963082485.1 of Eudonia mercurella. Classification (NCBI taxonomy): domain Eukaryota; kingdom Metazoa; phylum Arthropoda; class Insecta; order Lepidoptera; family Crambidae; genus Eudonia; species Eudonia mercurella. The sequence continues at coordinate 1,481,231 of OY720039.1, read as the reverse complement.
TACCTTTCTCGCATACAAGAGCCAGACCGCAATATAAGACGAAACACTGACATCCGCCCGCCGTAACCGCAAATCAGTGCAAAGACAGAGATATAAAGGCATGAAATAAAGGCCGCTTCTCGCATACAAGAGCGACACCGCAATATGGGACGCAACACTTGCACCAGCCGCAACCGCAAATCAGTGCAAAGACAGAGTTTCAAAAGATCGCCGCACGCGCATAAGCAAGATCTTGGCCTCCCGATCCGGTCCGAACCCCTCGAAGAATCTAGTAAGGAAGGACACGCACTAATGCGTGATGCCATTCCCAGAAAACATCTGACGGTGCTTTGTTTCACACGGTTTGTAACGCCCTTTAAGTTTCTCGCCTCCTCGTTTGAGGCAATCAGCAAACTCAAAAAAAGAGTCTTGGCTGTTTAGTGGCTATTACCGCGTTACGAGTGTTAACATTGAGACGAAACACGCGCCAGTGGTCCGGACAAACTCAACCACCGGCCACTAGCTTGGTGCCGGTTCTGACTGCTGGACACGTGGCTACTACTGCAGAGCTGGTCAAGGTATTGTTCCTCCTTCTCCTTTTCCATTCGAACTGTTTACCTGTGTCTTTGTACTTTCCACGCAGTTCGCAATGTTTCACAGTATAGTGCCAATAAAAAGAGTCCACACCTAATTATAGTATCGCCTGCGCCCGCGCCACATAGACATGTGGGTACAGACGCCTGCCAACCTACTCAAAACTGTCAAATTTCTTCAATACCCTTTCAAACATATACTTAAGACGACATCTCGCTTTGTGAACATTCAAAAAGGCTGATCCTTACTGGCGCTGTCATAAGGTCGAAAATATGTAGCGCCTGCGACAATTGAGACCGCAAATTAAAAATAAAACAAAAATCTTTTTAAAAAATTAAAATATGCAGCTACTAAATTACTAATATTGATGCTATCAATATATTTAACTGGTTTCCAAGCATATCAATTAAGTAATTCTGTTGTAATTTGAACAATAGTGGTTTTTTTGTGGTGTTTATGATCGAGTCAAAATTATACAATCGTGTATTTGAGCAAGCAAATTCAAGATAAAGACATGAATTTACCTATATCAACATTTCAGATTCGTGAGTCGTCATATTATAATCTTAAACTATTCGCCGAAAGTTGGTGCATTTTTTCAGTGTGTCGCCTTAAGGCATAAAGTTAAAAGTCTAGTGAATAAAATTGACAGTTTGTGGTAAGTTGACGTGCAGGCGTGTGGCTTTGGGCGAGTTTGATGTTTAAAAAATCTCAGAGGTCGTTTTTCTACCTACAATCCTTTACGACTCTTACCTTGTGTGCCGGCTAGTTCACAGAGCATATCCCTCCTTTGACTGGTACAGCGTAATTTATCAATGTTTTTGCAATCGAGTAATGCTTAATTTACGATGTCATTTCTGTTGCTGTTGAAGGCTAATTAATTAAAAAGCAGGTTGCAGCTGGCCGGCACACCGTTCGTTCATTAATGTACGTCCATCGGAGTGCCTTGTGCGAGTTTTATTAATCATTCGACCGAGTCGGAATAAACTAAAATTTGTATAGCATGGAAGCAGTTACAAGTCGATTACACAAGTTGGCGATGCTTCGATCATAGACAAATTGTAGTAAACTTCACTCGTTCACTCAGGCAGCAAACAGAAACTGACAGAACCGAAACTGACTGCGAGTGTTATTTCCCATCCGATCATGTCATTTTTAACTTCCTCTTCTTCAGTACTATATAATTTCCGATTTCGTTTACGCGATCGAATGAGGTTGAATAGTAAATAAAACTCTGTTAATTAAATACCAACAGTTTGAATTGGATCAAATCAGCGCCACCTAGTGCCAAACTTGTGCAATCAACACGTTCGCATGCCGAATAAAACTTGCCAAAAACTCTGTTAACAAACAAGAGTCAAATGCAAATTCCCTCTAAAAACGAGCGAGTTGTAAGTGGCAAAGCTTTCCAGGTGCCGAGTTGTAAACGCCAAGGTTTTCCAGGTGCACGGCACTGCGCCCGCGATCGCCGGCCAAGACAAAGCCAACCCCACCGCGCTGCTTCTCTCCGCCGTCATGATGCTGCGTCACCTGCAGCTGCAGCCGTACGCAGACAGCATTGAGTCAGCCTGCTTCACCGTGCTCAAGGAAGGACGCGTCCTCACCGAAGACCTGGGCGGCAGTAGCAGCTGCACCGACTATACCAACGAGATTATCAAGCATCTCCATTAGATTGTGTTACCTTTGGTGCCCTGAGTGGAGTTGGCGCGTTCTTTTTTGTTCTTGGTTACCAAACGACGAGTTTAGAAGTAGTGTTACTGTTTAGACGACGATCGATAACATGACGATATTCTGGATAGTTACCGATAACCATAATACTAAAGTTATATCTATATTTACTATCGGTAGTACACATGTTACATAATTTTTGAAGAGAACCTTATAAAATCAAGTTCAGTACACTACAAAGAACCTTGCGACGTCAAAGGTATGACGCGTTGTTGATAGTAAACACATCTGTGTCCTGTAATTTCACTTCTTTTTGTGTCAGCAACTTTATTACATTCTTTCCGACAAGTAAGCTGCCACGTCTGCTGCCCTCTGGCTAATTTAATTGTACAATTTTATGAAACCGAAATCGAATCATAGCTATGCAAAATAATGCTGCTTGGCAGTCTGATTTAGGGCATTCTGTGGCCACGTTGAACGCGCGCACGTATTAGTTGACATGTCGTATCGGTATGCCTCCGAACCTAGGGCACCGCTGGTTATCTAACACGGGAAATTGTTGTCGACGGGATTCTCTACCAATTAATACGAACATTAATTTGTAGTTTTTAGATACATTCTGACTCCTGTCACACCGCACCGCCAACAAATAAAAAAAATATAGAAGTACTGACAAGTGCAAGAAAGTGTATGCTAACTCTTCGTAATTGTAACTATTTTTTAAAAATAACTTTATTTTTGGAGAGTTGCTTTTTCACCACAAACGCAGATGGTTTGCGGCGCTTCGGATGATTACTTTTTTTCATTGCGTTCTTTCTATTACCATTTACTGAGACTTCCATTGTATAACGTGCAATAGACAAAACATTGGCTTATGGCGTCGCAAACCACTTGTGGTTTTAGACCTCAGAAATGTCAATGAAATTTTAGGAAGGAAAGAAAGTGTATTATATATGACAAATATTATATATACCTAAATATAAATAAAAGACAGCGTATCGTAAGCGTAGAAAGCGTCTACGATGTGGTTAAACCTGATTGTACTTCTTATAAAGATAATTCGTTTCGAGATAACCGTCTAGCAACAGTTACCTCGACTCGTAGTTGGAATTTAGTTAAATTGATAAATCAAATTGTTGACTATGAAGTAACGTTCTCGTGCTGTAAGAATGTCTCTTCTTAAGGTGGCGACTGACCGGAGCATTTTGCCGTAACGTAACATTGTTCGATGCGAGCATTCGCATGGTCAGTACAGTAAGTCGAGGCGCTCGCCGCTCGCCCTGTTATCGGTCAGCAATGAGGTCTCAAGTTCGCCGCGAATGTTACGTTACGGTTACGTTACGATGATACGCTTCGGTCAGTCACCACCATTAGATATTATTAGTGCTTATTTATTTGGACGAATGAGATTCGCGTATGCGTGGGTGCTGCCAAAGAAGCGCTGGACATAGTTCTGTTGTTTGTTTCACTATTTTATATGTCTAAAATTATACATTCCATCGTAGATGTAGCTCATAGATCTGTAGTTTAATTTTTCATGTATTTGTCAATTTTTAAGATTTGTTTTCTGTATGTACACACGCCTGCACATAAAACTACCATAAACTGTTAAATTTTTTTAATAGATTTTGTACTTTATATCTTACTGGCTGATCCGGCGGACTTCGTACCGCTTTTCTTTTTTTTTTTCATTTTTTTTTAATACAACCTATGTTACTCAGCGCTAATGTAGCACTCTAATAGTGAAAGATTTTTTTTAAACCGGTCCAGTAGTTTTTGAATTTATTTGTTGCAAACATACATACATACAAAAAAACAAAGCTTTCCTCTTCATAATATTAGTATATACATATAAAGTTGACAATGTATTAAAGAAATATGACATTTTTTAATAGGTTGATGTGTACCTGTCTGTACTTATAATGCTTGGTTTGTAGCAGGTCTACTTATCTGTTTTACTTATGTATGTAGTAAATAATGAACATTATCTTATGCAAGTTCTTTTATGAGCAAAGACAAAGCAATAGTGTCTCTCTCACGACTACTGGCAAAAAAGCATCAAAGTATACCTGATAAGTACTAATCTCAAATTTATAAGAATGTTTGGTATTTGCGCCGCCGAAATTGGTATATTTATTGGTTGGTATATGTATAAATTATATTATAATACATTCCACGATTCACAGGAGTCAAGATAAGATTTGGAAGGCTGTTTACTACCATATGTTAGATACTGGATAGCTTATCATTAATTTATTAACTTTATGAAATCGAAAACATTAAACCGTGATTTCTATGAAATGACGTCTGTCAATTGTAAGTTCCATTATGGAGCCAGAAATATTGTAAACGCTCTCTCTCAAACGTGTCTATTTCCATTTTCCCGAAAAAAGTATATTTTGTATGTAAGTGCATAAAGTTCAATTTCTGTCGGACAGCAAAACACGCTCATTTAATGCCTGAATGTAATATTTAGTCTCCATCATGATTCCTTAGTTTTTGAAATCATATTATATATTGCTTTCTCTATTAAAATGTCAATCCAATTTGTTACCAATGTAAACAGAGTTTACATACGTTTATGTATTCTTAGGGTAGAGAAAAAACTACTGTTGATATATTACATTTTATTCTAGTGGAATACTTTTACCAAATTTTCTCCTCACGACACTGTCAACCCGAGCAGAGGCCTTAACTTCGTTAAAGTTATGTAGAAGGCAGGTAAATGCCTCTGAGAATCTAGTAAAGTATGGGAACACGCTCGTTCTCGATACCGAACCAAAATAAGGAGACCCCCAAATGGTAAGCTTAGAGCAATCCAAACATTGACCCTCTCACAGACTCGGGATCTCGGACCATCTCAATCCAGTCCAAGCGCAGCTGTTGAGAGAATTTGTCTAAGCTTACATTTTGCAGTCTCCTTATTTTGTACAATCTACATGAGAATAAATAATGTGTGCTGAGAAGTGTGCTAAAATATAATGTTACCAATAATTGCCATTGAATCACCACCTTAGCAAACAGTATTTTAGTGGTAAATATATGCGTGATAATTGTCTTGTATTGTATTAGTTCCTTAATTTTGTGATTGTATTTTATTTTGTGTAGCATTTTTGTGATTTTATTGACTAACGTTTTTTTAATACGTTTAGTTTACAGTGTATTTATTCGTATTATTAAGTATAATGTATTCAGATGTAATCTGACAATAAACCTTATAGTAAGGATGTCATGTGTGTTTTTTGTTTGTTTTAAACATTGAAGTACATGAATTGCGATATTACACGAATTTTTTAATGTTTACTTTATTTTTAAAAATAAGTATAGAGGTCGAATAAAATACGTGCGGAAATTACGAATGTTGTTTTGTATATTTAATATCCTGTAAGAAAAACAAAATGTTGTTAAATGTTTCGTGTGGTTTTATTTTGCTGCGCCTGCGCCTGCTTTGTGAAATCTTCTGTCGAAGGACCATTTTATAGTATAAGCTTTAAAAATGTGTGTAAAAGCTTTAGCCGACATGCCTGTGCACAGAATTTTGAAGATGACTTTGATCTTGATGAATTTGACATTTCAGGCGCGGTGTTTCAATTTAATTTCTCGTTTGATGACTCGCTATTGTACTGTACAGTCTTTAGTCAGCTTTAGAGTGATCTAAGCGTTAAATCCTACCAAAATAAATATCAGAAAATGTAAAAAAATCGACCTTATTTTAATAACTGTTTGGTAGACTTTTAATTGTCGTCTGGGAACAAATGAAAGTGTTTTACTGTCTTTTGTCTTGTAATTAAGTTAATTTCTGTCAAATGTTCAGATATTGGATGGTAGCTCAAGATCATTTTGACGCTGACCGTACGAGCACAACACTTCTTTTTACGTTTTAATTTTAATTTAACAGTCTCGGACAAACAACACAACATCACTTAGCGGTGTTGCAAGTGTTTGAAATAGGTTACAATGACAACGTCAAGTGACTGTACCTAAAAAAAAGCGGGCAGCATTGAGTACGGTGCAGTAAACTCGTTTGCGAGTAACATTCTACCGATTTATACATAAATACTTATTTATACCAGTCTTTATACGTACGGCTGCACATTAGACTATCTAAACTGTCACATTTCTTCAATAAATGTTCAACCATATGCCTGCCACATAAAGTTCATAGTCGGTTGGGGAAATTTGACAGTTTGTGGTAGTCTGATGAACAGGCATGTGCACAATGTTCTTTTTTTAAATGCCTTTTAATTGTACCAGGTACACGGAACAGCCCCTGACCTCGCAGGCAAGGACATGGCGAACCCCACCGCCCTCCTGCTTTCCGCTATCATGATGCTCAGGCACCTGCAACTCAACGATTATGCGGACAAGGTCCAGAACGCCTGCTACACAGTTCTGCGGGAGGGCAAAAGCCTAACCGGTGACCTTGGCGGCACCGGCAAATGCAGCGAATACACCAATGCCATCATCGCCAAACTGAATTAGCCTCATACACCATGTGTTGGGAGATACCTCGAATATTTATAAAAAAGAACAGTATTTTTTCGGTCGTGCGATGACGTCAAGAAGATGTATTGCCATTACCAAAAATAAATTAAATTAGTAACAGTAATTTATTTATAATACCAAAGTTTTTACCTGTAACGGTATAAAAAAATGTTTATTGAAGTAGGTATATTTTTTACTAAGTAAACATTCAACGTTTAAAACAAATAAACACAGAAGTGTTTTGAGATTTTTTTATTGTAAATAAATACCTAACTATATAACAATGTTACCGATTCGACTTTGAAAGATTAGAATAGACATTGCTGAACATATAATTGTTTTGTATGCATTATTAAGATTAATCTACTTATGTACTTTTAGCTACTATTTATTGATTCGTGATATTTTACTCAAAAGTACAGCACATGTAATTAGGTAGATTTTTGAATAAAAAATTCCGATAATTATATGCTTTTCATCATCTTTTTTTATATAAGAGATATACGTATGCATGCATACCTACGGGTTTGGTAGAATTCTTTCCTTGTGTCCTATCCACTAAAACTTGCTGTGACCTGACCCCATAGACTATGTATAATATTGGGTCTGACCCACTTAACCAGATGTGGTCTCCTTGGCATGGCAGAGCCCCGGTGGCTCCGTTATGCCAAGGAGACTACATCTTTTGCCTAAAGAGCTGAGCACCCTTGAAAGAACGAAACAATACAACACGACCTAATGTAGAAGCCCAGAAGAGTTAAAGTCCTGCAACTAGTAACGGCTTGACGAATTTTATAGTCCTACAGCTGACCAAAAAGGTTTGTATACGTAAAACTTTTATTTTTGTTTAATAAATTAAGTAAAAATTATTAATAATTTAAGACTGTTAACGTATTAACACTTCCATTGTTCGGCAAAGGCTTCCATCTTATCTTAGTGGGGCCTGTGAGGTTTCCCTCTTGCAGTAGCACTTCGACCCATCGGGATCTTTTGTGCAAAACTTCCATCTTAAGAATGATATCGTCTTACGTCTGATGACTTTGTCACTACCAACACTTCAAGTAGTAGCAGTAGTCTACTAGTTCTAATAGCATAATATAAAAAGCATCAAACGACGAAAAAAATATAGCCTTACAAGCAGACCAGCCATGCAGCATGATTCATCCGTTCACGAGTAGGGTAGTGGCAGCGTCTGTGTTCAACAAGATCATTTTAAAAATTGGGTCATCTACTAATATCTACTGATTTAAATACAGACAGACTATCTGCTTGGTTGCTTCCTAGCTGTCGTCCCGTAAAATTTAAATGTAAATCTGTTATTTTTTGAAGACAAATGTGTCGACCATTTTATCCACTACTACCCTATAACAAATGAATCAGCCCTAAACCACAAACTCTTTGCAGAACTAACTTAGAGACAGGCCCTTCTTTACCATTGGGCACTCTGGAAACGTGCCCAGGGCCCCCATGTTCCTGCCAGATCACTAACCGATAAATATATTTGTTTTGCGAAACAAGAATTACTAACTTATTGACTTTTTTTGCTTTTTAATTCAAATAAACCAGGAGCCTAACACTGGCAACTCTATCTGGCTGTAAATAAATAAAAATACCAGTTGAATAAATCTAGAGTTTTGCATATCTACTCCTTATGCCTGTTGTACTAAAATCTAGTGTAGCATATAAATATATTATATAACAGAAAAAAGATTTAACTCTTTTTTTGATTGATGATTCTAGATGATTCTAGACCTTGCGTCATCGATGTCCTAAATAAGAATATCAATCTTCTCTCTAGGGGACTAAAGAGAAGATTGACTAACATAAGGAACCCATTATCCGTAAGTGCCCAGGGCCTTCAATAAATAGGTTAAAGGCGGCCCTGTTCAGAGGGCATGAGCCTCACCAACTACTCTATAAATACAAGTAGAAAAATTATAGCATACGGGTCAGCACTTCGCCTCCATCTCACCTAGTGATAATAAGGCCGAAGGTGGAAGCGCACTCCACCCGGAATTTTTAACTGCTGAGACACTGGCTATCTTATCTCTAGCTGCCGCAATACAACAATACTTCAAACATTGTTGTTATGGCGACATATTTAGATAAGATGGTGGTAGCTAGCCAGGCGACAAACAAGCTCTACCACCAACCAAACCGAGTACACAAACATGTACCTACCTCCCGCTGGGAGTTGAAATCGGGACCTCTGGGTTTGAGATCAGTGATCGTAACCAATAGACCACGGAGGCAGTTAAAGGCAAGTAAAAATTATTAAACTTTACACGAAACATGCCTAGAGTTGTAAGTCTACCGTAGCCTACCAAATTGTTAGGTAGTCTACCGGTAGGCTACGGTAAGCTACGGTAGTTTTGGTAGATTGCTTTTTAAGATAAATTTTTAGAAATTCACAATATTTAGCCATATATTTGTTACGAGACAAGGACCGTGTCAACTATTAATCTTCGTATAAGATAAACTATGTTGAGAGCTTCTTTAACAATACAAAGAAAATAAATATTTACCTTTATTGTATAAAATTTACTACCTATATAATATGTAGTAGTAGGTAGGTGACGCTTTGCACGATATGTCAACGTCACGCGTCGCAAGCGGCTGTAGCCAGATCCAGGGGTGCGCGGGGAGCGGTTATTAGGATATCAGGATCTTAAAAACACCATTATCGCTGAATTGGCAACAAGCATTTCTGTAAACGCCGAAGATCAACATGTTGTACTGGCTGCAGTTTCTAACAGGAGAGAATTTTGCATGAAACCGATTCACCTTGCCGCAAACATTTTAGACCCCCGGTATCTTGAGACCGATTCTAATGACGATGAAGTTATTAGTGCTTCTGATTTCATACACGTGGGCAATATTTTTGAAAATTGACATCGTACCTGCGCTGCGTTGCTAAATTTAGCTGAATTCAAAACAAAATCAAAAAAAGTAACTATTCAGTCGAATTTGCGCCTTTCTGTAAATACAGTCGAATCAGATGCAAGCCCATCGCCATGTTTTTATAATAATGTAACAGAACCTTAGAGCATTAAACCAACAAGTGAACCAACTGTAGAACACGATATAGACACAGAAGTAGAAGATCCTCTTTCGCTGAATTAAGTAACATTTTTATTTAATTTATTTGATTATGACAATTTGTATTACAAAATTTAAAAAAAATTATAGAAAAATGTTCCTTATTAATCTTTATTTTCTGTTATGTTAATTATTAAGTATTAATCTTTTGTTTTGGTGCAATAAATAATTATTGTATTGTAAAACCATTTATTAATTTAAAACCTACGAATGCTACCGCATTAAATGGTAGGCTACGGTAGTCTACCGTAGTCTACCGGTAGGCTACCAAACGCTTTGGTAGGCTACGGTAGACTTACAACTCTAAACATGCCAACAAATTCATGGCATGCCATCTTCGATCATTCATACCATTATCAATATCATTCTAATGCAATTCTTGTATAAATATAATCTCGGAAACGGCTCCAACGATTTTCATGAAATTTAGTATGCAGGGGGTTTCGGGGGCGATAAATCAATCTATCTAGCTAGGTTTAATTTTTAGAAAACGTTTTATCCAAATAAAAATACCGAGCAAAGCTCTGTCATTCAGCCGGTGGCTTGCACTCTGGACTTTGGGCGGGGCGGCATCGGCAGCGCTAACTCTGCTGAGGTCCCAGGTTCGATTCCCGGTCAGGTCAATGTCGAAAACGAACTTTTTCATATTGTGTTGGGTCTGGGTGGTTGTTGTACCAAAATGGTTTCTGATTTCCATAAAATGAGTGCTTTAGCTACTTACCTCAGGATCAGAACAATGTATGTGATGTCTAATATTTTAAAAAAATTTATAAATTCTAATTATACTATAATATGAAATTGTGGCGGTTTTATCATTGATTACTATGATACGAACTTAACATTGTTCATGTTCTTTACTAAGTTTAGGCATGATTAAGGGTGGTTAGTGTAGTGTTACATTATAAATAGTGAGAGTAACTCTATTGATTTTATTAAGATTTGACCTAATGGACTCTAGATCCCTATGTCTTCTTTTTAATGAGAGAGAAACAAAAACAAATGCCAGTCTGTCACTGTCAGTGTCAACTGTCACATGGCAGCGCACAAAGCGAAAGCATGTTGTTTACATTTTAATAACCTCTCTAAAAGTCGATCGAACCTCTTCAAAAAATGGAATAAATAAACCTAAACAAAGTATAAATTGGTTATTTTCTTTCCCTTTAAATTTTGTGACTATGGTAAAAAGGGTAAGTTTATTTTAATTAAAGCTTTTAAAATTTATGTGTAATTGTAAAGTTGTGATTTTTTTGGTTTTTTGAAGTGTGGTGTATAATCCCCTTTTATATATATTAATGTTGTTAGGTTGCAGAGAAATCCATTTCCGAAGATGAAGGAGACCATCAAGTTGGTAACCAGAATGGCAAAGTGTCGGATGAAAGCAATAAGGATGCCAAGAAACGTTTAAGAACTCGCAGCTTGTACCGCCAACCGACTGTAAATGAGCTAAACCGTCTTCAAGAAACCGAAAGTCTCTTTAACTCCAACCTTTTTCGACTCCAAGTAGAGGAAATTCTAGAGGAAGTCAAAGTGAAAGACAAAACAGAGAAGAAATTCCTTCAATGGTTCACAGAGTTTAAAAATCATTTGCTCTCAATACCCGAAGACAGCACAGAGTACGATCTTACAGAGAAAGCTCTGCTCAAAAAACTCAAAGTCAAATTACCAATTAGCACTAAACTTGCTAAGACTAAATGTATTTTCAAGTTTTACAAGTTTAACAACATTGTAATTGCCGGATCTTATGCCTTAGAATGTTCAATTAATTCCAAACTTAGAGTGGATTTGCAGATAACAGTGCCAGCTGAGACATACACTAAGAATGATTCAATCAACTACAGGTATCATAAAAAGAGGGCAGCATACCTGGCATATATTGCAGCACATGTAAAAGAACATGAAACTGTAGACAATATAAATTATTCTTGGGTAAATGGTTGTGAAAGTAGGCCTGTGTTAGATATTACACTCTCAGGAAAGTTAGGCAAATATGTAGAAGTCCGCATTGACTTAAAATGTGAAGCTGAGGCATACAAGTTGCACAGATTTAGTCCAACACGCAATAATTTGAGAGAATCTTGGCTGCTATGTGATAATGTTGAAAACAACACAGAAGTTGGTCCACCAACCCCATATTACAATAGCAGTGTGTTATGTGACCTAACAGCTTTGGAAAATAATGAGATGTTAAAAGCAACTTTGCTGACAAGTGATAATTTAAAACAGGCTGTTGTTTTGCTAAAGATATGGCTGAGACAGAGAAATCTTCAAGTCTCTGGGTATATTGTGAGCTTGTTAATCTCATATCTTGTTCAGAATAAAAGAATCAATAATATAATGAGTAGCTATCAAATTGTGAGAAATGTTTGGATAGCTCTGAGTAAGTATGTTTTGTTTAATAAGAATCTATTTTATTATATTGCAGTTAGCTGTGTTGATATTTTGATGGCAATTGATTCACTATACAAGAGATTTTGCTTGTCAGTTGCTGTTTCTTTGTATTATATTTATATTTGTAATTTAAAATATGTAATGGGACAATAAGGGACGAAAATAAATATATAATACCATTTGTAATTCTTTTGAAATATCAGAACAAAGTCAAAGATCGTCCGTCCGTCCCGCGCTGTAGGTATAATTAGCAGGCCACCGTACGTACGACCGTGCGTACATATGGCGCGCGAGGACTTAAAACTTTTTAACTACTTTCAGAAACTTCAGAATGGGATGTGAAAGGTATATCCCTTCACAAAGGTGATGATTCACCACCAATAGAAGTGTTCCACCAACACTTCCCTGTAGTGTTTCTTGACAAAACTGGATACTACAATGTTTGCTGGCAGATGTGTAGAGGCACGTACCTAGCTTTGAAACGAGAAAGTGCATTGGCTGTGGACATGCTAGATAATGGAAGCATCAACAGCTTTATCCCACTTTTCATGGTGCCTGTTCGGCCTTTGGTGCAGTTTGACCATATACTGAGGTAATATTTTATAACTAAGAAGCATTACACTAATGATTTATGATCTAAATTACTTGGATTATCATTGAAATTACACACCATGTGAACTGCCTTTGTGTTCTTTGTAGCTGATACTCCAAGGTCTCGGGTTCAATTCCCAGGTTGGGCACAGAGTGTTTTGGATTTTTTAATACGTAGCCCGGGTTTGTTATCACCAACCCACATTTGGCAAGTGTGGTGATTAAGCCATTACCCATCAACTGTATTTCAATTTCAATGATGGAGGCCTTTGCCCAGCAGTGGGACAGTTATAGGCTATTTACTAAGCCTACCAATCTTATACCCGCATGCCATGTGTTTAAGTCATAGTGGGAGTTACTTATTACTACTTACTAAATTTGTTGAAATAAGAATTATGTTTATATAGCATTGTTGTGTTCTGATAGTTAGAAATTAGATAACCAACTAGCAATTAAATCGGCTTACTATCTTGTGAGATAAAGGTCAACCACACCTTCATACAATTAGGGTAATAAGAGCATTCTTCCACAACCAATTAACTTTTCAGGTTCAAGGATTTACAGAAGCTGATACAGTCAGTGATCTCTCAAGTTGCAGCATCTGTCCGAGTCAACTATGGTGTAGAAGAGCTGGCTCTAGTGACGGACACTTTAAGTGCACTCTTTGCGAGGGGCTTGGGTAATCGTGCTGACCTTATATTGCAACTGGTTGACGCTGACTTCTCGTGGTCTGTGAAAAAGAGTCCAGACAAGGTTATCAAAGAAGGGTTAGTAATTATTAAAGTTTTTAATATAATAGTTGACTTAATAACTCTAATAAAGTGTATATTAAATATTTTATTATTATTTTATGTTAAGAATGGATATTAATCTTTTATTAGTAGTAGTAGGGGGTATTTAGAACTTTTCTGTTGGTGGATGAAAGAAACAGAAGGGATTTAAGATCTATCGATCTAAAGGGTTTGGGCACACAGGAGGATGTTATACAGGGAAACTGTTCTGTTTGGGCAATTAAAAAGAATGTGGTCTGCAGTACCTTCCTCAAGGCCACATACACAGAAGGGGGATTGAATAATACCCCATCTGTGTAGGCGTGAGGGGGTACAAGTGTGATCAATACGAAGTCTGCAGATGACCGACGTCGTCTGCTTATCGACTAGACGATAGCGATAGAACCATGGCTTAGTTATATCCTTATATCACAATACCACAATTACTTTATTGTAAATAGCTATGTAGGTTGCGTTTAGCTCAAAAGAGAAGGGAATGGCGTAACATGGAGGAGGTGGATAAATACAGGTTGAAATTGGTGATGATGATAAAATAAAATAAAATGTCTATAGCATTAGTTTCACGAAATAAAGAACGATTATTTTCCTTTTCTTTTAGGTATAAAAGAGAGCTGTCGTTTGGTTTTATATTAAATAAAGAAAACTTCACAAACATCGTAGAAAAAGGGCCATCAGCCAATTTGCCAGAAGCAGAAGAGTTCAGGTAAGCTTAAATCGCTAAAAACTTATGATATGAACATTATAATATTTATCAACGAGAAGTGACATGGAACAGGCTTTGACCATAATAAATTAAATCAACGCACACACGCAAAATTGAGAACATGCCTGAAAAACTGTCGGCCAGTTGGTTTTTGGTTACAAAAGAAAATTGCAATGTAGCCCTAGGTCCAGCCGGTACATTGTTCTCGGTCATCAAGACCGACATAATCAGAAGTCAAAATATGTCAAATCACCTTTAACATAATATTTTGACTTCTGATAAAGAGCATGTAAAAAAAATATATATGAGATTTTGTATAACAAATAATTCGTTAAAAATGATTTATCATGGTGTCCCATCGACTTTGTCGCACGGCTATGATCCGGAATTACACACCTACTACCAAACATCTTGTATACGGACAATTCAAAAGTATTTAATTTCTTAAGTTTATTTGAATAATAGTAGTTTATGCAACTGTCATATAATGAAGGGTATTAAAACACGAGTGTGAGTTTATGAAACGAGCGCAGCGAGTTTCATAATAGTAACGAGTGTTTTAATACCCGTGTTATATGCAGTTGCATACACTACTTTATCTTCACTAATGCAATTAGTCAAACAACAAGAGTAAAAGCTGACAATAGTTTATTTATAATAATTGTTCAAATTTTGGATGGTACAATTTTGAAAGTTAATGTTAATTACCAACCAAACCAATCCATCCACCATCCAATAACCAATGAGAGCGCAGCTGCGCGCGCAGGGCCAATCAGGAGCGAGCGCGCGCTGTTCTTTTTTTATTCAATTGGCACAAGATCTTACCAAAGAGTTTTGTGTATGTAAGTTTAGTAGTTTCGACGAAGTTTTCACGTATAACCCAACTGTTTTCAAAAGCCAGCCTAATATCAAAATTTTATACAACTTGTATGAGGATTTTGACATAAGGCTCGCCAGGTTAATTGGTCGCGTTTTATTGATGTTTTAATGAGATTTTACGATATCGATGTGGATATTATACCATCATGTGAAATTGCTTAAATTGAGTGTTTTGTTGTCTGCGCTATAACAGTAGTAATTATAAGTCAAGTATTGGAAACATAAGTAGAATGTTACAACATTAGTGTAGATAAATACCTTTATCTTTCCCTTTCCACGTGGCCAGAGCGTTCTGGGGCGCCAAGTCGGAGCTGCGCCGGTTCCAGGACGGCGCCATCACGGAGGCGTGCGTGTGGCCCGCGCCCGCGCTGGCGGGGCGCAGGGCCGTCGGGAAGCAGATCCTCGACTACCTGCTCGAGTTCAAGTATGGTAAGTTAAATACGTACCAGCCGGGTAAGTAGGTAATAGCCTAATACTGTCTCACTCCTGGGCAAAGGCTACAATTATTGAGTTGAGGCTTAATCATCACGCTTGTCGAGTTGCGGATCGGTGACCACAAACCGAAATATCCGAATCACACTTTGCTGGGAATCAAACCTAGGATCTTCAGGTATCGAGCCGAGCGCTCAGCCGGTCAGCCGATCACCCGGGTAAACTACATAATTGAATATAGAAAATAATTGAATTCATACTGTGTTGTTGATTGTGTGTTGTTCTGTGATGTTTCTGGATAATTGTCTACTTTATTTGTAATATATTTTTCCCATTATATCGATTGTAATCTAGATAGATCCCTCTCTATCTCTATCTAGACAAATGCCTGTTTTTAGAAAAAAAAAAACGAAACGACCTTAATTCCAAATATTATTGTGAAGAATTACAAAATTTTGTTTTAGTGTACAAAATAATTAATAGTATGTGTAGTAAGCAGAGGTTAGGATATTTGGCAATGCAGTTTTTATCCATATTTTGCTTGTTCAACATCAAAATTGTAGCTCCAGCCCCTGATGTTAGAAGCATGCTGTCCCCACGGCTTGTGCACGAGTCTTCCCTATGCATGGATGGAGAACGGGTCATGAACCACCACGCGGGCCCAGTGCGGTGCGGTGGTTGTTTACGACTGCTACTGCAGCCGGGATATACGGCTTTAAGCTCTATGATAAATTTCGGCTACCCATCTGATGCGACTGTTTATTAACCACATGTATTTTAGAATAGTTGTACCTTTCACCAGGCATCCCATCAACGGAAGTATTCCACGTGTGCGACCAGCTAGAGACGCTCCTCGCCCGCAAGCAGTACACAGCGCCCTGCGAGGAGAGCTCTGAAGCGGTGTTGCGAGCTATGGATGACTTGCGACGCGACATCAGACAACTCACTCAACTGCCGCTAGATGTCAGCGCTGTCTACGGTAACATTACTACAGCTGTGAATATGTATTTACACAAAAAAATTGTTCTGTGATTCTATATGAATTGAAACTTTGTATCATCGCAGCCAAAAGATGTCCACTGCTGGACAAAGGCTTCCCCCGAGGATATTAATAAATTTATAATCACCATTAAAGAAAAGCTTTGTAAAAAAGCTTATTATAAAGTGTCTGATTACATTGAAGACAAAACAGCATGGGTTTAAAATGCTCCAATCACTCCAACAGGTATTTCTAATTTAAAATATTGTTAAGTAATTTTAAACTTTTATAACTTGGTAACGGCATATAAGTTTGTAAATGTCGTTACTTATATATTAAAGCTGGAGTTTCTTGTGCCCATTCTTCTCCACAGATAAAAATAATTCGGACTGTCTCGAGGAAGCCGCTGGATGCGAGCAACACAAAACCGGTCATTGCGGAGATCCTTGGGCGAGGCCTTTGTCCAATAGTGGACGTCTTTTGACTGAAATGATGATACTGATTATGAACTATGTATATGACACCATTAAAGCAGATATGCTCCCCAATATCCTTAGGCACGTCCCCGGTGTTCAGCTACTGCGACCCGTTGCCGGCCATCCCACGCGTGGGCACCAACAAGCCGTGGCGGCGCGGGGACGCGGCCTGCGTCAAGGAGATTCAGCGGGAGGACGGATCGTGGGTCCTGCCTGAATACACCCCTGTCAACAAGGCCATTGTGGAGCTAGGTATCTACATAAAACATTGATAGATGTATTCTAATATTCTAAAGCTGAAGAGTTTGTTTGTTTGTTTGATTGAACGCGCCGCTCTAATCTCAGGAACTACTGGTTCGAATTGAAAAATTATTTTTGTGTTGAATAGTCCATTTATTGAGGAAGGCTATAAGGCTATATTACATCACGCTATGACTAATAGGAGTTGAGCAGCAATGAAAAATGTTGCAAAACCGAGAAAATATTTACGCAGGTGAAACAGCGGGGCACAGCTATAGGTAGGTAAAAATCTTTGGACACTGTTGAGACACAGACACACGTACACGCACACGCACGCGCACGCACACGCACACAATATACAATTGTAAATTAACAACAATGACACTAAAAACAAACATAACTTCATGACACATTGCGTAGCTGTTAAAAAATCTTATATCTAAGGAACAATAGCCACATCAAAATACTTTTCCCTTCCTTGCTTTGGGGGACAAATGTATCTGATTTGACAGACAGCCGTTTTAACTTTAACGTTAGCAAAGTATTGTTTGGTGCACACGCATTGTGCGTGATGTCTCTGTTAGTGAGGATTGTCAATGTAAAAGTTATCTTTAACAGTAAGATTAACCGGAGTTTTGGGGCAATCCACCCTTAGATGTTTTTTTTTTTGTAGTTTAAAGCAGCAAATTAATACATTTATTTTAAATGGAAGAGCGGCGCCTCCTAACACAAGCTTTTCAAGCTTTAAAGTGACACCAGCCCTTGTACATTTACTTTTTTATTCACCCTACCCAGGTCACAGTGGCAAGTGGCCCGGCGACATCGAGGCGTTCCGCTGCCTCAAAGCAGCCTTCCACCTGCAGATAGCCGACCGAATGCGGCAACAACATTCCCTACCAACACAGGCATGTATAGTTCATTCAATTATATACAATCTATGTATACTATACTAGCATAACTCGTGACGTCGTCCGCGTCCGGATTTGAGATTGAAAATGAAACTCTTTTTTAAATAAAATATAGCTTATGTTACCCGCAAGGAATGTAGCTTTCTATCAGTGAAATATTTTTTGGAATTGGATCAGTAGTTTTAGAGATTATTTCATTTCATTCATTTATTTATTCCACGAACAAATAACTTTGTGTTGGAAATACAAATACATAAAACATAAAAAAAAAAGTAAACAATCATAAATCAATTAATTACAATCTAAATAGTAATTAAAATTCAAACATTCAATAAAATTAATAAATTTAATACAAATTATAAATAAGTTCATCATCAGCCCATACTAGTCCACTGCTGGACATAGGCCTCTCCAAGTGCACGCCACCGAGCACGATCCGCGGCTACTCTCATCCAGCTCTTGCCAGCCACCTTGCGAAGATCGTCGCTCCACCTAGTCTGAGGGCGTCCTACACTACGTTTGCCGATACGCGGTCTCCACTCGAGAACTCGTTTACCCCAACGGTTGTCGGTTCTGCGGCTAATATGACCGGCCCACTGCCACTTCAGCTTGCTGATCCGATGGGCTATGTCGATTACTTTCGTTCTCTGTCGGATCACCTCATTCCGAAGTCGATCCTTCAGAGAAACAAATAATTTCATTAATTAATAATAAATATAATTAAATAGTCACAGACAATAAAATCAATCGAGTAAATTCATTTACTTGATAGAATTATAATCTCTTGACCGCCAAAGTATAAATGCGACGCCGCGCCGGCGCCGTGACCTGTACGCCAAGCATTCAATTCAGAGTAAAAACTTTCCAAATGTCTTTATTTTGTGATTTTGTAAACTATGTATTGTCGATCATTGCCGTCGTTGGCTTACAAGGCATGCTATCACAGGTCGATTATAGACGACTGTGGCGGTCAAAAGGTTCTATGTATGTATGTATACTATATTAATACGTGACGAGAAAACTTCGTGTCTCCTTTTAAGCACATCGCGTGTGCGGAGGGGTGTGAGATATAATATAATATGAGCTAATAATTGTAATTATTAATTACTAGCTGACCCGGCGGACTTCGTACCGCTTTGACAGTTTCCATCATTGACTTATATATATATATCAATGGTTTCCATGATAACAAAACAAACAAATAATTTTGTATTGGAAAATTAAATGGTCGTTTTTAATATTAGTAGTATTTTTTAAATTTATTTTAAATATAGCCTTAATATAGCCTATGTTACTCAGCGCTAATGTAGCATTCTAATGGTGAAAGAATTTTTTAAATGCAATTTTTTATTACAAAAATGTTAATGACAAAAATGTATGGATATAGTTGTACATACAGGGGAAAAGGACGAAATGGCCCGCAGAAAACGCGGGCGGATCGTCCGTTCGGCTGGCGACGTCCCCACCAGAAATAATAATAATAGTTGTACATACACAATAGTGCAAATTAATTTTATGAATGTGATATAATTATTGGCTTTTTTTAAAAATAAACTGGTATTGTAACACTACAGGCGAAAGAAACAGCCCTTGCCGAGTTTCTTGCAGCTTCTTCTCGGTACAAGGTCTCCACCGTAGGGTTTACGAGGACATGGTTTTAAATTGACGTTCAAAAAACACTTGTAAAAAAAGTTCATTTTGAATTTAAAAAAAAGAAGCTTTTGCGAGATTCCGTGTGTGTGAGAGGTTGTCTTTGTGCGCGTTGCTAGAGCGCGTTTGTATGTACCTCGCCTTGTACAGTCTCCTTATTTAGTGCTATTATTGTGTGTAATCATATAAATTATCTTTATAGAGATGTACTCGGCGTACGCACTATTGTACCCAAATAGAATAAATATTTTTCATTTCAGGCTTACCCCACACACATTGACGTGCTCAAATCAGGGCTAGTCTTCCGCCTAGAGATCGCCCATCCGAAAGAGATAACGCTGCTAAGGAAAGAGATGGAGAATGGCGTCGCTAAATTCAGGGAGAGCGACGAGAGTGTGAAGTTGCAGTGCGAGACTGTGCTGCTGCCGAGGTTGAGAGGCGCGTTGCATGGGTGAGTTAGCCTGATATATTTCTTTTTACCAACTTTTCTTTTTAAATGTCTTTTTGTTTATAAATGTTTTTTTTCCTTTAGTTTATGGCTTTGTGCGATTAGCACATTTAGCCAGTGTCAAAGCAATTTTTCTTACAAGTAATACATAAATAAACAATATTTCCTTCCTGTATGATGATGATGCATGATAATAGAAATGAGAAGTGAGAAATGATATACCCCCAACCCCTCGGGTATCTTAGTAAAGATGTGGGGCTTTACTAAGGCCTCGGGCGGACTTCTTGAGATAATTTGAATAGTGACGTTGCACTGTTTTGTTTCATTTGCCAACACTCATGCACACTCACGAACACTTAACGGTTAATAATCCACCATTATTTCACATTAATATTCGACATAACACAAATTTTAGAAAATAAAACAAAAGCGCAGACAAGACTCTTCAATTTTCCGCCAAGAAGTCCGTTTATGAATGTTGTGTGTATGATGTTAGTCAAATAAATACTTTTTGTTCTATATTGTTCACTTCTATCTGTCTTATCAGCATTGCCATCGGGATATGAAAACTTTTTCTCTTGATCTTAATGGCTTCGTGTGGTTAGCAAATTAAGCAAATGTTAGTTATATACTCGAACAATATACATTTTCTTTGATGGTATATAAATTAATGATATAGAATGATAAAAGAAATGATTGGTGGTACATTTTATTCCTCACAAACGCCTTGAGTATCAGTAAATGCACATCTTTACTTTTATATCAAATTTAGTTTATATAGACATTACTTAAAAGAAGACTCCTAAAATTTATTTCTAAAGAGCCTACTAAGCCGCTAAAATAAAATAATTCGTCATATTATTTATGCGTTATTAACACATTAATAATAGTTGTGTAAAAAAATGCGTATACCTACATAGCGATAAAATAAAACGTCGATGTCGATTACTAAATGTGTAGTGTTCGCGTGAACTTTAGAAAACAAGCTTCTTTTCACTTCAGTAATGTGAATGAACTATAGGGATGAAACCACGACTACACGCATCAAACTCGAGCGTCTATCCGTACGGCTACCGACGAACGCTTCGTTAAATTGAATTTAAATTCCGGTTACAAACTTAAGTCACATAAAGTTCCTTTCCCACCTAGCTTACATCGCCAGCAGCCAGCCTTCGGTCCCACCAGTTGCCTGTTCAAGCGCTGGTTATCCTCCCACCTGCTATCGCCGCCCCACTTCCCTTCCGTACTGGCGGAGCTGCTGACCGCTGCCACGTTCCTCAAGCCACAGCCGTTAGTCCCCGCCGCGAATCCCACGGGGGGGCTTGTGAGGGTACTGAGGTTGCTGGCTGATACCGATTGGGCGACGGAAATGCTCGTGCTGGACTTCAATGAGGATATGAAACGTGAGTGGTGACTTTTTTTTAGTATTTGTAATATAATATTGCTTTAATATTGATGACGATGATGGATGATGAAAGTTTTTATCATTTGTGTTTCTTTTTTATTAATCAGAGTTCTACCATAGTAGAATGAAACAAGTAGGTCGACTCGGCCCCCGAGCAAGCGATAATCACCTAAACTTGTAGGGCTGTCGCTTTTAATTAGAATGAGGTAGGTATCTACATATAAAATAAGAACATACTTAGAAATATGAATTCATGGATTTCAGAGAACCCCCGATCTACCTAAACGTAGTTTGTCAACTGTACAACACAACAACTTACAATAGGTAAGTAGATACGGTCAACAGCACATCACGGTAAACACTTGCAGTTCGATATTAGTACTTATGCCCACAACATAAGAGCGGTACAAAGTCCAAAGTGTTTCGTGTGACTGTTCCTAATTAGTCCCTTGTTTTCGCGGTAGGGTATAACCGTGTAATCTAATAAATTAAACTTACAAATCCGTAGGTACATGTATTTACCTCTTTAATCCACGAAATCTGGAGCAGAATTTAATTCTTTCGGTAGTAAATAACTGACAAAAAATTGTGTAATTAGGTTAGGCAGGAGGTACTCAACTCACCGTTCTTGTTCGGTAGGTAAAGTAAAGAAAGAAAATTCTGGATGGACAAGCTGCTATTAAGACATCCATAAACACTGCAATATCTCTTGTTTTTTTTTGTAACCATCGTTGACCTTGACTTACGTTTAACAAATTATAATCTACGTGCGAGCGGCAGCGGCGCCGGCACAGCGACAAAACACGCAGGCGCGCGCGGCATTATGTACGGCTCAGTCGCGACTGGCGCAGCATTAGCAGCAATAAACTTTGTCAGTGTGTGCGTGCGACGATGCGTACGGACGGGTTGGTTCGGCTGCGCTCACATACAAGCCGCGCTCGGTGCGTATGTATGAAGATGACCTACTTGTTTCATTCTACTATGGTTCTACTAAGTAGATATCGATTTAAAAATCGTTGTTGCCTTGTAGTGATTTTTTTATTTTCTCATGCCTTCTCATTCATTCTTCTCTTCTCTCAACCCACTCATATCGCCCCGAATCGACTCTGGCCTTGTTCTAACCCACCAAAGCTCTAAACAAGCTAGGTGTACGTAACTAGGTGCGATTGATCTTAGTCCCGGGCCATATGGGAAACCCCGGCAACGAGATAGCGAATGCACTTGTCAAGGAGGGCTCGGAGACCCAGCTCATTGGTCCTTCGTAGCACTTGCACCAAGTACCATCAACAACGCCTTAAAGGATTACATCGAAAACAGGCACGGCATCGAATGGAAAGAGCATCTGGTATGAAATACTCCAAATCTTTCCTAGGTGAAAACGCCTTAGGACGGAATAAGTTCATATGCGGAAGCAGTAGAAGGCAGGCCCGATTAACCAACGCTGCCTTGTCAGGGCACTATGCCACAAAACAAATGCTCCACAGAATGCACCTTTCAACAAATAGCTTGTGTAGGGCATGTGGAGAGGAAACGGAGTCGATGCAGTAACTATTGTGTGACTGCTACTCTCTAGCTAGAAAAAGAATGGGACTAATGGGGTCGGCTTATCCGAAACCGGAGGACTTCAGGCTCATCGCTCTTAAGGACGTTGCCAAACTTATGGCATCAATCTTTACAGAGGAATAAGAGTAAAATGGATGGGATTGCACAAAAGATCCCGATGGGTCAGTGTTACTGAGACAGGGAAACCTCAGCAAGCCCCATTAAGATAAGATAAGTAACGTATATAACATTATATATAGCTATATATAGCTAGCGTAAATATGATTGAGATCTACCTATTTAAAAAAAAATAACATCCCGTGATATAAAAATTTGCCACTACCAGTAGTTATTTCATTAAATAAAAACTATGTCAGGACACTATTACCTAATAGAATAGAAGCAGAATTTATATTTTGTTAAAAAACATTTTTATTTTTTTACAATTGACCTCGGCTGAACGCTTTGCTTCGGCCCGTCACCCGAAGGTTCTAGGTTCAATTCCCAAGTTAACAAAGAGTGTTTCGGATCTTTCGATGCATAGCCCGAATTCGTGATTAACAAATCGCATTCGGCAAGCTCGGTGAATAAGCCAATACCCATCAATCATAACGATATGACGCGATTTCAATCATGTAATCCTTCGCCTAGCTGTGGGATAGTATTATAGGCTATTTACATTCACGATTGTATTGTCACGTATTAGGCGAGGAAATAGCTGAACTGGAGCGTCAATTCGCCTCCGCGTCCGCCTCTGCCTCGTCCCCCATGCGCGTGGTGACCGCGTACGACGGCGCGCTGGCCGCCCCGTGGAGCGCGCGCGCCCCCAGCCGCCACGTGCTGGCGCGGGCGCAGGCGCTGGCCAGGAGCACGCTCAGCTATTTAAACGATGCGCTGTTGAAGGATACGACGGATAATATACTGGTGAGTTATTTATTATAAATAAATGAATAAAATTTATTTCACTAAAACGTTTGGTTTACTTTCATTAGTGGCCGGAATCTCCTTTTAAGCGAATAATGCTTTTTCCGGCTGACTCCGCTCTTCCATTACAATAACGATGCTATAAAATTATACAATAAAATAAAATAAAAATATAATAAATGTAAAATTGTATATGTGGGTATGTGTTCGTGTGTTTGTGAGGGGGTGTGTGCGGTGTGTATGTGTGCGTGTATGAAATGTGTTATTTCATCTATTGTAAAAATAACTCAGCTTTTACGATGGCGCAATATTAAAGCGCCCTGTCTATATTATATCATATTCGCAATTTTTTTTGAAAACAGTTTTTTTGCTTGTTGCCTCAGACGACAATATCAGCGTCACCGGACTTTTTTGGGGGTGGTGAGAAACTTGTAAGAAAAACTTGAAGGCAGTGTAAAATGAAGCACCGTCAGATGTTTTCTAGAGGGAATGGCATCACGCACTAGTGTGTGTCCCAATTCCGTACTAGATTCTCCGGGGGGTTCAGATCGGATCGGATATTCGTAAAGGCCGATCATCAGATGGATGACCAAAAATGTATTATGTCGAGCTCGTTGGTCCCGGTACCAGCTGTATTTGCAGTCATTAACAACTGCCCCGCTGCAATCCGCACTGGGCCTCGTGGTGGTTTATGACCTGTTTGTCTCTGGTGTGTCTATTCATAGAGGAGGCTCGTTCCCCGACAGTGGTCAGAGCACTAAATAAGCTGTGCGCAGTGCAGAACATTAATAAGAAAAACATACATACATTTACTTACATAAGAAATTTAAGAAGTTTATGCTATTGATGCTGTCGAAAAATACGTCTATATTAGCATTAGTATTATTAATACACATACCAGCTCTTACTATAGTTAGTGTGAGTGGAGGGGATGCTAAATGGTTTATATGAATTGTTTCGAGGTGCTCGCGTAGGTGTTTTAAAAGTAATTTTGCTCAGCAAATCAGGACAATCTAGTGTACTTCTGATTATCTTAAGTAGTAATACAATGTCTGCAATGTTCCGTCTAACAGAAAGTGGTAAAAAATTAAACTTAGCAACGTTGTTCATAAGACATTTTAGGAATTCTGACCAATAACATGGCATTAATGGTTGTCCCAGGGCATGTTCGTGCCGTCCCTAGCCGGCTACGACATAGTAATCCGTTTGCGCGCGTCCCTGGTGCCGCTAGCGAGCGAGCGTGTGGATCAAATACCAACTCAGAAACCCGTCGGGGAGCTGCGGGAAGCTGACGTCATACCGGTGGTCGAGTTCAACCCGGTTGAGAGATACTTGGATGAGTTGAGGGTGAGTCAGTTTGAGTCATTGTTTGTATTTTAGTTTATTGATTATTCAAAATTTAAAGCTCTAAAAAATGTATTACCTATACAGTTTTTAAGTTAGAACAAACAGTAAATAACAGATTTTATATATTACTAGCTTTTGATCGCGGCTTTGCTCACATGGGCACACTTGTAATTGTTTTAATAAAATACAAACTTATTAAAGGTAAATATCTGAAAGAATAATTTCCATACAAATTTGTTACCCTATTTAACCTTCCTAAGGGACGTTTTTTGAAAAATGCTAAAATACGTCATTCTTTTTATTTTTATAGTTCTTACTTTAAAAATAACAATTTCCCCAATAAAACCTTTCACCTCTTATTTGACCCCCTTACGGTATGAATTCCGTAAAATCCTTTCTCAGTGGCTGGTTTCGTCACTCAATTAACCTATAATCCAAATGTCATTTAATTAGGTTCAGCTGTTTCGGCTCGGCGACGATGACTCAGTCAGTCAGGACAAGTCATTATATGTATAGTATAGATTTAGATTTTTTGAGGACGGTTGTAGAAGGATTCTGCCATCTTGCTCTACTGGCTGTCTTCGCATGGACACTGCTTCTACTTATCATCAGGCAAAACTCAAAATTCACAAATTCAAAATTCAAAATCATTTATTCAGTTTAGGCTACAAATAGCTCTTATGCACTTCATTATGCCATCGGTTGGTAAGTCTACATTGGGCGGGAGACCTTGTACTGAGAACAACCGTCGTGCAAAAGCAAGGAGAAAAGTCAAAGCAGAGTCATATTATGCCTAACCTTCTATTTAAAAAAGTTATTACTTCTTCTGATTTGTGTTACGATAAGAAACTATGTGTCGCTCAGCTGGTCTTGCTCAGCTATACAATTTTTTTGTTTTATCGTTTGTATGTTGTCCTACCCAGAGTGCGTTTGGCGAGTTCGCTCTGTTTTTCCACGACAGCTACGGCGGCGAGCTGATCGCCGTGCTGTGGAAGCCTGACGTCCACGACTACAAGGAGTTCCAGGTGCGTGGTCTTACAATTATTTTATCTACTTCGATAGGACTTTAAATTCATATGACATGATACCGGTGAATGATATTCGTTTTAAACAACCCCATCTTAACCAATTAGATAGGTATTTATATAAAAATACAGTGAAAAAAATTAAACGCCCACTTAACCCAGCCAGGAATCGAACCTGGGTCTATCGCAATCCGGGCGGCTGCACTGACCGTTATGCTACCGGGAAAGCTGACGTAAGCGCTGAATTTTGTCACTGCTTTTTGATTTTTGAAATGCTTTAGAGCGACATTAGTGCCATCTATCCAAAGGTGATTACAACCGATGGACATGCAGATTCATCTTTGCAGATGAATACCACAAATTGACAACACAACGCTATAGTATTTTTTTTCTCAATTCAAATTCAATTAGATAGGCTTGTGCTCGTCTTCACTGATGACCAATAAGTTTTAGGTGATGACCCTAAGCAATTTAAGGTGACGGGGGTTGTTAAAACCACGATCGTTGGTTCGCGGATCACCCAGACTTAAATGGGTATTCTCCCATAATGAGGGAGGGAGAGTCCCACATAACGGGTACAATGTTTTAATGCATTTTCTTCAGTATAAAAATGTTTTTACTGAAAACAAGCACAAGTCTGCTAAAGGTGAAGACTGACCGGAGTATTTTCACGTAACGTAACATGTTCGATGCGAGCGTTCGCATAGTCAGTGAGCCGAGCCGCTCGCCCTGTTATCGGTCAGTCAGCAAAATGGTACGTTACGGTTACGTTACGATGGTACGCATCGGTCAGTCGCCACCATTAGATGTTACATTATACCGACGACCAAACAACATCAAACGGTACCTCTGAGAATCATAAATCGCTTCATCTAAAGTCAACCATTACACCACATTCCCAGCTTATTTAATTTACCAATCCTTCAACAGATAGCGAACGCGAATGCGCTTACGCCTGTCTCCGTGGACGGTGAGACGAGGTACAAGATCAACACCAGCGCTCTGGTCGAGGAGTTCAAGCTGCTGGGGGACGGGCTGGTGGAAGAGGTGACGGTGCACCGGCTGTGACGTGTATGTTATGCAAATATAGCACTTGTGTAGATAGACTGTAGTTTCATTTTGATTAATTTTGGAGAACCCAATCACATCTTTGTAAACTAAAATAAGATACAAATAAAGATTTATTATTATTATTATTATTATTATAATTTATTTTTGGAAAAATATCCTGTTGGCAGCCTGTGGCCTTTACAGGTCAAACATTATTTTTGTCGGTGGTGAAAACCTTGAAGGGTTTCTTCAAGCAGTGCGATCGAACGATCCTCAGAGGGTTTCTAAAAAGGATGACATCACGCAAGCGTTTCCCTTTCTACCATTTTAGGGGATGTTATAAAATATTTTATCTACACTAATGTTGTAACATTCTACTTATGTTTCCAATACTTGACTTATAATTACTACTGTTATAGCGCAGACAACAAAACACTCAATTTAAGCAATTTCACATGATGGTATAATATCCACATCGATATCGTAAAATCTCATTATAACATCAATAAAACGCGACCAATTAACCTGGCGAGCCTTATGTCAAAATCCTCATACAAGTTGTATAAAATTTTGATATTAGGCTGGCTTTTGAAAACAGTTGGGTTATACGTGAAAACTTCGTCGAAACTACTAAACTTACATACACAAAACTCTTTGGTAAGATCTTGTGCCAATTGAATAAAAAAAGAACAGCGCGCGCTCGCTCCTGATTGGCCCTGCGCGCGCAGCTGCGCTCTCATTGGTTATTGGATGGTGGGTGGATTGGTTTGGTTGGTAATTAACATTAACTTTCAAAATTGTACCATCCAAAATTTGAACAATTATTATAAATAAACTATTGTCAGCTTTTACTCTTGTTGTTTGACTAATTGCATTAGTGAAGATAAAGTAGTGTATGCAACTGCATATAACACGGGTATTAAAACACTCGTTACTATTATGAAACTCGCTGCGCTCGTTTCATAAACTCACACTCGTGTTTTAATACCCTTCATTATATGACAGTTGCATAAACTACTATAAAAGTGCTATATGTATAGTGTACATTTTTCTCAAAGACCCGTCACTCTTCATACAAAACATTAGGTGCTCATCTCATGCGTCTTTATATCGTTTTACCACTACGGGACTATAATTACCTGCCGTCGATATTAAATGAGCCAGTGTTCAAACCGCTGAGACCCCAGCGTGACGCTGAGCTCCCTGATTCTCATAACAAAAACGGTTACGATATCGTAGCGAAGCCGCTACGATATCGTAACCGTTTTTGTCAGCCGAAATTAATAACCTATCCTCAGCAAGAGATAGGCCTACTAGAGATTTGTTGCTTAGTTATATCTGTTAATTATCGGAAAATAACAGCGGTTGCTAGGTAACTAAACTAAGATAGGCCTATCTCTTACCAGAGATAGGTTATTAATTTAGGCTGGTAGACGTCGAAAACATTTTTGTATTCCCATCCGTCAATCGAGCCGATTTTAAAGTCGTTCGAACGAAGTTCCAACGACGTTAAAATCTTAAAAAAAAAATTCAAATAAAGAAAGAACAACGGTACATAAATATTTATTTTAAAGTAAGTAATTACACACTGGTTACTCGGTTACACGATATATGTTTGTAATCTAAACTCTGACGAAGTATGGCAGCGTGTCTAGCGGCGCGGGGTAGTCCCGCAGCCAGTCGCCGCCGCGGACTTTCTGGCCCGCGTCCCCCTGCGCCAGCCACTCGCCCTCCGGCAGGTACACGTCGCGCTCTCTCGCACCGCGCTCCACCACTGGGGCTACTAAGATCGTCTCGCCCAACATGTATTCTGGAAATCAATGAACAATGATGCCAAACAAAAGAAAACAAATAAATATAAATATAAGACAACTTTAAATAAATTTTTCTGATCTGTTATGGAAATCAGGTACAACGACGGTAAATAATCACCCAGACCCGACCCAATATCGAAAAGTTCGATTTTTCGACATTGACTCGATCGGGAATAAAACCCGGGACCTCAGAGTTAGCGCCGCCCAAAGTTCGGCGTGCAAGCCACTCGGCTACAAAAGTCGTTAACCTTTTTTTATATATGAGAAAATTCATTCACACGACTGCGCCCGGGAAGACGCAGATGGTTATGTGAAACTCTACCCCCCTCCAAGGGGAAGAAAGGGGAAAGTACTTAAAACCTCTTTACTTCCCCTCCGTGCATCCACGATAATCTAGAACAGTTATAAACAATCACCGAAGCAAGAGTGTATATTATAACCTACAAATATAAAAGCAGGAGATCGATGGTTCAGTGGGAACGCGCTCTGTTTGCGATTGCTAAAGTTAAACCACATTCGCAAAGGCTGGTCATCGGATGGGTGACCATTTTTTATTATATCTAGCTTCTCCTGCACGTAAAGTCTTCCTGGCTGCATTAGCAATCATTAACCAACATTCCGCGCTGAGGTCTCGTGGTGGTTTATAGCCCGGTCTTCCTGGGGTGCTTGTGTTCTAACAGTGGGGACTTTAAATGAGCTGGTGAAGAAGTGCCAATACTCACGGTCCCAGATGTCGAAGGTGGCGCTATCGTTAGAGGCAATCCACCACACGGGCGGGTTGACGGGCGCGCCCGTCGCCACGGCCTGTTGGCACGCCGCCACGATCTGCGGCGCGTACTGCGCGTGCAGCTCTACGAACTTCTTGCTTAGGGCTATGGTCTGAAACAAGGAATATTGTATTGGAGTTACAGAGGTCGACTGTGTTAGTATGCATGGAGAAAATGACATAAAAGGTAAATACAAGAAGAGAGATAGAGAGAAGAACATTTTCACCAATTGATGTAGGGCGTAGACTAGTCACTCGTTCACATTGCCGCTGGAGGGACGAATTTCTACGTCGTCCTAGCCTTAAAGGCGCCCTCGGGTTGTTCCGCTCCCTATCCGATCAAAACCCCGGAGAATCTTAGTCGCACTAGTTTGTATTGCCATTCTCTCTAAAATAACTTCTGATTGTATTTCGTTTCACACGGCTTAAGGAACCCTTTAAGTTTCTCGCAGCTCTTAAAAGGCCGGTGACGCTGAAAATGTCGTCTGAAGCAATCAGCAAACTCTCAAAAATATCAAGAAATACCTTGTTATCGAAATCCCACGGCACATAAGAGAATTGCAAACTCTGCATGAACAATTCCTTTGATGACAGCTCATTGTAGCCGTTCCCACCGCAAGGATAAACGATACTTATACAATACTCAACTTTCACCTCATCTGAACAAGGTTCAATTCTTCATACCTCGTTATCGAAATCCCAGGGCACATAAGAGAACTGCAGACTCGGCATGAAGGTATTGGCCTGCAGCCACCGTATGAACAGCTCCTTGGTAGGCGGCTCGTTGTACCCGTTCCCGCCGATCATGTCGGGCAGCACCAGCGGGTAGCCGTTCATGTTCATCTGCAGGAGGGTCGTGATGAGGGTCGGCAGACCGTTCTCGAACGTCCAGTAGGTGTCCTTATCGATCATGCGTATGAAGATGGGTAGCTTTTGGGTCCTGTTGATCAATGGGTGTTTGTTAATACTCTCTTGACATGGCTAAAAAAACCTAATAAGCTTGTGTAAGGCATGGCATGGCATGGGTTCATGTCAGTAGTCTAACAGACTTATGGGGACCACGTCTTCTTGCATTCAACTTGAGCATCCATCCGTTCGGTTACAGTTTTTGAAAATCCGAGGACCTAGCCTTTATGAACGCGTATGGGTTCTCCGCTATCGTGACTAAAACTTTCCGGAGATTTATAGTATGGTACCTTTATGCTTGTGATGTGCAAACCACTAACACCTTTTTTGAAGTACTTTGTTATGATTTGAAGGGAAATAGATCCAGTAAAATTACAGGGTATAGGAGCATATTAAGAAAACCTTCAAAGATACGTGATACCTAATGGTGTCACAAGCGTCCATACATGAACTGCAGAGAGCGCGTTTATCAGGCGGGCCGTATAGTACATGTTTGTCGATTAAACATTGAAATTAACCGTGTTCATAAAAGTCAAGAAACAACAAACATACTTATAACCAGCTCGCACTTCCACCATGGGACCGAACTGGGCGACTGCTTGGACGTAATCCGCGGTGATCACGCCCGGTTGGTCTCTGATGTCGCCTTGCAGTATTGGGATCTGAAAACCAGAAAATGTTTATATGAATAAATAGGTTATGCCATCTTAAGCTTTTACGGAAGAACTGTCAGCCATATTGATGTGATATATATAATATAATAGACATTATTGTGACGGTGAACAGCTTAGAGTATTAAACGCGGATTAGGCTATATCATACTTTTCAAGAACGATGTAATACTCAATATACAATACGCGGGGTTGCTGAGCTACCTGACACTGAAGCGGTCGATTTCAGTGACTGCTACTGGCGCGCATCTGTCGCCTTGTTATCATTAAGTATACCCTTTGTATAGCTATCTCAGCTGTAGGGACCGCCCTGCGTCGGAATCCGGTATAATATTAAATAATGGTAAACCTAGAAACCGTTGATACCTAGCCAGAAGTAAAAAAAAACCTCCCTTGTAGCAGTGAAGTGACCAACCACTTTCGCCTGTGTCGTAACATTTGATCCTGATTATCTGAGACCAGTAGTAAGATATCTCACCTGTGAGGCAAGACGACCTGCTACTCTTCCCCTTGTCGAACTTGTAGCTATAGTCGACCCAGGTACCAATAGCGCGGCTCAACTAACCACTTTTAGGCAGACTAGACTTCGAGGCAGGCTCCAAGTCTAGTACTGAAATCATTGGTAGCCAGTAGTAATAAAATATCTTACTTGTGGCGACCAGCTACTCTCTCCCGCGTCGAACTTGTAGCTGTCGATGCCGGTGTCCTCCTTGAGCCGGTGCAGCCGGTCCAGGTACCACTGTCGTGCGTCGGGCTTGGTGAAGTCGATGTACGCGGTGGTTGTCTCGTTGTCGTTCCACCAGCTCGTCTCCACCGACCCGTATTCGGATGATACAAGATATCTGGGTGCGTACAATTTGAATTTATTGAGAGTCCGTCTGTGCAAGGATGCCGCTGCACACCGTTTTGGACAACTACTAGGAGAGTTCCGGTAAGCAATGAAGCAAAGAGATGACACTTTCCAGTCTGCAAACTATGTTTGTGCAAAAAAAAGGATGAAGGAGGACATACAAGCTATGGAGCTGTCGGAGCACTATATACAAA
Source organism: Eudonia mercurella (assembly GCA_963082485.1). NCBI lineage: Eukaryota > Metazoa > Arthropoda > Insecta > Lepidoptera > Crambidae > Eudonia > Eudonia mercurella. Next base: position 1,448,427 of record OY720039.1, on the reverse strand, counting down.
ATACATTGAAGACGATTTTATTGTAACTGGTCATACAAAAAAACCCACTGCAGAATAATACAAGTCTTTAGTACTAACGTCAAGACACAAACAAATTAGAAATGTCTCTTAACTTACCCTTTTGCTTTTGCATCAGAGTACCACGGCTCGCAGCCTTTATTGATGAAGGGGTGCGTCCAGATGGTTACCCTGAACCCTTTCTCTTTCAATTTGGCAACAGTATTTTTCATGTTCGGGAACCTGTCAACATCAATAGTCTGCGCTCCGTAGCAGATCTCCCAGAGATCATCGATCTCGAACTGGCTATTTGGGAAGCCATACTTCAGAATCTCGTCTGCGAAACTCAGGACAACGTCATGGTCTATATTCCGTTTGTACTTCGCCCAAGTTGACCAAATCGGGTATTTGATCATGGTTTCGTCAGGGATTCCTGATGGTTTACCTAAATATTTCTCGACGGCATACTCGTGTGCCTTTCGCGCGTCTTCGAAAATTCCAATGGCGTAGATAAGGTCGTTTCGGTCTCTTTTGCTGGAGTAAGGCGCTTTAATCTGGGCTTTGAAGCAGGCGGCATTTTTGTCTTGGTTGTTTTGGTCGACGAAGAGTGGGACCTTCTTGTCGAAGTAGTAGAAGATGCCTGAGGAGCTGAGCCAGTAGGGCTCGGCCACGCCACAGTTGTCGGCCTCCTTGGTGACGTAGGAGTAGTCGGGCAAGATGAGGCGCTCTATCGGCCAGTACTGACGCTTCTGTTGGGGACCACCGTACCAGTTATTTGAACCTGAAAGTGAATGCAACATATTTTAAAGTACGTAGTAGTAAGTCATACTGATATTTGCAGTAGATTTTGGGGTGGACTAACTTGTGAATAATAATGATGAAAGGGATATTAAGTAGTATGTTAATATCCTAGTAAGTCACAGATTATGTCCTGCGACACTTAAAAGATAAGATTGCCAGTTCCTTAGTAAAACTTAGTAGAATTCCGCGTGAAGTACGTATATTTCCTTCACGGTACGTATATGGCCTTCAATTCTGCTGCTAGGTTATGCAAACGAATGATTCGTAAGGCGCGATACGACCATGTAAGCCGTATAGGAGCCAGATTAGCATCCTACCCAGCTGGTAGCAAGCAGTTCTGGTCCCTGTCTAAGTCGGTCGAGTCAAACTTCTGCCGCCCCAATTTGCCTCCCATGCTGCGACCTGACGGATCGTTGGCCCACTCTGCAACGGAGAAAGCTAATTTATTTGCATCTCTGTTCGCGGGCAATTCACGTCTTGCAACAAAACACGCAAATCCACCTACGATACCTCATTGTGGTGCTTCCATGCCAAGTATCACCATTCACACCAGAGAGGTACGAAAATCTTTGCGAAATCTTGACGTGAATAAAGCCAGCGGCCCGGACGGAATTCCAGCTAGAGTGCTTAAACTCTGTGCGCCCGAATTGGCTCCTGTTTTAACGCGTCTGTACCGCCTCTCTCTTAAAATTAGAACGGTCCCTAAGTCCTGGAAGTTTGCGAATGTGCAACCTGTGCCCAAGAAGGGTGATCGTGCCGACCCTGCTAACTACAGACCAATCGCCATCACCTCCTTACTCTGCAAAGTTATGGAAAGGGTACTAAATAACAAGCTGCTGTCGTACCTAGAATCCCATGACCTCCTTAGTGACTGTCAATATGGCTTTCGTAGAGGCCGTTCCACGGGGGACCTTCTAGTTTACGTCACACATTGCTGGGGCGAGGCAATCGAGAAGCATGGCGAAGCGCTTGCTGTTTCGCTAGACATCTCGAAGGCCTTTGACCGGGTCTGGCACGCTAGCCTGCTTAAGAAACTTCCAGCGTATGGCATCTCTGCTGACTTTTGTGCCTGGATATTAGACTTCCTGAGTGAACGGTCAATTAGAGTGGTCATTGATGGCTGCTCTTCTGACCTCATGGCTATCGATGCCGGAGTTCCTCAGGGATCCGTCCTTTCTGCGACCCTTTTTTTGCTGCACATTAATGATCTGCTCATGCCTGGAATTATTGGTTATGCAGACGACAGCACGGTCACAGAAAGATATTTGTCCAGCGGAAGAGTCAGCATGGAAGAATTGTGTTCCTTGAGAGAGGCCATGGTAGAACGGACAAACTTGACTTTAAGTCTTGTCTCCCAATGGGGTGACAACAATTTGGTCAGTTTTAACGCCACCAAAACGCAGGCATGTCTGTTCACCGCCAAAAGGAGTCCTTTTAACCTAACTCCTGCTTTCCGAGGTGTGACTGTACCGATTACCGACAACCTAAATCTCCTTGGCATGAAGTTGACTTCCACTCTGAACTTCGGTGACACCATCGAAATTAAAGCTCAAACAGCGGCCAAAAAACTGGGTGTCCTAAATAGGGTTAAGCGATACTTCACGCCGGGACAGCTTCTAACCTTATATAAAGCGCAAGTCCGATCGTGCATGGAGTATTGCTGTCACCTTTGGGACGGTTCAGCAAAGTACCAGCTCGCCGCGCTTGATTCGGTGGAACGCAGAGCCAGGAAAATTATAGGTGACGATAAGCTTGTAAAAACCAAGCTTCACAGTCTCGCTCACCGCCGCACAGTTGCCTGCTTATCGGTCTTTTACAGGCTATACTTCGGAGAGTGTGCTGTTGAGCTGCATGAGCTCATTCCACCTTCCCCATTCTACCATCGGGAATCCAGACGTACGGCTGGCTACCACCCTTACCTGGTTGACATTCCACTTTTGCGCACCAAGCGTTTTGCTTCCACATTTATAATGCGTACAGCCAAAGAGTGGAATTCCCTGCCGGCGTCTGTATTCCCGAGTGCATATAAACCTAAAGTTTTTAAAGCCCGAGTGAATAGGCTGTTTCTGGGCAAGCTCGTTCCATCGTCGGCCTCTTCTTAGCCCTAGGGATTAGAATGAGGCCAAGAGCAAGCCCATCATACAATAAAAAAAAAAAAAAAAAAATTATATTCGCCTTATCGTCACTTACCTACATAAAATCAAGGTCAAGTGCTTTGCTGTTGTGGCTTTTAAAAATAAGGAAAATTCAAGCCTATTATAAGAAGATTTATGCCTAAACTACCTAATGGTAATGGTTATATTATTACCTTTGTTTTGTAGAGAATTTGCTGATTGCCTTAGACGGCATTTTCAGCGTCACCGGACGTTTTTGGGGGCGGCGAGAAACTTAAAGGGTTCCTCAAACCGTGTGAAACGAATCACCGTCAGAGGTTTTCTAAAGGGAATGGCAATGGCATGGCGATAATAGTTTCTCCGAGGGGTTCGGATAGGATCGGGGTATAGGTATATAACCTTTCGTAATTGGTATGTTTAAAGAATCACTTTCATGCAGTAATATAGTAACTGTATAGGCAAGATGTGCTGATGAGGTTTCTTCATAAATAAAACGTAGTTTCTCGATGTATAGAATATTTACTCCAGTAATTTTGAAAAAGTACAGGTTGAGTACGTATAAGTGGCTGATCGCCATAGAAGACAGGAGTGAATGACAATGCAGTTAATAACTTTCATATACCGACAATACAAAATAAAAAAAATTATAAAAGGCAATGACGCGTTCACTGACGATTGCCGTGGTGAAAATCGTAGGCGCGTTCAGGCGCAAACAGTAACATAATAGTATATAATGACCTGTTCCAAACCCTGTTAGGGCATCGTGAAATTATAAATATTCTTATACTTACTATATGAATGCTAAATCATATTACAAAATATAAAAAATAAAAATAAAATGTTGCTAGAGTGTGAGCTTAGTAATTAGCTTACTCCGCAAATTCCAAAAGCTAATGAATATCGGTGGCGTTTCTCATTATTTTGTAAGTTCAGCGTTAAAAGTTTGGAAGATTTGCAAACATACCTAAGTTAACACAGTCCTCCAGCGTGACCGTCTTGGGCGCCTCCCAGGTGAGCGTGATGAGTTGTCCCTTCCCCTCCGCCACCTTGTCGATGCTGATCCTCACGGAGGTGTCGTTGGCGAACTGGATGACGGCGTCCCCGTCCTGTACCACGTCCTTAGCGGGGCCAGCGTGACGGCCGATCACGGTTATCACTTCGGATATGCCCTCTGTGGGAAAAAGTTGAGCCTCTGTATGGTTTGCTGTTGTGATTGGGAGGGTATGGTGAGCTAAAGCTTTTTTATAGGTATATTATAATTAAAATAGCTTTTTATCTTTTAATTCATTTAGGCTCACATTAGAAATAATATTTATCAATTTACGAGTACATACTTTCTAACGTGTTTCATGCAATTTTATGATTTTTTTTGTATTTCTCTAAGTCGTAAGTAAATCGTTAAAATTCTTTTAGAAAAATAAATGTCTTAAGCCTATCAAGTATATACACTACCACTTTTTTTTACAGAATGTATAAGAAATTTTGAGGTTATTATTTAACGTTCTAATTTGGTCGCATAACCTATAACGCGACAATATGAGACAGTTCGAGCTACCCGGGCTGTTCCTATGACTCACTGCGTTCCAGCACGACGTTAAGCCCCCCATAAGGGTTGTCCTGCAGCTTCAGCTTGACGCTGCTCGCGTCCAGCAGGCTGATGTCCACGGCCTGCGCGCACGCAGCCAGCGCCACAATCACTGAAACATGCAAACAAATATATAAGTATTTATTATTAATTATTACATAGAGCTGTGACTCGTTCACTGACTGACTCATCAACGCCCATTCCAAACCTTTAAACATAGAAAACTGAAATTTTGCACAGCTGTTCCCTCTATGACGTGACAAGGAGTAGAGCCGGTATTTTCGATATTCTCTCGGGATCACGATATACGGGTGTCTAGGCGGACGAAGTCCTAGGCAGTCACTAGTAATTAAAATACATCTAATAAAAAAAGGAGCTCGATGGCGCAGTGGTTAACGCGCCAGGTCTGCGAGTACTGAGGTTAAGCAACTTTCGCAAAGGCCGGTCATCGGATGGGTGACCAAAAAATTATCATCTCGAGCTTCTCCGTGCTTCGGAAGGCACGTTAAGCCGTTGGTACCGGCTGCATTAGCAGTCGTTAACAACCACCAATGGGCCCGCGTGGTGGTTTATGGCCCGTTCTCCCTATCCATCTATAGGGAAGACTCGTGCCCTTGCAGTGGGGACATAATGATAATAATAATAATGAGCTGATGATGATGATGATGAATAAAAAAATGAATGGGTTTTGATAGCGCTGCGGCTAGCGCGGTTGGTATGCAAGAAACACATAACTTTTTGGCTAAAAAAGTCCATCCCAATAACTTAAAAACTCGGTTTTACGAGTTCACTTACAAGCGTATAAGATATTGACAGTTGAGAAGTTAGTCATTAAGCTACCATATCATCAGAGTATACATAATTGTCATTAAGAAGCGTATTTCATAGAATTTTCACATTGAACCGTGCAAAAACCAGTTTACGAATGTAATCTTCTTCGTGTAGCAGACGATGTTTTTTTATCGCCGTGTTTTTTATAATTGCGAAGTGCCACGTGATGGTAATCATAGTAATCGCGGCTGGAGCGGCCGATTGTCTCAGCGGTTCGTCATTTGCCAATCGGATTTGTAATTAGCCTCATTTGCATGATTCAAGAAAGGTCTATAATAAGTTATTGAAAGATACGCTCGGGTTAACAGCTCTTCTTGCACTCTTTCGAACTCTTTGGCGTATTGCGGGGGGAAGAGTCATTAATAGCTTGCGGGTCGCCCAAATAAAATGTTTAAAAGTTGCACTAGGCACCCTGAGTGCGCAGTGCGAACTCTATTTGCCATTCGACCACGTCCACGAAAGCAAAAATGAAGTTCGCATGGCAATATTTCAACTCTCGATGACAAACGGTCATCAGGAGATGCTTCTTCAATGCTTTGTGAATTCTCGTTTTCGTTAACGTAATTTAATGAAAAAAACCTGGCACATAGCCATTAGATCTCTGGCCTCTTAAAATAAAAAAAATTATGATTAAAGTGCAAGAATTTGTAAAATATGGCAACAAGTAATTTTACTAAAAGTTTTCGGTTAGAAGACTTATTAGATTGGAATATTCGTAATTTTTTGTTTTGTATCCTCATTTTTCTGCGACACTGTTTTTGTACGACAACTAACAGATGATTAAAATATAGTGCACTATTTGGAAAGGAAAAAACCTCAGGAAAATAAAATTTGTATGCTTGGAAGACATGCACCACATGCAAATGAAGCTCTTTCTGGTCTCAGTAGGTATTAAGTAGGTACCTTAATTAGAAAGAGCTGTCGCTCTTATTGAGAACTATATAGTTGTCGCCCGCGACTTCGTTTGCGAAGACTACACTATCCCACTGGAAAGGTAAACGGTACAGGGATAAAAAGTATCCTATATCCTAGTCCGGGTTATGGTCTGTCTATGTGCAAAGTTTCATCCAAATCAGTTCAGCCATTTTCACGTGATGCGCGGTCAAATAAACAGACAAACAGACAAAAATTCTAAAATCTGTTGGAACGTGTTCTGTTATCGATTCTAAGTAGGTATCCCCAGCCAACTTTTTTTCGAATATCTTCCATGTACAGACTTTCGACCCTCTTTAGCTTTATTATATGTATAAGTAGATGCTTTATGTGCTTACAGCGCTCTAGGTGCCTAGTTGTAAATCAAGTATTTATATGGCAAAATTAACTGTCCTCGTATTTTACCATGTGCTGTTCAATGCCATACAAATTGTCGATTTCGTTAACGGGACCGAATGTCAAAAAAAACTCGCGCTAGGCATTCTGCAACCTGAGTACGAGCTTTATTCACCATTCGAACACGATTTGAGATCATAAATTCTTATTTCTCTTCCGAATTAAACCAACCCAAAGGCGCCTCTAAAGGCTAGGACCCAGAACCTTCACGCGGGTTGACCGCGCCCTATGGTAATGGTGTTGTATGTATGTAATGTATGAGACAGCTCAACTTACGTATGAGAGACACGTCCATCACGACTGCCGGACGTAGACTGCCCTGGCGATGTGAAGACCTCTAGTTATTATGCGTTTGTTTGATTACTTTGTTATTATTACACTTCTTAATTGGAACACTTTAATGTAAGGGAGTGCTCTCACTACGTTTCCTTAACATATGTCTAGTCGTATGATTCTTCTTAGGGAGCCGAAAGGGTATCGACTAAGTACCCTAGTTGTTGCAATCCGATCAGAACCCCCCGGAGAACGTTTCACACGGCTTGAGGAACCCTAATTTCTCGCCGCCCCCAAAAAAGCCCAGTGAAGCTGAAAATGCCGTTTGAGGCAATCAACAAACTCTTTGTAAAAAACCCTAATTATTGTGTTCCGGCAGCTAGAGATAGGAAAGCGAGTGCCTCAGTAGTTGCGGATTCCCGGTAAAGTGCGCTTCTACCTTTGGAAGCGCACTTATAAAAAATCTCATATAAGTGTTACCATATTATTAATTGCAACGATTGTTACCCTTATTAATATGGTAGCCTATGTCAGTGTATATATATATAGCCAGTCCACTACAAAGTTTCCGTGGGTAACTGAGTCTTGTGAATTTAAGCGAAAGCTATAGTGTGCTAATATATATATATATTATGTTAAAGGGAGGCAAACGAGCAGGCGGGTCACCTGATGGAAAGTAATCACCGCCGCCCATGGACATCCGCAAAACCAAAGTAATCCCAGATGCGTTGCCAGCTTTGAGGAAGGAGTTGGATCTTGAGGAGGGATTAGGAATTGGGAGAGGGAAGGGGTGAGAGATGGGCCTCTGGTACTTTCACTCACCGGACGAAACACAACAGCAACGAGTGCCATTGTTTCACGCCGATATTCTGTGAGAGGGTGGTATTACGCCGGGCCAGCCGGCCCATTTCGTGCTGCAACGCAGCGTGGCTCTACCACTCACTAATATAATTTAAACGTGAAATTTGTGTAAAAAATAACCCTTTCAGCCAATAAATAGTAACGACTTGATTTCAATGATAGAGGCCTGTGCCGGGCATAGTGTGTAGCCTATTTATTTTATTTTAGAGCTCTGACCTCATCCCACCTTCTCCCTTCCTTCATAGGAATAGGAGTAGGTACACGTGCTTCTCTTCGGAGTCACCGCTTCATCGTCTCAAATATCCCATCGCGCACAAAAAAATTTAGTGACTCGTTTCTTTGTCGCACCTCCAAAAGATGGAATAGTCTACCAGCACACGTTTTCCCTCCTTCCTATGATATGGGGTCCTTCAAAAGAGGCGTCAAGAAGCACGTTGTGGGCCGGCAGAGTGAGGTTAACTGATTTTACGTTTGTTTTCGCGCTGCACTAGTTATCTTCGCGTCTGGACTCCATTTCCACTTAACATCAGGTGGGATGGAGTCATTTGCCGAGCTATCTATAAAAAAAAACATATTTACAGCTACTCCGATCCGATCCGAACCCCTCGGAGAATTCTCCTCTCGACGTCTGACGGTGCTTCGTTTCACACGGCTTGAGAAACCCTTAAAGTTTCTCGCCACCCCCAAAAAAACTCGGTGAAGCTGAAAATGCCGTCTGAGGCGATCAGCAAACTCTCAAAAAAAACTATAACCCTTTTCTTATGTGTACTCCCTCTAACAGCGACGTCACTAGCCGTCGCAAACAATGGCGGACAAAAAGCAGCCGGCCCGCGGCTCCCAGCGATCGCGTAAACACTGCTCACCCATCTCTAGTGGCCCTCCACTCGAGGGCACTTCACATTGCGAGTGGGCAGTAAACAACCCTGATTAACTTGTTTACTTGGACACAACAGATTTTGAGAGTTCATAGAAAAACCAACATTCATATTGTACATCGTCATCGATATTAGAATAATTATTATTTTTAACGGGATTATTACCGTGTATCTTGTTGTTTGTGAGTATCCGTGGCATTTAAGCGCCTCCTGACGCAAGTTAAAAGAAAAAATCCATACAAGTTCTCGATTGAATCGAATCGAATAAAAATCCTAAAAAAGAGGCCCTTCAAATTAGGATAAATCCGTGCAAACGGCTAAATGACAACCCTAGATGCACTTCCTCATTTGCAAGTCGGCAAACAAGATGCATTGCGCATATAATAACATTTTGTCGGAAAATCAAATACCTACGAGACATCCTCATCGACATCTCATTTTTATGTCCCCTTTGCAAGGGCACGAGCCTTCCCTATGGACGGATAGGGAAAACGGGTCATAAACCACCACGCTGGCCCAGTGCAGATTGATGGTTGTTAACGACTTCTGATGCAGCCGGTACCAACGGCTTAACGTCCTCCCAAAGCACGGAGGAGATCGAGATGATAAATTATTGGTTTTTGGCGACCAGCCTTTGCGAAAGTTGCTTAACGTCAGCACGAGTTCCTACAGACAACAGCTAGGAGACAACAATATATTTTTTACATTTATTTTAATAAATATCGTATCACATACAGATTTTAAAAGGTTATGCTACATAAGAATAAATGTATGCTATTCCATTCAAACGGTATTCCTATGTACCAGATTTCCCTTCACATCAATTAAGTATACATAAATTGATTTGATTGAGATTATTCTAAGAGTTATTGTTGAAAGTTACTTGACAATCACTGATGTAATTAGGTATTATCTTCGCGTCAGTTTGTTTCCTCATCGGTGTTACGTGTCGTCATACTCTCATTACCTTCAAATAAGAAGGATCAGGAGGACAGCTAGAATGTACCTAGAACATTGCTGTTTGTCAAATTCAAATGAATTTTCATATAACATAACCTTTACTCAAAAAGAATAATTAACCTGTCCTTCTAGGATTGATAAGTACCTGTATGGTATACATACATACATACATACATCACGCCTTTTTCCCGGAGGGGTAAGCAGAGACCACCTCTTTCCACTTGCTGCGATCCTTACAGACTTCTTTCGTTTCATCCACATTCATTAGTCTCTTCATACACCCTCGTCGGTTTAGGGTACTCTTGACCTGACCTTTTTTAAGAACCGATTTGATCCAGGTACTTGCGTCGAGGCCTTCCCCTACCAACATTTCCATCCATACTCGCCCTATATATACTTTTAGTCTGGTATGACAATCCACAAATATTATTGATAGCCAAGTAAGTAGATATTTCATAATAAAACAAATATCCAAACTTTGTATCTTATTATATTCATAAATAACGCTTACATAAGTCAAATAACATTATAATTTACATATATTACAACCGAACAACTGACACGCTAAATTATTGCGCTGACTATCAAGCCTAAAGCAAGTATCATTGCAGAGATAGTAGGAATGGCGGCAGACCCTTGTTCATCAGAGTCTTTCACGAAGAATGGGAGTACGTCTATAGGAGCAGGGTGTGAGTGCAGCCAGACGGGGCCGACGTGAGGTTTCTCTGGGTCCCCTTCTTCGAGCCAGGTCCCAGAAGGTAGGTATATGTCCCGGGAGGTTGCGCCTTCTTGCAGCACTGGAGCGACTAGTATGTCTTCACCGACCAGGAATTCTGGAAATGGAGGAAAATGTTGCGATTAACGAGCTCGGTTTTCATATAGGAAAACCTATAGGTACGTATGAGATCGAATTAAAATAACTAAAGACGAAACTATAGACGCCATAAATGTCCCTGGGTAAGTGATCTGATCATGATTCATGTCGAGCAACCCCGTGCTTTGAATTGCGTATTACAGGTGATATTTTCGTAACATTGGGTATCTTTCGTCACATAGAAGTTTTATCTGGGTTTGGAAAAATCTGCTCTTATACAGATAAGATGAGCGTTTGATTAAGTATGAAGACTTAAGCTAACTGGTGAGTCAACTTCTCACCACAATAGTTTCGTTATCATACTAAAAAACGTCATTTTATTATGATACCACAAATTACCAATATTTTAATCAGTATTAGAAAAATATACTTAGTTTCTTCTAGTTACTATGCTTGTCTGCCCTTTTATTTTATATCCTGTATTCCGGAACACAGCAATACCAAGGCATTACAGGTAAGCGATAGAAATAAGCATGAGGATAGTAGTCATCCAAACTACCAGCCAGCCGGGTTCTATCCAGAAATAGTTCAGGATAAGGTCAAGAAATGTAATTCTGGTGTTAGACTTACCATCCCAGATGATCAGCGCTTCATTATCGGTCGGGTCCAGCCACCACAGCGGCGCGTTGACTGGCGTACCGTCAGCCACCGAGGCCCTCATGGCGTCGTAAATCTTCTCTGCGTATTTCGCGTGTAAGTCGGTGTACTTCCTGCTTATTAGTATAGTCTGCGACAGATATCGAAAGGAGATTAATCATTTCGGTAAGCTTTTATCGAATGAAATATTATGTTGAACATTGTTATGCAAAAGAGACAAGACGAGTCATCGAATCATCTAGAATTATAGATGAAACCGTTTACAATGACGATGAATTCAATAGAGATGAAAAATTCTGAAAGTTTCCGAAACATTGAAAGTTTCGAGGTAACTTTCAGGTAATTTACCTGAAAGTTTCCTCGCGAGGAAGTTTTCAAAAATGTCTTTTCAACGTAAAAAGTAAGTGATAATAAGTATGTTTAAATCAAAATAAGGTTAAAAATTAGTATTTTGTATGTTATTTACTACGTCAAAATTTATTTTTTCTTAAGCCGGTTGTTTTTTTTTTCAAATAATCAGATAACGCCATCTATGTTGAGATCAATGTACTTTGAGATATATCCAGTGACATATCCTCAAATAACGCCATCTATGTTGAGTTCAATGTACTTAATGGAGCGTGCATACGCGACGATGCCAAACAGTTTTGTTTCAAGTGTGCGCAGCGCAAGGCTGTAGGTAGATAGGTTTCGACGCGAGAACGCGAGAAGCAGAGCGGCCGCCGCGGCCGGCGGCGCGGCCTCGGCGCACACAGCTTCACGGAGAGACTGAATACCTACGCACACACACACAGCGGTAATCTGTGACATTAACTCACAGCGTTTGTAAACTTGGCCGCAAACAGACGACGACGCGCGACGGTTTGTTTAGTTGTCGGCAAAATATTACAGTGAAGTGATATACCATGACGAAAAGTAAGTTAACCTGCCTTATATTTTAGGTATTACAACGAACAACGCTTGCACATAATATTTATATGTTAGCTACTTAATTATTGCATTGACGTATGGTTTTTCTTTTTCAGATTATTCGGAGGATTTGTTTTCCGAGAAGGTTGAGGAAATTCCTAAAAAAATATGTAAATATTATACAAATGAAGATGATGTCAGTGAGTGCTCAACACAATACGATTCACCCAAAGAAGACCCAAAGGAAGAGGAATTTTCTCAGTACGGTCAACGTTGGTCTCCTCCCAAAGAAGACCCAAAGGAAGAGGAATTTTCTCAGTACGGTCAACGTTGGTCTCCTCAAGATTTTTCTGGCGATATCAAACAACTACCAGATATGTATAAGCCCTGCAACTGCATACAAAAAAAAACATTTTGTGATGCAGCTGTAAATACTACATTACTTTCAAGTGAAATAGACGAGGACACACGATTGAATAACTTGATGTTCTGTAAATTTATTTCCCATGAATTGGAACAATATCATGGTAACGAACGTTACACAATAATGCAAAAAATTTTAGAAGTGCTTAAGAAGTAAAGAGTGATTTAGTGTAATCAAGGGAATCGAGTTTTTTAATGCTAGTAATTTGTAGGTTAGGTAAGTATGTATCTCAGCCTGAAAAGGAAACTATTAGTGTAATTTAAGTATTATAACTTACTTATAAAAAGCACCTCAAATTGTTGTTATTAGATTAATATTATGTTGATTGTTATTGTTAAATAATAGGCTCAGTAATAGGGTTCCGTTTTTACCTTTTAGGTAGTTGCCTGTAATAACGTCGGTATCATACTCTATAAGTAGGTAGATAGGTAGGTACCTATTTTAGCCTCAAATAATGCCATCGTGGTCATGGTTCCTTTTTGGTTCCGTTTTTACTTTTTAGGTACGGAACCCTAATAAGAAACCACAAGAGTATTATTTGAGGCTAATATAGGTACCTACTTACTTATACAGTATATACCTACATTGTTATAGGCAATTTATATTGGTATGTTGACCTACCATCGTACTCACTTACTCTGAAAAGTAGACTTATCAAGTGTAATTTTAAGTAGGGTCATTTCGCCTGTTCGCGTCCATCGCCCAATTCGCGTCCATTTTACGGATCTCCCTTTTAACATTCTCGAAAATAAGTATACTAACACACCGTTAAAAAGAAAAGTCATTACCGCCAATACCTCAATATATAAGAGGCACGTACACATAGATAAAAGTTCCGTGCGCCCCATCAATCCTGTTTAGAAAAATATTTAGTCTCGGCTGTTCAACAAGAGAGCGCGGATGCGCGTGATTTTAGGAAAAAAATAGTGTGCAGCGGCGCGTTTGACGGTAAGTCTTTTATTGTTTTATGTGAATTTTAGGTTACATAGCTGTATCTAGACTTTGATAATGAAAAAAGGAATAATATTAATTATGAATTTGCTTATTTTTTTATAGTTAACAGTTAAAATAGGGTGGACGCGAATTACTACACCGAATTTATAAAACTTGCACTTTGCGTCCGCCATGGACGCAAACTTTACCTAGAGGGGATATTAATAAAGCAAATTGCGTCCATTTTTTCAATAAATACAATTGACTTGTTTTGTTTGTAAAAATAATTTAAAATGTATTGTCTTTACTAGGTACGAGTTTAAAATTCTATTTTTGAATAAAATGAGTAATTACTTTAATTCTTAATTTTTTCTGTAGGGATAAGAGCTCTTCGGAGACAAGAAAGAAGAAGGAAAAGAGAACATACACAGAAGAAGATTTAAAGAAGCGTTAAATATAATATTCAAGAGAAGAAGAAATCGGTAAGACAAATATGCAAAGAATGCTATTCCCAAGACCACAATATTGGACAAAATCATGAAGTTGGCCGACACATTGGTCCAAGCCGCTCTGAGCCTTCAGCCGGGTTCACAACTGAGGGCTGGGGCTTCCTAGCTTGCGGTTACCCCGCCTGGGTTGCTGAGTCGATTCATCATCATCATCTCAACCGAAAGACGTCCACTGCTGGACAAAGGCCTCCCCCAAGGATCTCCACAACGACCGGTTTTGTGCTGCTCGCATCCAGCGGCTTCCCGCGACCTTCACCAGATTGTCAGTCCACCTTGTTGGAGGCCTGCCCACACTGCGCTTTCCGGCATGCGGTCGCCACTCGTGGACTGTATCGCCCCAGCGGCCATCAGTCCTGCGAGCAATGTGCCCTGCCCACTGCCACTTGAGCTTAGCAACTCTTCGGGCTTTGTCGGTTACCTTTGTTCGTCTGCGGATCTCCTTAATTCTGAATCGATCTCGCAGATAAATCCCTAGCATAGCCCTCTACATTGCTATTTGAGTGACCTTGAGCCTTCTGATGAGACCCATAGTGAGCGACCACGTCTCAGTCCCGTATGTCATTACTGGCAACACATACTGGTGAAAGACTTTCGTCTTGAAACACTGCGGTATATCGGACGAAAAGGTATTTCGTAGCATACCGAACGCTGCCCAGCCTAATTGGATTCGACGATTGACTTCTTTGCTGAAGTTGGACCTACCTAGCTGGACCGTTTGTCCCAGGTAAACATAATCGTCCACAATTTCAAGGGCAGAGTCCCCAGCCTTCAGAGGAGTGGGGTACGACACGTGAGTTCGACATAACTTTTGTCTTCTCCATGTTCATTTTAAGACACATTTATTGATCGATAGGCTGGAAGTCATCAAACCTGCGTGCGAGACGATTCGTTATGACTCTCGAAAACAGCTTGTAGACGTGGCTTAGAAGTGAGATGGGCCTGTAATTCTTCAGCAGGGTTTTGTCGCCCTTTTTGAAGAACAGTACCACCATACCTTCGTGCCACGTTTCTGGCGTTCTGCCCCCTAGTACGACGGAATTAAGTAGCTTCTGAAGAGCTACGAGTACCGGTCTTCCGCACGCTTTCAGAAGCTCGGCCGTAATTCCGTGAGCACCTGGTGCCCTGCCGTTCTTGAGCTGTTTGATTGCCATACTAATCTCGCAAAGGCTGATGTCCGTGATGTCTTCGGTATACTGCCGGGTTAACTTAGCTCTAAGGTCTTTAGCTAAGCTTTGTACAGGTGGCCGTATGGATGTGTAAAGCTGTCCATAGAACTTCTCGACCTCTCCCATAACATCGGACCTGGTCGTGACAGTTTTGCTGTCATCGGTTTTCAGCGTCGTCAGTTGGCACTGCCCAATACCCAGATCTCTTGCGAACACTTTCGAGCCTTTGTTCCACTCTATGGCCTCTTTAATACGGTTAGTATGAAATCGGCGCGTGTCGCGAATCATAGACTTCGAGATCTGCCTATTTAGCCGCCGAAACTGAGACGCATCATCTGAGGAAAGCAGATAAGCAGAACCATTGAGCGCCGATCTTCCATTAGTTTTAGGGTATGGTCTGAGAACTTTTTGGTTCTATTTGTACGGTGGGTTTTAAAGAACTGTGACCCAACCGTTTGTACGTTTTTTCTTTATTTATGATAATAATGTTGATTTTAAAATAACTATATTCTTAAATAAAGAAATTGTTAAAATCCAATCTTTCTTTACATTATCTTAAAAAGATCACCCCCACATTCCTTTTCTAAGCAGGTGGACGCAAAGTGGTCCACGGGTGGACGCAATTTGGATTTTGTGGACGCAAACTGGGTAAAACGCCTAATTCTGAAGTTTGTCTATTTAAAAAATAAACACGAGATGTTTCGAACAAAACTGAAAGTTAACCTTAAAATAGACTATATAATGAACACATTACATAAATTTTTCATTGAAATTAGAGCTGGAACATTTTTATTTTCTCCTTCAAACTTGCCAACTGCACTAAATGGACGCGAACTGGCGAAATGACCCTATGACACCTATACAAATAGTATCAAGCGCCTATATTATTGAGGTAGATTTGATTATTAATGTTGATGGTTACTGGAAGTTAAATTAATAAAAATACAAGAAAAATTATAATGTCTTTTATTACCATATCTTTGATTTTCGATAAAAACATAATAAAATATCTTGATTATATGATAAGAATTAAAGCAAATAATATAAATCACCTATATATACCTACAATAAAGGATCAACATCAGACATTTCTGTATCTGAAATATTAAAATCTTGGAGTCTCATTGCCTGCTCATTATTTTCCTGTTCTGAATCGTTATTATCACTTTCTCTTTCTTCTTCTTCTGAATTGGTCACGTACTCTTCATCATCTACCATATATACGTCCTCAATTGGGTTTGCAGATAATAATCTGATGTTAGATCGAACCATGATCAGCTTCTCAAGCCTTTGTGTAGTGATTCTGTTACGAGTACGACTTAACGTATTCCCGAAAACAGACCAATTTCGCTCACTGGCCGCCGACGACGGTGGCACAGATAGTAATTTTCTGGCAATGGATGCCAAAATTTGACAATTACAGAGGCCTTTCCACCACGTTCTTGCCTCAATATGATCAGCAGCACTCCAAATACCTATTTGACTATAAAAACCGCTTCGTGATCGGTATTCAGCTAAGTTTGCCATTACTTTCCCAGTATTTTTTCTTTGTATTTCGGCGTATTGATGAATAAATTCTTGCCCTTTTGCTACTTTTTCAGGCGACAGTTTCAATCCTTTAAATTTCGGGTCCAAAATATTGGCAGCATAGTGAATTGGCTTTTCAACGAAATGGTGTCTTTTCCCGATTGCCTCTATAATAAACTTTTCTTCTTCGTTATTTATTATTTCACAAGTACTTGTTGCATTGTATACATTTTCTCTGACATATTCAAACATTTGAGGCACTTGTGACAAAAGAGCTCGGTTTGATTCTAATTGCGTAGTGGCGACAAAAATAGGTTTAAAGATACTATTGAATGCAGTGACCTTGATCCATAAGTCTTCAGTGAGCAAATTTTGCTTTATCTCTCTATCAATATTTAATTCTTGGCAAATAGCAGTAGCTTCGAGTGCTTCGCGGTTGCAAAGAAAAGATTCTATCATAATAACAATGCCTCCCCAACGCGTTTGTCCTGGCAGCTTTAAAGTTCTCTTATTGTTTCCATACTTTTCAGTTTGTATTTTTTCAAAATATGCTAATTCTAAATGCCGCTTCTTTATGTATTTTATTAATTTAGTAACTAAATCAATGCAGGACTTAAACTTTTGTAACTTAGCGATATCTTTCATGAGTAGATTTAACGTGTGTGACGCACATCCCACAGCAAATATATGTTCATACTCTGATTCTACCAATCTCCACATTGCCTTCATATTATTTGTATTATCAGTAACTACTGCGAC
Organism: Eudonia mercurella; assembly: GCA_963082485.1. Taxonomy (NCBI): domain Eukaryota; kingdom Metazoa; phylum Arthropoda; class Insecta; order Lepidoptera; family Crambidae; genus Eudonia; species Eudonia mercurella. The sequence goes on along the minus strand of OY720039.1, from coordinate 1,431,103 downwards.
TATTTTTGATGGACCAATTTCATCTATCAAAGCTTTTAATTGCGTAAATAAATAAACAGCAGTTTCACGATTCGTGCCAGGGTACACGCATTTGTAAAAAAAAGGTTTCGGGGTTGTAACTATGAAGTTGACGGTACCTTTTCCGTTTATATCACTCCAGCCGTCCATTACAACAGCGAGAGATTCAGCTTGATTAATAATTTCTGTAGTTTCTTTTTGTATACGTTCGTACTCAGAATCTAGTAGACTATTACTTATCATGTATCTTGTAGGGACTGAATATGTTGGATCCAGGGCAGAGATTGCTTCTTGCCAAAAATTGGATTCTAACAGGTTAAATGGTGTACCTGTAGCATAAATGGCTCGTGCGAAACAAAGATCTATTTCTTTCTTTTTTTCTGGAGTCATAGAAGAAACATTAGGCCTAGGAGAAGTATCTGATTGTTGGTTGCGAGACAAGTCTTGAGAAAAAGAAGTTGAACTCCCCGGAGAAGGTAATGGAAGTGTATGAGTCGCTGTTTGCGATGTTAATGTTACAGCACTAGGTGCATCTTCAAATATTTTTTTTACGTCATCTGGACACTGAGCACAATTTTTTTATAAATGGCCCTTTAATTTTGTTGCATTTACGCATAAATGTTTCCTGCAATGGTTACACCGTACAGTTTTCTTGCCGTCCGTGTTTAATACTTCGAAATAATCCCAAATCTTTGATATTGATCGGGGCATTTTAACAGATCACTTTAAAACCGCCACTCACTATTAGTTTCTGCGCACAACTAAACGAAAATCGGCATCAATCGGCGAGCGAGCCGTGTCGGCCGGCTGCGGTGCGGGGCGCGGGGAGGGGAGAGCGAGAGGCGCTCACCGCAAGCCGGCGCGCGGCGGCGGCGCTGCTTGTGATACCTACCGCCGCGCCGCGGGTCGCCTCTAGCGCGTGATTTGAAATACGTAGGTAGGTACCTCAGAAAACTTTTTTTTTCCCTAATCAAAGGTAGGTACCTACAAAACCTTCACTTTGTTTAAAACGTTGGAGTTGTTAAAATTCTAATAAACGCAGTATAATCCGTTAAAAAAGAATATTTCATTGTAACAAATAGAAAGTCATTATAATATGTTACAATCAAAATATTTTACTTACTTACTTGAATTTTATTCACTAGTTAAATGAGACTTGTTAATGAAATAATTTTAATGACTTTATTGACTACCTAGATTAATTATGTATTCAGCTAAGACCATTAAATAGTCTAAGGTATGTATTTAGGTACATCTACGAGCACGACAAACTTTACAACGTGAAAATGATTCGTATCGCTCACATTATAAAAACAAAAGAAAGTCCAAAGTATAAGTTTAACGTACTCTCAGTTGTACTTAACTCTATATCTAATTGATCTCGTACACTTTTTCATATGATTATGTAAAGAAATATACATTTTTATCAATTATAGTTGTTTTAAACTTCCTTCCCTCCCTTGCTTACCTCCCCTTTTCGAATAAAAAGCATAAAACCGGACTTATTATGTTCCCTGTTCCATCAAAACTGTAGATACCAGAAAATTTTTAAGCAATATTAAGTTAAATATTAATATAACAACTGTTTTCTTAAGTTTAATGATCAGTTTTGAAAACTTCCTCGCCAGGAAACTTTCAGGTAACTTTCAGGAAACTGTAACGACCCCCCTCCCGCATTTTAAATCTCTTATATATTTTTTTTCGAACTAACCTAATTATAAATAAATAAATAAAATAAACGTAAATAAATAAAACGTTTAACGTTTAACCTACTTCTAGCTAACTATAACTATACCTACCTAACGGCACCAAATATAACGATATAAAACGTAATGAAAATAATGAATATAATTAGCTACCTAGATTGTCATAAATTAACCTACCTAACTTCTTACAACAATTATTATATTAAACCAAAACCGAGAATAACCTACCTACTTATTTCAACCACATCTAAAAGATCATTTTGGCCAAGTGATCGTCTAGTGCACCTACGAAGGTCCGCAATAACCTAAGTACTTTAAGGAACTTAAGGCAAAACCTAACAAACCCTTTACTACCTATTAATCTTAGTACAGTACAGTCTCTAATGTAAATGAATTCATAACTAACACGACACGACTAACAGTACCTACCTATACTATTATAAACAACCAAACAAACAAAGCAATGACCTACGTCACGCCAGATTAAGTAAGCAGGCACCTACCTACAATCATAGCAACAACATGGTCACCCATCTCATGAGGAGACTATGTAATAACAGCTTAACATTTAATAATTACCTAAAATCATAGCAACATCACGGTCACCCATCCCATGATGAGACTATGTAATAACAGTTTAACATTTAATACTTATAGTTTTATCGCAACACTTATTTCTACCTTCAATAACTGTCATTACAACCACCTACCATCCCATTAAACTTTGCAGACTATAATTAACATAAATGATCAGTCAACAATCCTATTTATTCATTTATTAATCTTAAAATAACGATAAATCTAACCTCTATTCTTATTAGGTATTCGCGAGTATCACATCTAATCATCATAGGTACTTAAAACACACGTTTTAACACAATCTACTAATATTTACGTAATTAGGTAGGTAGCTTCCTATTTACTATATTGAGGCAATTGTAATTGGTAATAGATATCTATTATCAGCGTTCATATTGTCCTAGCGTTTCTCCGAACAACCACGAGTCTTCAGAATAATAACCGAACTCATTTGTATAGTAATATAAATGATCATAAAAAGGAAAAGCTAAGTGGACTCCGCCTTCCCCATATCCACCCACAACCTCTCTGAAGCAAATCTTTAATTTAACCATTGCTTATATTTAATGCATGTAGGTAGGTACTCGAGTATTTGACCAAACATAAGCAACGAAAGGACCATACAAATATTTCGGTATTGATGCTTATTCTAACAATCTCTTATTACTAGTCACTTGTACAATGCCTGACATATACCTACTAGAGTGTATATTTAAAACAACTGTGTCGACTCATTGAGTAGGTAGGTATTTGTACTAAACAAAAGGGCCACTCAATACATTAGGCATTGGAAGAGGGTTTATTAAGTAAATAGATAATATACCTATTACTTAATCTTAATTGCTTAAAAACAAAGGTAAGATTCCACAAAAGAATAAGAACCCACTGGTAAGTACCACAAACGGGAGTCGAACCCATCCGAATTATAATTTGTTCGCAACCAATTTGCATAAAATTATATATGAACAATCATAGTTTTCTTTATTTCATAAAATCCACAAGCGAGATTCGAACCCACTGGTAAATACCACAAACGGGAGTCGAACCCATCCGAATGGTAATTTGTTCACAACCAATTTGCGTAAAATGACAATCGTATTATGTTTATTTCACTCCACAAGCGAGATTCGAACCCACTGGTAAATACCACAAACAGGAGTCGAACCCATCTGAATGGTAATTTGTTCGCAACCAATTTGCGTAAAATGACAATCGTATTATGTTCATTTCACTCCAGTCATCAAAATACAGGTTTTATTATTTAAATGTAGTTTGTGTTATCAATCGTTTATGGCCTTTGATGGTAGCATATCTCCTTGAAGATGATCTACAGGGACTGCATTGCTTGCCCTAGCCAAACCAAAGATATCAACAAATTGTAGCGAAGCCATATCGGCGTATAAAATCGGGAACTTTGATTTCCTTAATTACAGTAGGTAATTTTGATGACTACAGAATAAAACAAATCAAATAGATAGTAATTAATAATTGAGATTCTTATTCCTAAAAATGTCTAAATTATCCGACGTCACCAAAATAAAGATTTTACTATTTAAATGTAGGTTGTGATAGCAATCGTTGCAGACTTCCGATGGTAGTACATCTCCTTAAAGATCGCTACAGGGACGGCTTGTGCTTGCCCTCTAGTCCAACCAAAGATACCAACAACTATGTCTAAGCCCTTTCGGCATGACAAAACCGGAAACCTTAATTTCCTCAAGGTAAATTGGATAGGTAAATACCTAGTTAGTTTCAGTGACATCCGAATAAAATAAACCTAATAAACTACTAAGCACGGTTTTCACACATCCATCAACACACATAACTTAACCCTATTTAACCTAAATAAACCACCACCAGCTTATTGAATATTATCATGCAACGTACTTATATATTATTATTAATTTGTGTATTTCCGAATCCCACACTAGAGTAGGTACGCCTAGCGTATGTAAAGTAGTAAAATACCTATTTAATACGTTTTAAATAAAGAACCACGCGAACATATTGCAGTCAACCTATACGAAGCTACATCCTAGTAAAACAGTTATAATTATGTACCGATTTACCGTCCCTACCTACCTACTAGTCATACGTGCATTTCCGAACCCCACGACACTTACCTATATACCAATCGCGCAATAAAACTCCCGACTCGGTTCCTTACCTACTAGATACACTTATAATATAAAATTCACAATGTAAATTAAAAATGTTTAGCGAGATAAAAGATCACATATACATAAACAAGAATACACTTACCAGTAGACATAAGGTAACAAGTGGTACCTAGGTGGAAGGAATAAGGTTTAAGGATTGGATTTTCTCACTGCCGATCGTGCAGACTCACACGATCGATCAGATATCTGACAGCTAAAGGTGTCTTGGCCACAGCGAGAGGATTTGTGGAAGATGGAAGGTTTGTGGAATTACAGAATCACAACACGTAAAAGAAATGCAATAAAAATCATAACACAACAAATAAAAAGAAATGCAATAAGTTTCAGAATAACTACAAAGTGTAGTGTACAAAGGATACTTAGTGTCCAGAGCCGTCCTCTCCCTTGTTCCGCCGAACTCACAATCACTACTAATAAATCACTACAATATTTCACTTCTAAATCTTCACTATTAATGTCCCTCTTCCAGACGCTAGCCTCCTTTTATACCTTTAGGTAGGTACCTACCCTTGCAGCGCCGCTAATTTTCTTTTATGTGTTGGTACTAGATTAACAAATCGGTTTATCTCAATAAATACTACTTTAATCAAAGTTTTATTAATATATACTTGTGTTGAAAGTTGTCACCGCCATTTACCACATGTTAATAATAGTTATAATATGAGAAATAGCTTGTAATCCCTCAAAGAAAAAACGTTCCAAACAATGTGGTTGGATACCGACATGCCAACGTTTTTAGTTCCTGCTACTGCCCGCTGTGGCGCTAGATGTATGCATTGTTCACCCTTTACTTTCATTCATAAAACTAAAATACCATAGACAATCGAAAAGTCTGGAATATCGTATTACATTGGATATAGTCTACTGCTTCTCCCCGCTGGATGGCGCTAGATGTATTAATTGATCGATCGCTCACCCATCTCAATTATGAATCTAGCTCACGACTCAGTGCATTAAACACATTTTAAATAGACAAATCGTAATGTTATCATATCCTAACCGAGTTCATGTGAGAACTATAACTACATTCTTATAAAGATATAAAACCCTGTAAATATTATATGAAAACGCAATAATTACTTATAATTTATTAAAAGCAATCTGTAACATTTAAGTAGGTACAGACTTCTATGTCATTCTAGCATACTTATAGTTTACCTAGGTTAATGGTGAGCGTAAAAGTTAATTAAATCCGTTAATTAAAATGAACCTTTTACAGAAATAAAGTAATATTTGTTTTGTCACTATGTTAACCCATATTAACGCCATCTATATTTAGGGAACCGGGTACCAATTACTAAAACTCGAATATCGTTTACAAAGCGTAATAAGTGTAGAAAAGTTACTTAAAATGACGCTAGATGGCTCGCATGTATCAATGACGTATAATTTTACTTAATAATATTAATGGAGAAAGAGTGATTTTATTTAACATTTAAGTACCTACTATCAAGTAGGGTTTTTTTCTTTTCTTTTAAATATTGTTTATTAAACTATTAGTTCCTTTTATCTTATTTATTAATATTTATTTAAATAGCATTTAGCCCTACTTCTAATTTAAATACCTATAATTTTTTATTTATTGATTTAGAAAATGTTCTAGTGACGTATGGACCGTTACAGCCAACCCCCAAAATTTACGAAGGTGTGAAATAATTTAACCGAAGGAAATTTTCAAAACCCTCGTACATTTTCTAAATCTAATCATTAGTTTGCTCTTCCCTCCCAAGTGCAAATTCTAATCTGCCAATATTCGAACAGAGACAAGACCTATCTAAAACAAGTGTAATATTTAATTTGTTTCATAAAATTCATTTGTTCTATTTTTCACCTCGTTAAGCACTAAATATGAAATGAAAAATAAAACATAGCACTTGTGAACGTGCGTGTATCTATTTAAATGTATAGCTATTCTATAGAACGCTTTTGTGTATTTAGACCGAATGGTAAATAATCATAAGCTGGACAAATCTTCGATGTGTTGAAGGCACTAACAATAGTAAGCTATTACTGTTCGCAAGGTTCAACTGAATCTGCCAAAAGTGTTGGTTTGTGAGGCCAACCAATCCTAGTGATTTACTAAAGGCATCTCATCATCCAATCCTGATTGCTGCGATTTGCCAATAGCACCTCTTCATAAACAGTTGACGTTCACAGCTAAGGCAATAACTCCTTATACTGCCATTGCCACACACCAAAACTCTGCCACAGACAAAGACCACTTACGATTAGGAGAGTGTGCAGTGTAGTTTTAGTCTCAGCTTCTTGTGTAGTAAATATTATCTATGGCGGTCTCTTTTTTTTTTTTTTTTTTTTTAAGACTGAAGTTGTCCAATTGGACTTAACCTAACACCAAACTTCTTCGCCATAAAAAATATTTTGTATAGTGTCAGCATGTCAAAACTCGAATACCAACAAACCGTTCCATGTCGTAAGTGAAAGTCGAATTGTTTATTCATACCTTTTATATACATATAAATATACTTTTTTTTTTTCAAACCTTTTCATCCTTCATCATTCCACTTTACAATGTGCACTAACTGTCACACTCTAACAACTCGTCAACACCATTACTAGACAAGGAACTGCGAACAAGTTTGCACTATTTCCTAACTCGCCAACAATAGAAATAAATATTACATATAGAGTAGCCAACTGTAACACTCCATACTACTTTCATACACACATTCAATCGCAAAGCAAAGACAAAACAAAAGCAAAGTAATGAAAACTACCTGTGTAAAAACCGTGCTGAAACTTATATCTATATATAATAATATATTTCGCTTAAACTTAACCATATCCTGTTCTCATACTTGCTCGAAACAACGCCTGACCCGAACACTGATAAAATCTTAATTACTTATAATCACAGAAAACCTCATTGTCGTAACCTGAACTAAACTACTAAACTTAAATTAACCTATTTATATCCCCAACCCCCATCTGACTAGACCTTATTTTTCAATAATGTACCTATTTCGCTATACCTCATCAACAACCATGGATAACTCCCTAGTTTATCTGAAACTAAAAGCTACCTTATTGCAAATGCCAGAACACAACAATGCTAACACCGACATTGTTGTAACAAAATACTAACTACTACATTGGTAGTAAAAAGCCAGGCGGACTTAATACTTTATCGAAATCTATAACCTATCTTATCCTAATTTGTCATAACAATTTACTACGAGTAATGTTATAACAAAATTAACTATTAAACAGACTTAACACCTACTTCTTTCACTGTGAAAACAACAATGCTACCACCATCATTGTTGTAACGAAATTAACTATTAAACAGACTTAACACCTACTTCTTTCACTGTGAAAACAACAATGCTACCACCATCATTGTTGTAACGAAATTAACTATTAAACAGACTTAACACCTACTTCTCTCACAACAGTGATACCATCAACATTGTCGTAATAAAACTATTAACTAAAAATAGGCTCGTAGTAGGCGGACTTAAAACAAACCCTATCACCAACCAATACGGGTACCTACTAACAAGCACTTAACTTAACGCTCGAATCCTAGCATTAGATTTGAAACCCAGATTCAAAACTACAGTATATAACATAAACCATAGGTAGGAATTTTTATTACTTTAGGAAGTTCGAATGGGAGTCGAACCCACGACCCTTCGATAACCGATCTAATGTTCTAACCATTGAGCTATAGAAGCCCAGATTTGTAGGTCACTAAATCGCTCCTAATTTGTTGAACTCAAAACCTGAGATTGTTACTAATACCATCTATAAAATAACTGTAAACCTAATTAATGATTACTAATAATCCTTTCCACTAATATTACCTACTGCAAGTAAGAGCAGCCTAATATTGATTGATACTAGATAGTAGTTCATTCGTGCGTCACTAGATGGCGCTTTCACTAACCTATTTGAACTTGCTAACAATTAAATGTTACTTCTAGACTTTAATTGTTTGACGTTATACCTTAATATCTTATCTATTATTAATCTATGGTTATACCTACAATAACCTTATATTTATGCGAGGTTAAAGTTTAATTAAATGGGATTGCAGGTAGGTACTTACAAAGACAATTATGTCAACCTATCTCAACATTGTAAGTAATTAGGTACCTACCTAGTAAATGTTTGTTATAAAGTTGACTTTAACTATTGTATATGAATAGGTACACCTACATTCTACATTGATTAATTAGTAACTACCCTAAAAAGGATCAGAGTGCGAGATCTAATACCTAATATACCTATTTACATGAAACGCTACCGAACTAAATAAATTGAACTACTATGGTTTAATAATATGAGTAGTCGTACATCCTATCATATATGAATAGGTAAGTACCTACTAACTATCACACGCCTAACATACATTAACGCTTCGGTGGCCGAACGACAAAGCGCTCGGTCCGATACCCGAAGTTACAGAGTTCAATTCCCAGGATTCCTGGATTCCCTGGATTTCTTTTTTTTTTTTTTTTTTTTTTAATAAAAATATAAGATTAATTTTAGAATAATAATCTAATAAGTAAAGAAGGAAAAACATTGATTGAATCTTAACAATTTTTTTTTTAGTTACCTACACTCCTGATTTGCTACAATCTATATACCTAGGTATCTAAGTTGTTTTTTTTTGTAATTGCAACCCCCCACTAACTAGACTCTAAAACTCACTCCGCTCCTGTCGACCTACTGCTGAGCATAAACCTCATTGTTTTTTAATTATAAGAATACCTATATCAATTAATAAATTAATCTTATTATGCCTAATGTCATTACAACCCCCCGTCAGTAAAACTCTAAACCTCTTAGGTACCTACTTAAATTATGTAGCATTCCTAACTTCACCAAAACGTTACCTACCTACCATCTAAACCTTTATTTCTAAACTAATTTGTTAACAGACTTGATTTCAAATTAAAACGTAATTAACAAAATTAACATGTTTATTAAACAAAAGGTTTCTTAAATAAATATTAGACAACAAAAGTACATTTTCAATATTGACCCGACCAGGGATCGAACCCGGGACCTCAGAGTTAGTTCCGCCCTAAGTCGAACTTAACCTACCTATACCTACTATTATTCTATCTTTGCCTTAATTCCTTCCTATTTACACAGCAACAAATTGTGCGACTTGCATCGCAACACACTTCTAAATGTGATTGAATGTAATATACCTAACAAATACCTTTAATATCTTTAAGTGCCTAATTTCACAAAAATAAATTTTAATTGAATCTAGACTTGATCTGAAACATGATACCTACTAGCATATAAAATAGATCCTAAACAATATTCTAACACATCCTATTAACAATGTAACATCATCATCGTAACTCCAAAGTTACCTACAGATACCCTAATACCTATACCTAATGGTCACATAATCCTAGTAATGCAATCCTGGTCACGGCACCAAATTGTAACGACCCCCCTCCCGCATTTTAAATCTCTTATATATTTTTTTTCGAACTAACCTAATTATAAATAAATAAATAAAATAAACGTAAATAAATAAAACGTTTAACGTTTAACCTACTTCTAGCTAACTATAACTATACCTACCTAACGGCACCAAATATAACGATATAAAACGTAATGAAAATAATGAATATAATTAGCTACCTAGATTGTCATAAATTAACCTACCTAACTTCTTACAACAATTATTATATTAAACCAAAACCGAGAATAACCTACCTACTTATTTCAACCACATCTAAAAGATCATTTTGGCCAAGTGATCGTCTAGTGCACCTACGAAGGTCCGCAATAACCTAAGTACTTTAAGGAACTTAAGGCAAAACCTAACAAACCCTTTACTACCTATTAATCTTAGTACAGTACAGTCTCTAATGTAAATGAATTCATAACTAACACGACACGACTAACAGTACCTACCTATACTATTATAAACAACCAAACAAACAAAGCAATGACCTACGTCACGCCAGATTAAGTAAGCAGGCACCTACCTACAATCATAGCAACAACATGGTCACCCATCTCATGAGGAGACTATGTAATAACAGCTTAACATTTAATAATTACCTAAAATCATAGCAACATCACGGTCACCCATCCCATGATGAGACTATGTAATAACAGTTTAACATTTAATACTTATAGTTTTATCGCAACACTTATTTCTACCTTCAATAACTGTCATTACAACCACCTACCATCCCATTAAACTTTGCAGACTATAATTAACATAAATGATCAGTCAACAATCCTATTTATTCATTTATTAATCTTAAAATAACGATAAATCTAACCTCTATTCTTATTAGGTATTCGCGAGTATCACATCTAATCATCATAGGTACTTAAAACACACGTTTTAACACAATCTACTAATATTTACGTAATTAGGTAGGTAGCTTCCTATTTACTATATTGAGGCAATTGTAATTGGTAATAGATATCTATTATCAGCGTTCATATTGTCCTAGCGTTTCTCCGAACAACCACGAGTCTTCAGAATAATAACCGAACTCATTTGTATAGTAATATAAATGATCATAAAAAGGAAAAGCTAAGTGGACTCCGCCTTCCCCATATCCACCCACAACCTCTCTGAAGCAAATCTTTAATTTAACCATTGCTTATATTTAATGCATGTAGGTAGGTACTCGAGTATTTGACCAAACATAAGCAACGAAAGGACCATACAAATATTTCGGTATTGATGCTTATTCTAACAATCTCTTATTACTAGTCACTTGTACAATGCCTGACATATACCTACTAGAGTGTATATTTAAAACAACTGTGTCGACTCATTGAGTAGGTAGGTATTTGTACTAAACAAAAGGGCCACTCAATACATTAGGCATTGGAAGAGGGTTTATTAAGTAAATAGATAATATACCTATTACTTAATCTTAATTGCTTAAAAACAAAGGTAAGATTCCACAAAAGAATAAGAACCCACTGGTAAGTACCACAAACGGGAGTCGAACCCATCCGAATTATAATTTGTTCGCAACCAATTTGCATAAAATTATATATGAACAATCATAGTTTTCTTTATTTCATAAAATCCACAAGCGAGATTCGAACCCACTGGTAAATACCACAAACGGGAGTCGAACCCATCCGAATGGTAATTTGTTCACAACCAATTTGCGTAAAATGACAATCGTATTATGTTTATTTCACTCCACAAGCGAGATTCGAACCCACTGGTAAATACCACAAACAGGAGTCGAACCCATCTGAATGGTAATTTGTTCGCAACCAATTTGCGTAAAATGACAATCGTATTATGTTCATTTCACTCCAGTCATCAAAATACAGGTTTTATTATTTAAATGTAGTTTGTGTTATCAATCGTTTATGGCCTTTGATGGTAGCATATCTCCTTGAAGATGATCTACAGGGACTGCATTGCTTGCCCTAGCCAAACCAAAGATATCAACAAATTGTAGCGAAGCCATATCGGCGTATAAAATCGGGAACTTTGATTTCCTTAATTACAGTAGGTAATTTTGATGACTACAGAATAAAACAAATCAAATAGATAGTAATTAATAATTGAGATTCTTATTCCTAAAAATGTCTAAATTATCCGACGTCACCAAAATAAAGATTTTACTATTTAAATGTAGGTTGTGATAGCAATCGTTGCAGACTTCCGATGGTAGTACATCTCCTTAAAGATCGCTACAGGGACGGCTTGTGCTTGCCCTCTAGTCCAACCAAAGATACCAACAACTATGTCTAAGCCCTTTCGGCATGACAAAACCGGAAACCTTAATTTCCTCAAGGTAAATTGGATAGGTAAATACCTAGTTAGTTTCAGTGACATCCGAATAAAATAAACCTAATAAACTACTAAGCACGGTTTTCACACATCCATCAACACACATAACTTAACCCTATTTAACCTAAATAAACCACCACCAGCTTATTGAATATTATCATGCAACGTACTTATATATTATTATTAATTTGTGTATTTCCGAATCCCACACTAGAGTAGGTACGCCTAGCGTATGTAAAGTAGTAAAATACCTATTTAATACGTTTTAAATAAAGAACCACGCGAACATATTGCAGTCAACCTATACGAAGCTACATCCTAGTAAAACAGTTATAATTATGTACCGATTTACCGTCCCTACCTACCTACTAGTCATACGTGCATTTCCGAACCCCACGACACTTACCTATATACCAATCGCGCAATAAAACTCCCGACTCGGTTCCTTACCTACTAGATACACTTATAATATAAAATTCACAATGTAAATTAAAAATGTTTAGCGAGATAAAAGATCACATATACATAAACAAGAATACACTTACCAGTAGACATAAGGTAACAAGTGGTACCTAGGTGGAAGGAATAAGGTTTAAGGATTGGATTTTCTCACTGCCGATCGTGCAGACTCACACGATCGATCAGATATCTGACAGCTAAAGGTGTCTTGGCCACAGCGAGAGGATTTGTGGAAGATGGAAGGTTTGTGGAATTACAGAATCACAACACGTAAAAGAAATGCAATAAAAATCATAACACAACAAATAAAAAGAAATGCAATAAGTTTCAGAATAACTACAAAGTGTAGTGTACAAAGGATACTTAGTGTCCAGAGCCGTCCTCTCCCTTGTTCCGCCGAACTCACAATCACTACTAATAAATCACTACAATATTTCACTTCTAAATCTTCACTATTAATGTCCCTCTTCCAGACGCTAGCCTCCTTTTATACCTTTAGGTAGGTACCTACCCTTGCAGCGCCGCTAATTTTCTTTTATGTGTTGGTACTAGATTAACAAATCGGTTTATCTCAATAAATACTACTTTAATCAAAGTTTTATTAATATATACTTGTGTTGAAAGTTGTCACCGCCATTTACCACATGTTAATAATAGTTATAATATGAGAAATAGCTTGTAATCCCTCAAAGAAAAAACGTTCCAAACAATGTGGTTGGATACCGACATGCCAACGTTTTTAGTTCCTGCTACTGCCCGCTGTGGCGCTAGATGTATGCATTGTTCACCCTTTACTTTCATTCATAAAACTAAAATACCATAGACAATCGAAAAGTCTGGAATATCGTATTACATTGGATATAGTCTACTGCTTCTCCCCGCTGGATGGCGCTAGATGTATTAATTGATCGATCGCTCACCCATCTCAATTATGAATCTAGCTCACGACTCAGTGCATTAAACACATTTTAAATAGACAAATCGTAATGTTATCATATCCTAACCGAGTTCATGTGAGAACTATAACTACATTCTTATAAAGATATAAAACCCTGTAAATATTATATGAAAACGCAATAATTACTTATAATTTATTAAAAGCAATCTGTAACATTTAAGTAGGTACAGACTTCTATGTCATTCTAGCATACTTATAGTTTACCTAGGTTAATGGTGAGCGTAAAAGTTAATTAAATCCGTTAATTAAAATGAACCTTTTACAGAAATAAAGTAATATTTGTTTTGTCACTATGTTAACCCATATTAACGCCATCTATATTTAGGGAACCGGGTACCAATTACTAAAACTCGAATATCGTTTACAAAGCGTAATAAGTGTAGAAAAGTTACTTAAAATGACGCTAGATGGCTCGCATGTATCAATGACGTATAATTTTACTTAATAATATTAATGGAGAAAGAGTGATTTTATTTAACATTTAAGTACCTACTATCAAGTAGGGTTTTTTTCTTTTCTTTTAAATATTGTTTATTAAACTATTAGTTCCTTTTATCTTATTTATTAATATTTATTTAAATAGCATTTAGCCCTACTTCTAATTTAAATACCTATAATTTTTTATTTATTGATTTAGAAAATGTTCTAGTGACGTATGGACCGTTACAAAACTTACCTCAGAAAAGGAAAGTTTCAAGGTAATTTTCATCTCTAGAATTCAACCTAGGTATCGCTAGTGAACCTTGATTGTAATTTTTAAATCGCCAGGAATAGTGAAATAGGCCATAGATTTTTTGACTCCTAACAAATTAAAATCTAATTCATCATAATTTTAAGAAATATTTTTAATATAAGTTTCACTACTTGACAAGTGTGTCATCCATAGACAGCTATCATTTTTTGAATGAGTGCTTAACTAACTTATCTATGAAAAGAAACGACAACACCAGGATTTCCTTATTATTAGGCCAAGTGTTTATAATTGTCACTCAATAATTTGTACTTGAATCGTTTATTTACTGACTATTCTTCCCATTGATTGATGCCTTGTAACGTATAATCATAATAATACTAATGACTCTCTCAGTAGGTACAGTGTCACTTATTGTGTGAGTACGTTATAGAAATACGTCACTACAATCCTTTGTCTTTTTTTCGATCAATTGAGCTATTTCCAATAAATTTTCCGCCAATGTGCTATTCTGTGGTAAGTACCTACATTTACAAGTACTTCCATAGTATGGAATGTTGAGTTTTCAGTAATCTTTATTCTATCATTATCTTTCAATTATTATTTCCTTATTTTAATTCATCATCATCACCTCAGCCAAAAAGACGTCCACTGCTGGACAAAGGCCTCCCTCAAGGATAAATAATTTTGAGGGGAATTTGCCATAATCACCACGCTTGGCAGGCGGGTTGGCGATCGCAGTAAGGTGAGAATAATCACAGAGACGCTGCTGCCCATCCTCTGGAATGATCCCATAGTCGCCTTCTACGACACCCACGGGAAGAGATGGGGTGGTGCAATTCTGTATCCCCGGCACCACACGGGGATTTATTTTAATTATATTTATGCAATTGATTTTCAACTCAACGTTTGAGTGAGTCTCGGCACAAGTGTACGATTTGTTTGGTGTTTTTAATATGATGACCATACCGGTGACGGTGGTGGTGGCGGTGGTGAAAAACAACAGAAAATACCTATTTACCTATTTCAATAATTTAAAATGTGTCTAATTAAATATTCGAGATTATACAAAGTCAAAAAAGTCACCACTTCGAGTAAGTATATGAGTCGCAGTTAATTTTGTGGTTGATGATATCATAGCGTAAGAATTGTCTAGATAGAGAGAATCGATGCCTAGATAATTTATGCACAGTTCTTTTCGGGTATTATTCTTCTAATTCGTACCTCGTCGTCAAAGTTCCAAGGCGCGAACGAAAACTGCATGACAGGCAAGAAGGTGTTGGCTTGCACCCATCTAATGAACAGCTCCTTGGTCGGCAGGTCTGCTTGTTCGTGGTCCAGGTTGAACCCGTTTCCCCCGATCATGTCGGGCAGCACGAACGTGTAACCGTTCAGGTTCATCTGCAGGGTGGTGGTGATGATGGTGGGCAGACCGTTGTTGAGGCCCCAGATGGAGTCGCGGTCTACCATGCGCACGTATATCGGCAGATCTTGCGTTCTGAAGCAAATATTGACGTTTAGGATCTTTTCGCCAATTTTTGAACAAATCAAGTCCACACTTTTAATATGATGCAGAATGTATTTTCGTTACATCCTCCCACTTACCTGGAACCGGTGCGCACCTCGATCATGTCACCGAATCTTGCGCACGTCCGCACGTACGCGTCCACGATGTGGTGCGGTTGCGTGTCGATGCTGCCGTTTTGAACCATCACCTGAAGGAATAATTTGATATAATAATAACAATTTTTCAACTCTCGTAATTAATGTAAAACATTTTGTCTATATCCACTATTATTTAAGTTCATCTTCCTCTATCTTCTTATAGATATTTGCATTTACATTATCGTAAGGATTATGTGTAATTGTTTTTACTTATGATTGTGTGTGACTGTGTGAGCAACAGATGTATCTACTTATCAATTTTTTTACAATAAATATTTTTTTTATACTGCTATGATAAAATTGACAAAAAAATATCATAGCTAGCTAAGTTGCCGCATCGCAAATCTTTTTAACAATGTCAGCCATTTTGCCATCTTGAAGAACTGTCATCTTCTATGTCACTAGCAGCCTACTCTGGTACGGGCTATCTGAACAAATATGTTTGACCATCACCTGTGGTGCGAAGCTGCTTTCCCCAGCGTCAAACTTGAAGCTATCGATGCCATAGTTGTCCTGCAGTGATTTGACGCGCTGGTACCACCACTCGGCCGCGGCTGAGTTGGTGAAGTCTATGTAGCCGGCGGTGGTGCCGTTGCTGTTCCACCACGTCACATTGGGGTTACCTGCCTCGTCCACCGCTAAGAAGCTGAAAAGTTTAAATTCGATAACTGTACAAATAAGAAAAAACTTAGTTGCAATTGATAAAAAGGAACACTGACCCATTATTCCAAGCTTCAGAATACCAAGGCTCACAGTCACTGTTGATAAATGGATGAATCCAAAGTGTCACTCGGTACGCTCGACTCTTCAGGTCCTGGACGAAACCAATAAAATCAGGAAATTTCAAGTCGTCCACAGAGAGCGAGCCATAGCAGTTTTCCCACAGATCATCGATTTCAAACTGAGAGTTGTTGAAACCATATTCAGTGATTTCTTGTGAGTACTCTAACAGATTTGTCTGGTTAATTTCCTTGGAGTATTGTGCCCATGTTGACCACACTGGATGCTGAACCATTCTAAAGTCTGGCACATCGGAAGGCTGGCCCAAGTAGTTGTTAACTGCATGTTTATGAGCTGATTTCACGTCAGAAAGAATCCAAATATCGTACGCCAATACCGTTTGTTCTCTTCTTGGAGAGTAAGGTTCTGCTATTTGAGCACCAAAGCAGAGATGGTGTTGAAGTAAGTTGTTATAGTCCACAAACAAAGGAACTTCTGGGTAGACGTAAATGTATTCTCCAGCAGAGTTGAGCCAGTACCTCTCAACGATGGCCCTATTGTCGGCCTCTGACGCAACGTAGGCTGAGTACGTATGTGGTGTGTCCTGTATTGGATATATCTGATTTTCCTGCATGGGACCGGCGTACCACTGTTTTGAACCTGAAATTTAACTCATTTGTTACAAAATAAATCATCTTCAATATATACCGCTATCAATAGATGTGATGGCAATGGCACCCTTGATAAAAGGGATTGTATTCTTGCCAAATTCTATGCAGTTTTGGTACTTGATCTGGCTGGGCACTTCTCATCTGCCGGGGCGTCGTCGAATGCTCCGTGCGAAGGGTGAAGTTCGCTTTGCCTATGCAGACTTAAATATCTTCACTATCATCTACCTAGTATACAGAGGTTAGGGATAGAACCTTTCAAAAAGATGATTGTATGTAAATCCTTACCGAAGTCTATGCAGTCTTCGAACCTGATCTGGCCGGGCGCCTCCCAACGGAATCGGATTCCCCGCGCGCCGTTCTCGTCGTCGTACTGCGTGCGGATGGTGAGGTTCGCGTCGCCCATGTGGACTTCCACGCCGCCCTCGATCTCCTCAATGGAGTACGGCTGGACCAGAGTACGGCCGATGTGAGCGAGTACTTGGCGGTCGTCATCTAGAAGAAGAACATTTATTAACAACACACGTACATAATATACAAAATAGAAATGAGGCAGACAGTATATACACAAAAGAAAAAATACGATAAAACAAAAAGAAAACATATAAGATATTTGTAGGTAAGGTAATAATTGCTTCTAGATTTGGACCAGAATCCGACTGGCCAGCGGCAACCCTTATACCTATTTGCCTATGCTTCCAAGCAGCATTTTACTGCATTAGGTACTTTGTACCGAGTAAAATAGGACTAAATACTTGAGTGAAAGTACAGGGCATAGAAGCATAGAAACTGATCGTGCAGGGTCGGCAACGCGTGTATGGGCTGCGGAGGCTGCTTTTGTTTACTATCCGTATTCGTTCGAAATGTTTACGAAAACGAAAATTAGTATGGCATTCAAGCAGCGCCTCCTGGCGGCATATGAAAAGAGTTAACATTTTGCCACATAAATTCTCGTTTTCGTTAACGTGATCGAATCTCGAATGAAACTCTCACCCAGGAGAGGGGTCGTATGTACAATTTCCGGTTCGGTACCAAATGAATGTAAAAGCTGCTAAATAAGTAACTTAGTTGTTTTTTTAATGGGCTAGTAAAACCATACCAGCATATAATGTGTCAACATACTTGGACGAATAAACCGAAGTGTAAGTAGATTTTCCAGTCACTACAAAACGTTATTTACGACCCTGAATAACGTTGGTTCAACATTTAATTTCAACGCCATCCTGTGTCCTATCTGCATTATAATCTGGGAGTAATAAATCTATCCAATTAGGATTTCCACAGTGTCTTATCACCCGACAATGCATGCAAGCTGATTTGAATAGTGCGATTCTAGCCCATAATTGTCCTTCATTTGCTTAGTTAAACGCCTGCTTGTATTGTAATGTAAATTAATAGCAAACAATTGTCATAAAGCGTTTACAATGAATGAGAGGGGCGTTGCGTCACCGCCGCCGCCGTGATTACTGTAGATTATTCCTTTTTTGTTGTGGTGTAGATTATGACAGGTCGAGTTGATTGATTGTTTTACAGATTCGGATGTTTAGCTAATGTTTCAATTGTGATTGTTCTTGTTTGGATTTTATTTTCCCGAATAACATTATCATTATAAAGACCTGGGGGCCGACCGCCTAACTCTCTCGCTTTCGATCGCTTTGAAGGAGGGGCGAGGAAGAGGCGTCATCTTGTCATTTCGAAAGCAATATGAAAGCAATATCGAAAGCTATAGGCTATAGCTTTCAATATTATTCGATATTATATTTCGATATTATATTAGAAGGCGAGGCGAGGGCCTCGCTTTTAAAGCGATCGAAAGCGAGAGAGTTATATAGGCGGTTGGGGGGCTGTTGTCGTATTTCTGAGGTCACACAAAATCTTTACAGATTGGTTTCAGCGACTAAATTTTAATTTAGCCACCCACCCGATTATTTGTCATTGCGTTACTTTCTTAACATGCAAGATAGTAACCAAAACGCGCAAGCCACCGCGCCATCAAACTCCTCTAGAGAACTATTTTACCAGAAAGGAGATGGTGTTAAGGGTGCCATACCCTTAACGTACCTATCGTATCTAGTTGTTTCGAGCTTTGGGAGTTATTCATTACGGACACCAAAAGGGTTAGTAAAAAGTATATAAGTAGAACATATTTATTACCTTTGATGAGAACGACTTGAAACCCGCCAATTAGTTGGGGCTCCAGCGTCAGTGTGACGTCACCAGCGGCACGCACGCTGGGTACGAGCGCGCCGTGCGCCAACGCAGCCAACGACACGAAAGCTAGACAACGCAGAATAATTAAATGGGGACAATTTGAACATTTCTTCTGATATGCACAGGGTCCTCATTCACAAACTATAGCTACAGAATGCTCACATATGAATTATAATGAATTAATGTTTGTCCATGTGTTCCCATGGTTCCCATGGATGGTAAGTTGTTGTGCGCACGCGCGCCCGTAAAACCATCACGGGGTTCGTGCGTTTCTGCGGACGAAGTCACAAGCGGGTGGCCGTTAGTCGTCTTAATAATAATATTATTGTAGAAGATCCACTTTAAGATCGTCAAAACACACCTTTGAAAGGGAAGTCTACTCCGACTGAAGTTTACGCTGAACAGTAGCATCCTACATTCCTACCCCTAGTCAGCTTTAGTATTTTATAGTATAATTTATAGTATGATAATACTCACTTAAAAAAGATTTCCACCCAACCATCGCTGTCTGAACACTTCCAACACTGCGGTTCCCGTGATCTAGTTATCTAAATTTTTCGAACAGAGCTGAGATAAAGAGTTTGTCATCTGGCATCGATAGCTTTATCTCCGACATTTCTGTGATCGTCGATAAGATTTTCAACGACATTGCGGAGCAATTTTCTTTTTCATGTACCTATTTTTGGTGTATCACCACTTATATAAGCTACTGTTATTGCTACTTATAAATTTTGTTTTCACGTTTAGGTGCTTTACTTTGCAAAAGGAAATTTACCACATTTTTGGTAGTTGTAGGATCATCATCTTTGTCATCAACTGTTGTGTTAAAGATTAATGATTAAACTAC
Organism: Eudonia mercurella; assembly: GCA_963082485.1. Classification (NCBI taxonomy): domain Eukaryota; kingdom Metazoa; phylum Arthropoda; class Insecta; order Lepidoptera; family Crambidae; genus Eudonia; species Eudonia mercurella. The sequence goes on along the minus strand of OY720039.1, from coordinate 1,410,630 downwards.
TAGAAGTTTACGTATTTTTGTAGTCGGTTTGTTTCTTTAAGGTTTTAAGTCCGACTAGCTAGCACCACCTTGCGGTAGTACCTTATACAATACGTAAAAAAAACCCTGTCCGATCCGTTAAGGTGTTATAGGTATCGAGATTCAGTTCTATTTACGTAATAATTTTAAAAAATAAGGAAAAAAAAGTTACCCCGATAAAAAAATTGCTAAATGACAAACTTACATGGCAATACTTTTGTCAGCACTTCGTTATGTAGGACCTTTAGTGACGCCACCATTGATGGAAAGTGTGGTCACATTTATAATATTAGCTAGAAACAGGGTGAGGCGATTCTTCACGCCGGATCAGTTGTGCCTTTTGTACAAGACGCTGGTGCGGTCTTGGTTGGAGTATTGCTCGCACCTATGGGACGGTTCCGCAAAGTACCTTCTCGATGCCTTGGACAGATTGCTGCGGCGCGCTATACGCAGTATCTGCAAAGTAGAGGTTACGTCACTCAGCGTCTTTTACCGCTTATACCACGGCGGATGCTCTGAAGAACTCTTTGACCTTATCCCACCTTCTCCCTTCCTCCATAGGAGTTCGCATGCTGCTTTCCGGAGTCACCGCCGCGCCGCACTGTCTGTCTCGAACATTCCATCGCGCACAAAGAAATTTGGTGACTCGTTTTTTGTCGCACTTCCAAAAGATGGAATAGTCTACCAGCACACGTTTTCCCTCCTTCCTATGACATGGGGTCCTTCAAACGAGGCGTGAGGCGACCTTATAAGCCGGCAGGGTGAGGGTGCAAGCAAAGCAGCATCGCTTTGTTTTCGCGCTGCACCAGCTGTCCTTGCGTCTGGACTCCGTTTCCACTTAACATCAGGTGGAGTGGAGTAATTTGCCGAGCTATGTATAAAAAAACAGTATTTATTTCAGTTTTATAACTTTGAGAAAGTAAGTTGTCGTTATACACCGTGGCCCATGACAGGTTAGACGACGGACGCGTTTAAGGAGGTAAACTAGTAACTTATCTACATCCCTTTTAGTTAAAAAAGGTTTGTACGAGCCTACGTACATTATAATAACTATATTGCATACTGGTAATTTCACAATGACCTCAATGCGTTTGCATACGCATCACTTTACATACCAATTGTAGAATTAATTACTTACAATAAATTAGTGTTTTTCTAGCATTCAATCGGGTTGGTTTATTAGCACTCTCCGGAGTAACCTATCCTTAGCAAGCATTCGAGTGTGGGAACAACCCCCACATTTTGAGCATGAGGTCATGAGAGTCGGTGGACGACTAAAGCATTCTTCTATCAGTAATTCAGAAAAACATCCGATCATTTTGTCAAAAGAAAGTCGTTTCACTGAACTTATCATCAGTCAAGCACACATAGTAACCTTGCATGGTGGCCCGAAATTAACCTTAGGGTACATAAGAAACCGCTACTGGATAATAAGCGGAGTCAACACAGTCAAAAAACATTTACGTAAATGTGTCACCTGCAGTAGATTCAGCAAACCAAATCAACAGCAAATCATGGCGGATTTGCCCCCCGCCCGAGTCAACCCCTCACGCCCATTCACTCATACTGGAGTTGACTTTACTGGACACGTCGAGTTAAAGTGTAACAAGGGCCGTGGCATCCGTACATCAAAGGGATACATAGCGGTATTCGTTTGTATGACGACTAAGGCTGTTCATTTGGAAATTGTGTCAGACCTCAGCACTCAAGCATTTTTGGCAGCATTTCGCCGATTCTGTGCTCGACGGGGCACCCCCAAGCATATGTATAGCGATAATGGGAGTAACTTCGTTGGTGCCAATCGCTTATTAAGAAGGGAATACGAAGTGATTCTTAATACTATTAATAAGGAAGTTATGGATAACCTCAGCGAAATGGAGGTTGTTTGGCATTTTAATGCCCCAGCCTGGCCTTCTGCTGGTGGACTCTGGGAAGCAGCAGTAAAGAGCTTAAAGCATCATCTGAAGCGTGTGATAGGCGAACAAAAACTTACCTATGAGGAATTCAGCACGTTATTACAGCAAATTGAGGCCTGTCTGAACTCCAGGCCCCTATGTAGGTTGACAGAGGACCCTGATGACGAGAGTCTGACCCCAGGGCACTTCTTAGTAGGAGGACCGCTGCTCTCCAGACCGCAAACAGAGTCAGAGAATATGCATTTATCTCAGAGGTGGCAATTGGTGCAAGCAATGAATAAAAGATTTTGGAAATGGTGGTCATCCGAATATCTTCAGCATTTACAAGCAAGATCTAAGTGGAGAACACCAAAGGAGAACTTAAAAGTAGATGACGTGGTTTTAATCAAAGAAGACCATATGCCTCCGGGAAAATGGGCGATGGGGCGCATCATCCAGCTTCACCCCGGCTCGGATGGGTACGTTAGAGTCGTGAGCATAAAAACTAAGAATAGCATTATGAAAAGGCCAATAAGCAAACTTGTTTTGTTACCTATAATGGAGCAACAGGAACCCTCATCAGAGAATCCCTGTCCAACATCTAACAATAACACACATCAAGTGTCACAGCAGCAAACATCCAGTGTTTCATCTCCAGCACCTCAGCAGAATCACCCACGAACAAGAAAAGGATTAAAAAATATATTACTAAATGCACTATTTATGTTAATGATGATAACAACGGTTAGCACTCAACTAAATCAACCTTATAACATCACTGAACTACCATCCAATAAAGGTCTATTTTTTGATAAAATCTCTGACCTTCAATTTATCCGAGATGACTGGAAACTAGTGGTTCATTATAACCTAACTAATTATTACAGGAGCATGGCTGATATCAAAACGTATATTGATCATTTGAATAGCGATTGTACTGGAGAACTGACACAATACCAAATTATTACACAACAATTAGAGCATGATTATAATGAAATACAACATTACAATAAAATTCTGACTAATCAGCATAAACGGCAGAAGAGAGGTCTCGTTAATGGTGTAGGCTATGTAGCAAATTCTTTATTCGGAATCCTCGACGATAGATTTGCAGAGCAGTATTCGCATGATATTGAAAAAATAGCTAAAAATGAAAATTATTTGCAGCATCTCATTCGAAATCAGACGATTGTACTCGAAGCGGAGTCCAATATTATTCGCCGCAACGAAAAAATCATGAATTCTCAATTTCAATTTATTAATCAACATCTACGTAATATTTCTGTTGAGATAGGTCAAGTTCGTTTAGACGTTAGAAATGGACTTTATATCGTCTCTTCAGCATTTACCGCTTATAATGTTTTAAGTAATATAAGACGCATCCAGGAAACAATCATAAATACTTTGACTGACATCAGACACGGGCGCATAGATACCTACTCACTTGCTATCGCCTGAGCAATTGCAAATACAACTTAGTACTATAACAAGTCAGCTACAGGATGATTTAGCAATACCTACAGAAGGGACACGGCTTAGTGAGTTGTATAAAATTTTAAAGGTCGGAACAGCAATGCCTAAAGATTATTTAATTATTGAAATTAAGATTCCAATAGTCACCAAAGAAACATTCGAACTGGACAAAATTATAACTATCCCTGTCCATAGAGGATTGCAGTCAGTTATCACAATGCCTCAGCATCCTTACATCGCCTTCAATTTAAGAAGAGATACAGCAACATTCTTGTCCCAAGATGATGTAAATGAATGCATAGTACTAGCAAATAATAAAATGCTGTGTTCATTTAATAGTCCTATTTACGACTTAAAACTAAGAGAGTCCATCTGTCAATTAAGGATAAACCGCATGTCATTACTAATGAAACACTCTGTGCATATTCACAATCACCGTGTGCCAATGCATGGTTCAAATTACATCTACAGAATGACTGGATTTATTCATGTTGCCAAGAATGCAACGTGCGCTTTTACTGCACAGGTGGTATATCAATTAGGTCATTGACAGGCAACGGCCTTATCACTCTAGGTCAAGGTTGCGTATTGAAGTCCAATGACCTATCTATTTACGCTCATAATAATTATATGAAACATATGACTGTAGGAACTAACATTGAAGTCCCGCAGATTTCTATCCTTAATACAATTTTAAACACATCGGTATCAGATAAATACGAATATGAAGATCACACTGATATTTGGAACTCACTGAAAGACCAGATCCAATCAATAAAGGAACAATCTAATACTGAACTTAGTATTCACGACATTCATCATTACACTGCAATGTATGTGACAATAACAGTGGTCATCACGATTGGAGTAGCACTTCTGTGGTTGCACTTGAGAAAGAGGTGTAACAGAACACTTCCAGCATCAGCTTCAGCGGAGGAGTTGCCGCCGCCGACGCCGGCGCCGCAGGCGCGCAATGCGCCGACCAGTGTTCAAGCAAGTGGTGGTGAAACGGTGAATACGTCACCCATTTATAGTGAGTGCGGTCGACATAGCAAATCATTGAGTGATATCAGTGCCAATAAGGGAACATCACCGATCATGTCCCGAGCAGTGTCGTTCCAAGTGCCGAGTGTAGTGTAAAAATAGTAAAATATTAAGCGAGTGAATATTTAAAATAATGAGACATTTTTATTTTAGACTATAACAGACTTACCATATTATTAACTTTTTAATTAAATCAATTGTTTTCTTTTTTCACTATCAATCAATGTACTAACATAATATATTATGTATTATGCAATTATCAATACTAACATAAATAATAAGAAAAATTGTTACTAACACATGGAATATTTAAGTTATATTGTTTTCTCTCTTTTGGGTGGCCAAGATGTACGAGCCTACGTACATTATAATAACTATATTGCATACTGGTAATTTCACAATGACCTCAATGCGTTTGCATACGCATCACTTTACATACCAATTGTAGAATTAATTACTTACAATAAATTAGTGTTTTTCTAGCATTCAATCGGGTTGGTTTATTAGCACTCTCCGGAGTAACCTATCCTTAGCAATAGCAAATAGCTAATTTTAAAACACGCGAGTTATTACGCGTTTTAAAAAAGTGAACTATCGGCATTTCGCATGTACGAGTACTACACGCACGAGGTCAACCGCACGCGCGGACAACGACTCGTTAGTCGCACAGATTAGTTAATATGTTAGTCGCTTCGCTCGCACGCGTAGTAAATTGTAAATAAACAGAAAGACCATTTCAGTTAGGAAAAAAGTAAAAAAATTAAGGTGGTGTTTTTTTATTTTTATTAGAACAGGTATCAGCTTCTTATACACCTCCTTTATTAACGCGTCCGTCACAGTAATAATAACTACAGTAATGTAACTTCATACAAACGGACGAAGCGCGAGCTATACCTATGCGCTTGGATCTCGGCATGCGCTCGGCATGCAACAGCTGTGCTATTCTGAAAATGGTACATCATCTCGAAAGTCATTCTCGCAATTCACCTCGCAAATCACACTCACTTCTCTTCTCATTTATCATGTGATTGTCTTGGTATTCTTAAAAAAAAAACAAGGCCGGGTGAAGTGAAGTGAGCTTCGAGAATCCAAGTGAAATTGCTCTATGGTACTAGGGATGTTTATTTATGTCGACTCACTTATTTTAGCTGAATTTGGGTCTAAAACTCATAAACCATATTGTAATTTAGCTATTTATACGTACGTACATACTTTTTATACGTTGCAAGTACATTATTATGTACTTTTTATTATTTACAACTTTAATTTCAGATATTTTATATAAAATTAGGCTGAACGCAGTGTGCCCTTTGCCTTGAGGAGACGGTCCAATCATAATTAAAAAAACATTTGGCTTGAGTCTTGCTTGAAATGTTTTGAATTTTATTTTCGATTTACCTACGTCTGTACTATTTTCATTTATTGTATAGTTAATTTTGTGTATTGTGTTGCCGAAAAAATAAGAAATGAAGTGAGTATTGATTAACTTGGCTAGGTATATTATTACGATTTGCCATTTCATTCATTAAATTGTGGATTCTTTATTTCAGCCTGGACCGTAGTTCCCACCCGTCTGCGGCTCAAGTTGAGACGCTAATAGAGTTTCTGGAGAAGAAGCCAAGTTTGGCCAAAGGTTATTCAAAAAATCATAGTGCCAAACAGGCGGCTAATAGGGATTGGGATCGTATCTCCCTTACATTAAACAGTATGGGTGGTGGTACAAATAAAACAGCAAAGAAATGGTTAAAGGTGAGTTATGTGATGTGTCAATACACACATCATTGCACAGAATGTTTTGTGTATAATGGTACATGTTATCTATACTATCCTTCTAATTAAAATATTCTTATTTTTCTAGTATTGGTCTGATAAAAAAAGTGCTGTTAAAAAGAAAGCCGCAGCACGTGCGGCTGTTAGAAATGTTACTGGTGGAGGAATGGCACAGGATTTGCCAGAATTGACACATATTGAAGAGAGAATTGTAGTTTTAATGGGTGGTGAAAGTTTTGCGACAGGTGATAAGCACTTGCAAATACAACCATTTGACGTAAGTTTCTTTTTATACAATATGGAATATTGCAGGCATTTGTTTGGTGCAAACCTCCTGCAACAGGACATTCTGAAATTCTATGAGAGCCAATGTCCAGCTGCGTATGTTGTGTGGCAGAGACGATGATGATTATTGATTTTACAGGAACCCTCACAAGAACATGAAAGTCCCTCCATACTGGCACCAGCTGTTCAGGCTAGTAGTAGCACTTGCTCATTTATTATGCCAGTAAGTATTTAGATAATTTTTATTTCAATATTATTCTTTTTAAAATTTTAACTTACAAAATTATTTATTATGCTTGTTTCAGGAAACTGATGCTATATTTGTAGATATACAAGGAACATCAGCACCCACAGATCAAGTTATTGTAAGTATGAAATTGTCTAAGAATTTTACAATTTCAATAGTTCCTATTAATAATATAATCATTGCTTTTTTACAGAACACGGCTGATGTTGATTTAAGTTTGGGTCATAGGGGCCAATCACAATTAATGGTAATGAAACTATCACCTTTATTATTTTATTACATGCAAAATAATAAAATAAATGTATTGTGTAATAACAATAATGCAGCAACAAATTAATTTTTAGGACAGTCTAGTGGAATTGGAACCAGATATGGAAGCTACAAACACCAGTCCTAACGAATGCCTTGCAACTGTAAGAAGTTTCCCACCTCAGTACTTACCTATTTTGCTCATTTTTTCTTTTTATAACTATTTTTTAATTTTGCAGGGTAACATATCACAATTTCCCCCAATTTGCCATCTCACAACCGACAACTCTGTGCAGCAGCTGCAGCAACAGCATCTGCCCAAGCCTGTTACTACAAGACCTTGCTCATCTGCTGTTTCAAGTAGGTATTACGGAATTTTAAAATATTATAAACATATTTACAAATTTTGTAATTGTTTATTTTTATGTTCAGCTCCAAGACGAAGGCGTCGCAGGATTTTGCAGGCGACAAGGAAGAACGTCCAAGCGTCACCACCATCTCAGCGACGTGCAAATTTGATGGGCATAGCTGAGAAGTTTTTGCGACTGGAGCAGCAGCGTTTGGAAATGGACAGGCAGATGGTTGCCCTTATTGAACGTAATTGTGAAAGGGATAATTTACTGGTGGAGGCTGTTAAAGCGATGGGTGAAGGGTTGAAGGCTGTTGCTGAAGCAATTAAACGTTAATTACAGAGTTGATCAGTTTTATTTCAAGAAATAATTTTAAGTACCTTTATTTATTCAAAATAAGCTAAACATTACATATACTTAAATCAAAGTCTTGCTAAGTATAGCATTGTGAATGCAAAATCACATATTTAATAATCTAATGGTTAAATCTAAATCTAAAAATAAAAGGTAAAATGCGATTGACGCGATATTCTATCAAAGAGTAACTTAATTTTTGTGTGATAAAACTGGTGGATTAAAGTGGCAGTAACGGCTAAATCTAAACATACGTAATTAGGGTTCTATTTCCGTACGTTTAGATTTAGTTATTTTTGAGTTTGGAAAATACTTGAGTAGGTAAGTAGTAAAAATAGTCTAAATTATTTATTCAAATTGGTGCTGTAAGTATACCCCAATCAATACACCAACTTTTCACTAAAGATTAGCTCTCAAAGTGACATGTGGACATGAAAATCAATTGATAATTTTGAGTAAAGTAACAATTAAAACAATAGTGAGTAAAGTAACAATAAAAAACATTAGTAAAGGAAGTTTTAAAAATTATTGTAAATGTATTGACCGCCATAATCTATTCACTAATTCTGTTCGAGCAATTCTTCCCATATCCAATTCAGTTTGTCCCATTTCATTGCTCTCATGCTGAATTCTTGGCAGGATTCTTGCCTCATTCTGAATGTCTTCTATGGATAGCACAGGTGCTGGTACTCCTGCACGGTTACATATGTTATGTAATACACAACATGCTACTACTATTTTGGCGACCATGTCAGGATGGTAGTGTAGCACTCGGTGCACCAAAAGACATCGAAAGCGGCCCTTTAGTACACCAATAGCCCTTTCAACACTATTACGGGCAGTGGCATGAAGTTTTGTATAATATGCCTCAGGTGAATTTTCTTGGGCATTGACAATGGGAGTCATCAAATATGGACGTTGTGCATATCCAGAATCTCCTGAAATGGAAGAAAAACTAGAAATAAAAAAACAAAACAAACAAAAATAAGAAAACAAACTAATACTGAATAAATTACTTGTTTTTGTCTAATATAATATGGATGGATTTATTCATAAATCTTAGTGATAACATACAATAAATTTACCTAATAAATACACTACTTCGCCAGAGTTACATATTTCTTCTAAATGGTTTTTAATTTGGGAATTATTAAATACAAAACTATCATGAGATGCTCCACCATATGACGAATCTACGTGTAATATGTTTAAATCAGCATCAGTTATCTGCAATCAAAGTCAATTTGTTAAAGACGAAGAGTACAATAATATTAGTAGATAAATAAAATTTTGTAATAAATTTGGTTTAAGACTGAACTTACCAATTGAACATTTCTTGCATGATAACCCTTGCGACAGAAATATCTTTCTTCATTTTCTTTTGGTCTTATCATAGATACCATTGTGCCATCTATACATCCTATCACACCCGGAATGTTAAATTTTTCATAAAACCTAAAAAAAATATAGTTTATGTAAGAAAATATACCTAGATATATCTCCACTGGCTCAATGGTGAAGTAAAACACTGTACCTAAAGAAATCTGTATGACCTCTCAGACTTTGGTCTGAGTATGACCTATATAAGAATTAGGGGCATGTGAAGTTCACCCAGATTAGACCAACAACACATACATTCTCATCAGTGGGCAGGCCCACCTCTTATGTATTAAACTGATAATATGTCACTACTGTTAGGGCACCTACTGATTATTATATAATATGACTCATGATTTTATTGAATGATTACTTATCAAATAACACATTTAAAACATACCGTTCTTTTAATGTCTGTCTTTCTGCTACATTTTGTGGAAATCTAATATACTTTTTGACAATTGTAGGGTGGTTTAGGGCATTAATTATTTGATGTAAGCTGCGTGATGTTGAGGTTTGTGACAAAAAAGTATTTACATTTTTACCTAAAACCTTTTGATAGCTTCCATTGGCCAAAAAAGACAAAGTAGAGAGCAGCTGAAAAAAATTCAAGTTGATCATTGACTTATTTATAATCTAATAATGTAATATGCTAATAATGAACCCTGCCTTTGAAAAAAGAATCAAAAACTATTGAAGAAATTTGAGTTTTTCAGTTGATGTGTAGCCGTATGTACGTACATCATACTAATGCTTAAATAACTTAGAAGTAAATTCCCTAGTTTACCTTAATTCTATGGGTCAGACTTCTCCTTCGTTGTGTGCTTTTAGGTAATAAAGGACTAAGCTCCTCTTCTAGATTTTTAATTAGATGGTCTGTTAATCTGTATATATGCACATATTCATAATCACGGCTCATTAAATGGAGATTTCTAATTCTCTGGGATTGGCGACGGCTTGCTATGTCGTCTACGTTATCAGCTTCTTTCAGCAAGCTCAACAACAAAAAAGAACGAGCCATCTGCAAAAACAAGAAAACACAGAATTTCGCAGGACGGATTAGGTACATGAACATTGTTTAGATAGCTAAGTATTATAATTTAGCATCTTACAGTTTCAATAAACAATTTGAATTTATTTATTTCTTCAAGAAATCCACTAATCTCTTCGTACGGCTTTATTTTCACCTAAGAAATAGTAACTTTTGATTTGACAGGTGAGTTCGTGTTTATGATGCGAGATGACTTTCGATATGGCGGGCGAATTTGGTTTCAGAATACCAATTGTATATGAAAAACGTCAAAATACTCACGCTGCTTAATTTTTCTCGCTTCTGTTATCACTCGGTGGCGCTAGTGTCGAACTCACTCATTTTAGGAATGCTAAACTATAATCTCACCGCGGATTCAGAAGTGATTTTGCAATTAAACTTTTCAGAATAGCACTGCAGGTCGCGAATGTGCCGCAGTGACGAACGGACGGTGTGTTGTTTTTTAAACAGTAAGCGTGCGATTGTTCTGATTAAAATGAGTTATGGCAAGATTGGCAAGGATCAATAGTAGAATATATTGTGCTGTTTTTGGTTGCATGAATTCGTCAATAACGTACCTAGATATTAAATTTTTAGACTACCTGGAAACTCCGAAAGGTACTTAAGTAAGACTATAAAATACAAATGTTGGAAAAATTTCCACGAGCAGGATTTGAACCTGCACCCTTCTGACATTCCGGGTCAGGTGCTCTTCCAATTGAGCTATCGTGGTTCTTAACCAGCCCGCCGAAATTATTCAACACTTTTTACTTTGTAAGCCAAAGGCGCCCATTCAATGTCAACAAATACCGTCATTAACATCCGATCATAATATTTTTACAAATATTAAAGATCAGTTAAGAAATAAGCAAGCTATTTTATAAAATGTTCAAAATGATTTTTAAAGCAAATTTTGTTGCGAACAAATTACAAAAACACAAATGTTGAAAAAATTTCCACGAGCAGGATTTGAACCTGCACCCTTCTGACATTCCGGGTCAGGTGCTCTTCCAATTGAGCTATCGTGGTTCTTAACCAGCCCGCCGAAATTATTCAACACTTTTTACTTTGTAAGCCAAAGGCGCCCATTCAATGTCAACAAATACCGTCATTAACATCTTGTAATTTGTTCGCAACAAAATTTGCTTTAAAAATCATTTTGAACATTTTATAAAATAGCTTGCTTATTTCTTAACTGATCTTTAATATTTGTAAAAATATTATGATCGGATGTTAATGACGGTATTTGTTGACATTGAATGGGCGCCTTTGGCTTACAAAGTAAAAAGTGTTGAATAATTTCGGCGGGCTGGTTAAGAACCACGATAGCTCAATTGGAAGAGCACCTGACCCGGAATGTCAGAAGGGTGCAGGTTCAAATCCTGCTCGTGGAAATTTTTTCAACATTTGTGTTTTTGTAATTTGTTCGCAACAAAATTTGCTTTAAAAATCATTTTGAACATTTTATAAGACTATAAAATGTTTTTATTTATTTACTTACAAGTAGGTACGTAATTTGAATCTTTTTAATGGATAGGTATTTCGTTTTTTGCTCCGAAAAAATGCCTGGATTAATAAATAAAGTGAACAGGAAAATGATACACGAGTGAACGGCTAGTTATAGGCGTTTCGTTTATTACATAGTAGATATGCTTGTGTTAAAACCTCCGGGTTGTAGGTTTTTGAAAACATTATTAAATTAAACGATTGATTGATTTTAATTTTTTAAACTAATCAAAAAACAACATTTTATTTATAGAACACTTCCTATTTCATTCACAGCGTATTTATTTGTTTAAATAAAAAATATACCCTCTTATTCTATTATTTATTTAGTTAATCATCATTGTTTTGTCTCTTTTTCTCAAATTCAAAATGACGTTTGTGTGATGTTGACAAAACAATATTTAACGTAATAATGCTTAAATAGTTTTTAGGAATAAGAGAAATGATATTTACAATCACAAAATACATTTACAAAACTAGTTAGAAACTCAAAGTAGGCAGATGTAATTAAAATACTGTAGGTGCCCACCTAAGAAAATATACCTACGCCCAGCCCTATGGCGTGTTTACGTACCGCGCGGCTGTATAGGCATTTATTTCAAAGATAGGGCCGAGTTACACTACTGTAGATAGTATTACCGTGCGTCCGTTCGTCTAGCCAGTCACGGTGTATTAGCACAGATTAGGTAATAGTTACTATTAGTATTAGCGATTTATTTATTTTTTATATACAATCCGTATTGTATTTTTTCACAAGTGAGATTGAACCCGCACCTTTCTGGTTTGGTATTTCGTGGCAGGTTTCCTACTTTTTAGCCCCAATAACTCACGGGTCACTCCCTGATCCGCGAGGTATGTGCGGTTACCTTAGAAATGTTCTAATGTATTGAAATAGTAAATTAATAATTTGATCTTTTGGGAACGATTCGGGGTAAAATTTGTTGTTGCTTGCTCCCTCTCCTTACTTTGTGTTTGACTGGGATGACGGATTTAGTAGGGATATAGTAGCTTTCTATTTAAATTGATCCAGATAAACTTTTAAAACTACCCCCTAATCCCTACATACAAAAAAATCCTCTGATTAATTTACAACAACACACAAACGCCTGGTCAGGCTAAATAGGTTAATATTTGTGTAGATAACTATAATGTACTGTAGTTTATGCTGAAGGACGAGAAATATCAAAACAAATAATGAAAACATCGGTCATTTATTTATAATAAATAATCAGAAAACAATGGAGCATATACACCATGATGATCTAACGCATCTTTTATTCAAACTTCCCTGAAGTTTAAGCCCTCAAGAGCTGGAAGCTATCATTGTACTCAGTCTTGAAGGATGAAGTAGGGCAGCACGTCCAATGGAGCCGGGTAGTCGTTCAACCAGGTTGGGCCCTGGACGATCTGCCCGCTGTTGCCGTCCAGCCATCTGCCTTTAGGCAGGTAGATGTTGCGGGACACTGCGCCTTCCTCGAGGACCGGGGCTGCTAGGATTTTCTCGCCGAGTAAAAATTCTGCAAACGAAAAGTGGAGGAGTTGAAGATATATGCCATATCGTCGCCAGACTACAAACACCCCAATGCTCGGTTTAGGTCCTGCCACATGAACATAGCATCAGAGAGCATCAAAGAGGATCAGCCCAAGGTGGCTTAGTGGCAAAGCGCTCGGCCCTATATTCGCAGGTCCTGGGTTCAATCCCTCAGGTGGGTCAAGGGTGTTTGGATTTTTTGATGCATAATAGCTCTGGTTTGTAATCACCAACCGGAATTTGGCAAGCGTGGTGATTAAGCCTATAGCTATCAATTGTAGCGATGACTTGATTTCAATAAAAGGAGCTTTTGACAAATAGAAGGATAGTAATGATTGACTATGCTTAAAAATACGAAACTGCTCTGCTCAACATTTTACCTTTGAACCTAGGTCTTTTGGATATCGAGCCGAACGCTTTGTCATCACTATGCCACCAAAGCTGAATGAGCTTCTTGAAATTTCTTGATAATAAGTGTAATTCCCGACAGTAAATACTTAGTACTTTCAGAGGGTATGCCTCGCGGCTCTGCTGAGCTCTTCGGGACTGAGTAGCGTGTGGGGAGTCGGGAGAAGAGTCCCACATAACCATCTGCGTCTACCTTGATGTAGGTAGTGGAACGCGCAAGGAAAGTAGCAGGGTAGTGGTGCCAGTGTTAGACAGGATCAGGACAGGAGGAGTAATCGTCTGTGGTAAGTAAAAAGGTTACCATCCCAGACAGCCAGGGCGTCTTCGTCGGTGGGGTCGACCCACCAGATGGGCGGGTTGACGGGCGTGCCCCGCTGCACGGACGCCAGCATGGCCGACACGATCTCGTCCGCGTACTCCGCGTGCAGGAATGTGTACTTGCGACAGATCTCCACGGCCTGCAGCAAGGGTGAGCTTGTTAATGTAATGAGGTCAGAGTATGTTTCTGACAGAAAGAATAATAGCAAAAGCAGATTTATATTAAACACTACTGTCAACACTACTTTTTGATGCCTGTAAAATGTTTCTTAAATCTAACCTGTTAAGACTTGTTTTAAATGAATGTGTAGAACATTAAGAAAACCTCGCACAATAAGTAGTTATGATGCTGATTATACGAGTATCTACTGTTATTCATATAATACTAGTTACACTACATTATTTTATGTAAAATATGCAACAGTAAGGTTCCTCTCCGTGATGTAGAAAAGCTTATATAAAAGTTACTTAAAAAATTACCTCTTGATCAAAATCCCACGGCACAAAGGAGTACTGCAGCACCGGCATGAACACGTTCGCCTGCAGCCAGCGCACGAACAGCTCTTTGCTGGGCTTCTCGTTGTAGCCGTTCCCGCCGATCATGTCCGGCAGCACCAGCGTGTATCCGTTCAGGTTCATCGCCAGGAGAGTCGTGACCAGCGTCGGCAGCCCGTTGTTGAAGTTCCATAAGGTGTCTTTGTCTACCATGCGGACGAACACGGGCAGGTCTTGGGTCCTTTTGAATGAAAGTAGTTAAAAAGGCTTAATTATAAGAAACATTGCATTGTGACCTTCGCTAAGGGAAGGTAAAAAGAAGTACCTAACTGTGTATCCTGAATGTTAAAGACTGAAGTTTGAAATGTTGTTTCAAAAATACTAAAACACAGCGAAATGTTAGTTTAAAATGGATGCCTTACCTCATTCCGGCTCTGATTTCGATCATGGGCCCAAACTTTGCTACAGTCCTCACATATGCCTCCACAATATTTCCAGGATGCAGATCAATGTCACCGTTTTGCACTGGGATCTACAAATTAAAAAACAACAATAAACAGCTTCCTGAAGGATTCAACAACCGCAACAAGTCGTCAGTGAAGAATTTAATTTGTTACCTGTGGTGACCAGCTGGATTCTCCAGCGTCGAACTTGATGCTGTCGATATCGAACTGTTTCATAATCTGCGTGACCCTCATGCTGAACCAGTTGGCAGCTTCAGGGTTAGTGAAGTCGATGTAGGCTGGCACTGTCCCATTATTGTTCCACCACGAAGTGTCGGCGCTGCCTTCCTCGTTAAGAACTAGGTACCCGTTCTGCATAGCGAATGAGTACCATGGTTCACAGCCTACGTTGATGAAGGGATGTACCCAAATGGTCACTCGGTATCCGAGGCTTTTGATATCTTGAATCAATTGTTTGAAGTCCGGCAATTTTCCCTCGTTAACTGTCAAGGAGCCGTAGCAAGTCTCCCAGAGATCGTCAACTTCAAACTGGGCATTAGGAAATCCATTATCAACGATTTCGTTAGCGAACGTCCAAAGGATGTCCTCGTCAATTCCACGCGAGTATCTGGCCCAGGTTGACCAAATTGGGTACTGAATGATTCTGTAATCGGGTATTCCCGAGGGTTTGCCTAAATACGTGTCGACGGCGTGCTGGTGAGCGACTTTGGCGTTGTCAAAGAACCAGATGTCGTATTGTAAGACGTTGTGAGTACGCTTGGTGGAGTACGGGGCGGCGACATCAGCGATGAAGCAGATGTGGTCATCCAACACCGTGTGGTAATCGACAAAGAGCGGTGCCTCTCGGTGCACGTAGAAGTAATAGCCAGCGGAGTTGAGCCAGTATCTCTCGGAGACGGCAGCGTTGCCATCCTCCTTGGAGACGATGGAGTATTTTTCGAGGTTGCTGTTCTGGATCGGCCAGTATTGTTCCTTCTGTTCCGGTCCTCCATACCACTGCTTGTCCCCTGAATTTACAATTTCATATTTTAGTCCTTGTCGGGTAAGAGCTTGACCTTAATCTCACCTGATGGCAATTTAGAAGCGCACTTCACCCAGAAGCCTCAAGTAATAAGTAACGTTATTTTTTATTTATTATTGAGTTACTTATAAGATTGGTGTTAACATGTCATTAAAGATCCATTTCCTGCATTCCAACTTGGATTTTTTTCCCGGAAAACTTAGGAAGTATGAGCGACGAGCAAGGAGAGCGTTTTCACCAGGATTTAAAGACTTTTGAAGATCGCCATCAAAGATTGGTACAAAAAAATGTTGGGAAGACTACTGCTGGTCTATTTTAAAAGAAACCGATTCTGAAACCTATAAAAAAATCTAAAATTAGTCCATTTTTAGTTTATTTCTTATCGTTTTAGTCCATTTTCTTATTTTTCTTTAATCAATAATTTTTTTTAAATGTGGACGTAATGGATTTTTTTTATTATCCTAGACTACCTTTAGATGATTAGATAAAATTCAACAACTTTCAGCTGGGGTATAAAAATCTTGTAAACTAGTGTAATTGTTATTATTGCGATTACGACAGACTTAGAACACTAAAAAACTCCCGCTGGGAATCGAACCTATAAGACCTCCGGATGCCGCGGTGTTCTAGCTATTGGATCACAGAGGTGGGGTAACATAAAAGATTGAAAGGAAATATTTAAGCATTAAACTTGAAGGACTTCTTTATCTTTCTGCAAAATAATCTGTTAATACTTACTGAATCCGAAGCAGTCTTCGAACACCTTATCGCTGGGCCCGTCCCAGTGGATGGAGACCTTCCAGCCGCCGCTGGCATCGTCCAATTCAGCCTCCATCTTGAAGGTCACATCGGGGTCGTCGACGGATGCTCTACGGCCGATGTTGCCGAGTACGATTCTGTCTTTGTCAGCTGGAAATACTTCCTTCTTTAGGCAACAAACATACTAACTCAAACAATGAAAAATAAGATCAATAAATTGTCATGCTTCAGTGCCTAACTCCGTTTTACTAACGTGAACTCATACCTAACAGAAGCTTTCCGGATGGGTTTACAGAATGATTATAAATATATGAATTTCGGCGAGTTGGTTAGAACCACGATAGCATAGTTGGTAGTGCACCTGACCCGGCATGTCATTGGGTGCGGGTTCGAGTTCCGCTTGTCGAATGTTTTCAACACTTTGTCTTTTTTCAATTTGTTATTTGTTCGCAACAAAATTTGCGTATAATTATATAGGTATAACTATAATCATAAATATTATTGCGTGTTAATAATAATATATTTTTAAAACACCCGACCAAGCTGCCCTAAGCACATGAAGCACGAGCTTACTTTCTGATCTATCGAGTATTTAAGGCGAAGGGTAAGGCACACCAGCGCCACCAATTGATAATTTGACAATTACTAACTGACCGGATCTTTTTTTAAACATTGCGTACCGTTCGACAACAGGAAAGCATCCATAGTATTTATTTAATAATTATGCACTACTTTTTGTTGCGTGGTTTATTAACAAAACGGGCTATCGCATTTATTCACAAACAATGGCCACTGTTGGTGTTAGCGAATGAATACAAAAACAAACCTAAAAGTAGTGCACAATTATTGTTATTATTGTTTGCCTAGTGTCGGAAGGTCCGCAATGTTTGAAAAAAAATCCAGTCAACCATCAAATTAAATCCATTAGCGGCGCTATAGTGTGCCTTACCCTTCGCCTTAAGTCAAACTCAGTCTATGTAGGTATAACTTTTTAAACTATCATAGGTATTTAGAGGTACTTTACATTAAGAGTTATAATTTTTTAAGATTTTAAAAAATGAAAAATAACAGTGTACAACTTATATAAGTTATTTACCTAATATTGTAAATTAAAAATTTTAAGTTATTTTTTTTTTGTAATCTAATAATTTTTCTGGCTACATTTAATTTAATTTAATTTATATTCTAGCATGCAACGTTGCCTTTCTCAACAATAGTTTTATATAAAAGTGGAAACTAATTAGGCTTATGTAAGAACTAAGTGTCACTAGTATTTGTATGACTGTAACGCTGTTTGTTTCCCAATAAAAAAAATAAATAAAATCATCATCATCATCATCATCATCATCAGCCTATACTAGTCCACTGCTGGACATAGACCTCTCCAAGTGCACGCCACCGAGCAAGAGTTAAGAGCTAAGAGTTATATTACTACGTTATTATAGTTATAGATTTTTAGCATGTTTTTTATTAATTTTAATTATCTTACAATATTGGTACCGTTGCATGTGTCATCCGACACAACTACCTGTTTGCGCGGCTGCGAATGGTTACAAACTTAAGTTAATCCAGTTTCTCAATGTCGGAATGGGTGATCAATTTGAAATAATAATATTTCGAGTTCCTTTGTGCTTCGGAAGGCACGTTAAGCTGATGGCCCTGGCTGTTGTCATATCATGGCAGTCGTTTAAATCCACAAAGGCCCAATGGACCAGGGTGGTTAGAGCTCGCCCAATCTCCTCTTGTGCCCCTTCCTGAGCCCAGCAGTAGGACTATTATGTTTAAGTAGGTATTTGGTAGGTATTTATAAATTTACCACATTTATTATACCACTGTTATTATTTTTTGCTTTATTTATAAAATACACATTATTCTAGTATGTTTTAATAGTTTCAACATCTAATATTACAGATTTTATTAGCTCTCTCCCTCAGATTGGTTGTCTGGAAGAAATCGCTTAAAAGTGATAAGACCGCCGAATTGTAACTTTATAATTTCTTTTTCATGTTTATGTTTTATAGTTTTAGCCGCCTATATAGGCTGATTATGACGATATACTCACACGTCTCCGCGACGAGGTCAAACCCGCCATCTTTGCGTTCCTCAAGGAAGAAGTCCCGCTTCTGAGGCGCTTTTGGGACCGCGCAAAGCGCCACACTTATACCTATAAACGGAAACTTATTGAATCTGTATCTGCTTATACATAAAGTTACTTAGTTGATCGATTTTGTTCCGACAGATATGTGTTCTAGAACTCGTAGGATGATGAATATTTCTTACTATTTTATACGGTATTCCGCACAAACTTCAAAATTGAATATTTTCTAAATTAATAAGCCAATTTATATGGAAATTCGACATCTAAATAGTTTATAAACAGTTATTTACAAAAGCGCTAATGCAAACAAAAAACTTTATATTTAAAACATTTATTTAACCAAAAAGCACCGCCAGTGTTCGACATTTTAAGTCCAGGGTTCGTTACAGTTTTCGTAGCCAAAACCCAACATATATTTTCATTTAAATTTTATCGGATGACAGCTAGAAAACAATTTATCTGTATTCAATTATTGCTATAGACTGAAATCAGTTGCTGACCCTGAATGATTAAAGGAATGAAATGTCGATAATTGGTTCTTGTCGAATACTGGGGACACTATAATTATACTATTTATGTAACTACAAGCTTTTCATTGCGCAGTGTAATAAATCCTCTTTAGTGAAAGTCGAAGTCGTACCTGCCAACAGCAATAGCACCCTCATGTCGTCGTCACTGGCTCACTGCGCCCGCGCCTTCATCGACTACCTATTTATCTCAATGGCATATCAACATCTATCTGAGCGAGTATCTCGGCAGCTCTCGATAACCACAGATAAAAATATTTTTATAAATCCCAATATACTGTATAGTTAAGTATCATTCTGATTTGCTTGATATTTTTAGTTAGTTTCATAAAAAAGATATGATGTAGTGTAGGTGGGTGGATTCGCGTTTTGGATTTTTTCTGATTTATTTTGAAGCCTTTTTGTAAATTAATCTGAAATGCGTGCAAAGTTTCAAAAATCGAAAGAAGTACTATTAAGTAAGATCTGCTTAACAAAGGCACTCTTTTTTAATCAAGAATTTAGATAATATTTGATCTCAAAAAATAATAAGAGAAATGGTAATGACGTTAGGCTAATGGCAATGATTTTTTGAGGATGGTAATGATTAGGAATGCTTGGTAATGACGAGCTTTTACGGCAAAAATAATAATTAAGTACCTGATACCTATTTTAGAAGACAAACCTATGTATTTTTTTCATATATAAGTAGTTGCTAACTTGTAAATAAAACACTTACTTATAAATTTGTAAAGATTAATATCACAAAAATTAAAATTCAACAAATCTCGTAACAAACACAATCTCGGTCTTTAATTTAACTATGCTATCATGGCTCAATCCAACTCGCCGAAATTAATCTACTCTTATGGCCCGTATTAAGTTGTTAAGTAGGTAACTAAATTTTAACTTAACTTTAAGTGATTAATTGCATGTAAACACAGAATTTAGTAGCAAGTTGCAAGTTAAAATTTAGCTAACAACTAAACAAGATATTTAGAGTTTTGTCTATTTTTCGGTTAAGTTGGTGGGCGGGGCTTGTCACTTGACACGTTTGGACTGGCACAATATTAGTTAAATGCAGAAGTGTAGTGAGCGACGCGCTCGGGTTCATTTTTATTGTTCGTATTAAATTATTGATTATTGTATTAAACATATTTACTCGATTTAGAAACTCTACAAAAATGAGATAGACTGCGAAAACTATTGCCAGTATTGAGAAAATATATTGTAATATGTAATTTTAATTTTGCATCTAATGCACATCGCATTACAGTATCTTTTTTCTGTATTTCGTTTTCCACTTTAGATAACAAGTAAATAAAAGAGTCTTCTGCCATGCGTGACGCATTAAAATATACTTGTTATTAAATCTTCATTCGCTAGCTCCTCGAACAAAGTGGCACTTGATCCTTGGCCATACTGATCTCTTCTATTTATTCAATTTCTCACCCAGTTTTTTGGGTATGGTTATTTCCCTAATTATTTCATCTTTCACTTCATAACAAATTTAGCACAGAATTTACGACTTCATTACGTGGTTGATCGTCCATCTTGAGTGAACTAAGCAAACTAATTACTTAAATACGTATGGACATATACTTAAATATAAGCCACATAAAATTAAGTTTAAATTTAGTTACCTACTTAACAACTTAAAACGTGTAAATCAGCCATTACTCTGTAAGCCCTATTCAATGACGACAACTACGTCATCAACATCCGATCTAAATATTTTTACAAATATTGAAAGATCAATTAAGAATTAGGCAAGCTATATTTATGATTACATATACATATAATTTTACGCAAATAGTGTGGTAGTGCACCTGACCCGGCATGTCATGGGGTGCGAATTCCCTTCGTGGAAATTTTTTCAGCACTGTCTTTTTTCACATATCTAATAGTTTCAATAGTAAGTAGGTGGAGCTCGATGGCGCAGTGGTCAATGCGCCCGGTCTGCGAGTGCTGAGGTTAAGCAACATTCGCAAAGGCCGGTCATCGGATGGGTGACCAAAAATTATTATCTCGAGCTCCTCCGTGCTTCGTAAGGCACGTTAAGCCGTTGGTCCCGGCTGCATTAGCAGTCGTTAACAATCACCAATCCGCACTGGGCCCGCGTGGTGGTTTATGGCCCGTTCACCCTATCCATCCATAGGGAAGGCTCGTGCCCCAGCAGTGGGGACGTAAATGAGCTGATGATGAATAGTTTCAATATGTAGTACTATGTAATATTGAAGTTTCATTTTTGAAAACGGCAACTACCTGAAATAAAATATTATTTTGTATGATGTATTTTTAAAGTTAAAATATGTTTAGAGTATGTATGTATGCATAAACCCATGACCATTATTCCCCAAAAGGTGGTCTAACCAACCAGCTATATTTATAATTATATATACATATAATTTTACGCAAATAGTGTGGTAGTGCACCTGACCCGGCTTGTCATGGGGTGCGAATTCCACCCATGGAAATTTTTTCAGCACTGTCTTTTTTCACTATCTATTAGTTTCAATATGTAGACTATGTAATATTGAAGTTTCATTTTTAAAAACAGCAACTACCTGAATTAAAGTATGATGTATTTTTAAAGTTAAAATATGTATAGTGTATGTATGCATAAACCTACGACCATTATCCACCAAAGGGTGGTTAGAGATCATCATATCCTATCCAAGCCATGGTTTGGATCAATGTCCACTTTTAGCAAATAGAGCGACCTTGTTGTTAATTATGCAAAGGAAGTGTCAGGATGCTGGCCAATCGCCTTTTTTGATGCACTGGCGCATAATCTCGATTCACCACTTACGAATGCTGACAAGAAAAGCTGGCTATTATAATACTATAATCCAGACAAGCACGGATAATTTAATATTTTTAGCAAATTAAAATAAAGATAACGCACAAAAAAACCCATTCAACTTCCAGCTGGTATTTCGGTTATTTTAAAGCATGAAAGCAAACAACGTTTTAAGTAAAATAGAACAAATTGCTACTAATAAGAAATTTTGAAACTTTGAATTCATCATTCCCATTAACATAACGTCATTACCATCAACACAAATCAAACGGTAATGATGATGATGGTAATGACAAACGTAGTGTTTTTTTTGAACAAATCGTGAATTCTTAGCGCTACTATTTTGTGACCGCCTTTTTGAGAATTTGTCCTGGGAATCACAATAAGTTCTAATGCTAACAATTATACTTAATTTATAACTACCTAGAAAACGTATTTACCGGTAATGATGGAAATACGTGACAACCATTTCCTGGACATATGATTTGTAACAAAAAAAGTATTTAAAGAGCACTCACCGTGACGTGCGCTGTGGTACATTTCGTGCAAGCGACTGAGGAGAGTGGTGTGCACGGGGACAGTAAGATACATCACGTAGATCTTTCAAGAAAGTAAATTTGACGTTAGCGCGATGGTAATGACGAATTTCTGTTACAAACTTTTGAAATTTCGTTTTGACTATTATGCTGTTCTTAATTATAAACGCTATTTATTATGTTGTTTACGGTAAAATACAGATTACTAAACGTTTGAAAAAATCGGGTTTGGCGACCATAATTATTGAAATATATATTTTGAAAGTTTTGTGCACATATATTTTCTTTAGATGGTAATGATGTTTTACTCAGTTTTAATTAAATTAGAAAATGAGTTTTTAGAACACAAGGTTCGTAACTGTGTCACCTTACGTTAAATTATGTTTAAAACCTCGCTTAAACAAAAAAAGTAACTGAAAAATGAGATAGAATTTCTAATCAACTAGAAATAGTTTTTTTCCATGTTTCGCGAAATGACCCAGGTGCCTACTTGACGATAACGCCGAAGGTGGAAGCGATGAAGTCATCTTGATTCCTCAACGGATGAGTGATAAGCTACTAACATTGCCTTTATGGCGACAGACTTTTAATTAAATATTTTGATTGTGACGTCATGTCACTTCAAAATAAACAAGTCTCAGCCCTAGTGGTTTAGTAACCTCTGTGTACTAACATTTATGATCACTGCTGCTTGAAAGTGGGTCCGCCTGGCTAAACGCACACTATAGGTACCTGTTACTGAGCTCCAAAAGATCATCGGCCCTACCTTTTTTTGTGTTTTTGTAGAATGGTGGAAGCGCATCTCACCCGGAATCCTCAACCTAAGCCACTGCTATCTTATCTCTAGCTGTCGAAATACAAAATGCTACATGCATTGATGTTATGACGACATATTTCTATAAATCTAATTGTCCTTGTAATGCGGCGGATATATTTGACACCGCTATTAAAAATGCTATCTCTAAGAATACAAAATTAGTAAAACTTAGTCACTCTCAATTTACAATTCAGCCATGGATGACCCTTGGTCTAATAAGGTGTGCGAAACACAAAGACAAGTTGCACGCTGATGCGAGAAAAGACCCTAATAATTTAGTTACAAAACGAATATATACAAGGTATAGAAATTACTACTTCAGTTTAGTTAGAAAGTTAAAAAATGATTATGACTAAATTGCTAAATGATAATATTAAAAACCCTAGAAAACTCTGGCAATCCATAGGCAATATCACCCACACCCGCCGTATAAAAACAAGTCCATGTGAACTCTCTCGACTCCGGGAAACACCTTTTGCTTCTTTAAACCATTGCAACGACTATTTTTCTTCGGTGGGGAAAACCCTAGCAAACAAGATCCTGCAAAACATAGGCGAATCCGAGGAGTCACTAGACACGACATAAACAAACAGGTAGTCCGCTGGATTCATTCTTTCTTGCCCCGACTGACGCCGAGGAGGTCGCAACTCGTATTCGTCAGCTGAAAACTGATAGCTCTCCAGGTCTGGATGAGATAACCAACCGAATCTTGAAACACGTCTGTGGTTCCATAGTGACTCCTCTTGTACACATTTTTAACCTAAGTTTCTCAACGGGCAGGTTTCCAGATAACTGGAAAACAGCCACAGTAATTCCTATCCACAAAGGTGGTCCTAAAAATGAGCCCAAAAATTACAGGCCCATTTCATTATTGGGTTCAGTGTCAAAAGTATTATCGAGGGGCTGGTTAACACCCGCCTTATGGCATTTCTTGAAAAACATAACCTTATATCCAAGTCGCAATTTGGCTTCAGAAGAAATAAATCCACGGAAGATGCCGTGTCTCTGTTAGTGGATTCTGTTGCTTCACATCTCGATAACGGGCGGGCTTGCGTTGGTGTCTTTTTAGATTTAGCAAAAGCCTTTGACACGGTTTCAATCCCGATACTGTTAAGAAGGCTGGAGTCCTTTGGAGTGAGAGGCGTTGCATTGAATTGGTTTGCTAGCTACCTAAATGGAAGAACTCAATGCGTTAAGGTTGGTTCAGACATAAGCGGCCAAAAGACAATGTCCTACGGCGTCCCTCAGGGGAGTATACTAGGGCCCTCTTTATTCTTAGCTTATATCAATGGAATTACATCTTTGCCACTACCCACGTCAGCATCCGTTATCTGTTACGCCGATGACACCGCTCTGCTCTTTCCGGGTAGCACTTGGCGCAAGTGTCGACGGAGTGTGGAGGAGGGTTTAGCAATCATATCAGACTGGTTAAATAACAGTCTGCTAACCCTAAACGCAACAAAAACAAAATAACTCTGCTTCCACAAAACGGCTGCATCAGCTCCAACTGCATTTCCTCCGGTTAAGTTTCACTCTTGTGCAACGCATAACACCTTCGCTCCAACATCTGTTTCTTGTCACTGTGAAGAAATTAGTAGATCACCAACTATCCGCTATTTAGGAGTTACATTGGACGAAAAGCTTTCCTTCGCGGCTCACCTTGAGATTACCGGTGCCAGGATGCGCAAGTTGATCCACACCATGAAACTTCTTAGAGATGTCGCTGTCAAGCCGCTCTTAAAAACTGTCTATATGGCTTTGTGCGAATCTGTGATCACATACTGTATTGTGGTGTGGGGTAACTCTGCGTCCTGCCACTTGATCAAGCTTGAAAGAGCTCAAAGAGCTGTTCTGAAGGTGATGTTACGAAGGCCTTTTTATTTCCCCACTGATTCGCTGTACAATGAGGCGCAGGTACTCAGCGTTCGCAAACTTTATATTCTAAAAGTGGCAACGACTATGCACAAAACTGTTATCAGTTCTCCAGAATATCAGGCGATGCTTGACAGACGAGTATTTAGGGTACGATCGGTATTAGTTAAAACCACCTTTGCCCAACGGTTTAAATGCTTCGCTTTCCCATTCATTTACAACCGCATTTTGGAGCTATGCGAAATTAAGAGATGCTCTTTGAGAATTGCAAGGCTCAAGATTCGCTCACTTCTTTTGACGTGGAGCTATAAATTTACGGAGACGTTTATGGAGGTACTAAAGTAGTTATATGCGAATGTGATGCACCTTTTTACAACAATTTATAACGCTATTTTTATTATTTTTTATTTTATTTTTAATTTTATTAAGTACTGCTGGCACCCGTTTAACTTTTGAAAACGTCTTACTTGACCGCCACAGGTCAGGCAGTGCCTAGTGTGGGGTCATAGAAAATCTCAGCCTCCTTGAAAATTATGCTTGTTTAGGTAACACTGTTTTCCACTGTAGGGAGACCGGGAACAAAAGTAACACGGGTCAATAGTAACATGCGCAATATCTCGGTTGCTAAGCAACGCTTATGTCTGTGCGTGCGTATGGGCATCGTCCGTGTCGCGGCGCAAGTTTGGAGCCTGTCGACAGAGTGCTCCGTGAGGTGTGGACGCGTCGATCGCGGTTTTTGTGTTTTCGCTATGGAATCTTAAGTTTTTGCTGTTTGTACAATCTATTATTACTTTTAAATCAATACACTTTCCGTAAATAGAGCATTTTATCTTGAATCTGTGTGTATTGTGCAGTATTTATCGTAGGAGGTTTGTCTAGTAGAGTTGAATTTTTATTGATTTATGAATATTCTTTCGAAAAATGTCGTTAGGAACAGTTGTAACAACATTTTAGGGGTCAATTGTAACGGTACAATCAACCCCATAGTACAATTGACCCCAACAAGTATATTAGCGCACCTATAACCTAAAGTGTCACTCGCCATGGTGGCGAATGGTGTTTAATGAGGTGGCTGGATATAGTTGTGTTGATAGGAAATAGGACTATGTAAGGAGTAGCCATGTGTTGCATTTTTGACATGTCTTTTTTCAGATGCCACGTAAAAGAGAAAAAATGACAGACAGAGGGTCCAAAGATGTTTTTCTATATGAGCAAGCGTACAGCGAAATATTGAGTGAAAAATCCGTGTGCAGCGCCGCACGAATGTTTGATCTTTGTCACGTTACATTACTGTGATACAAACGAAAAAAAGAAAGAATGGGTAATTACGGAACTGTGGTTATGGGATATAACTCCGCAACAAAAGTTTTACGGTGGATCAAGAACAGCAAATATCTAAATATTTAATTCGGACCGCCAACATATACTTCGGCCTAACATCAAAGGAAGTTAAAAAGAGATTTATAATTATAACTCACAAACACAATTTGGGGTAATTGTAACAGGGGTTGATAGTACCACACCCATTTTCCATACAAATTATTGCAGTTGATTATTACTTGTTATATTAATATGTTAACGATGCTGAGTTTGTTTTTAGTAAAGGTGATAATTACTTGACTGAATCTGTAATTTAAACGTAATTAGATGTAAGCTTTTGTGTTGTGACAAAGAATATGTAATTTTTTACTAAAAGGCGGTTCAGCCGCAAGATTATTGATTTAGCTTCTAATTTTCAAGACTGAATGTTGCATTTGAATATGAAACAACTTTGTTAATTTAAATAAAGCAATTTGAATTAAAGTCATGGTTTTTTTTTTCATTTAAAACTTTGTTACAATTGACCCAGTACTCTGGGTCAATCGTAACAGTTGACGACCTCTGTTTAATCCGTGATTGCCACTAAACTACAATCACTTACTAATTTTTGACCGCATACATTTAAAGATAATTAAATTAGGTTTCCTTAAAAACACAACAGGTTTCAACACTCAAATTCAAAATTCAAATTCAAAATCATTTATTCAGTTTAGGCTACAAATAGCTCTGATGAACGTCATTATGCCATCGGTTCGTAAGTCTACTCTGGGCGGGAGATCTTGTACTGAGAAGAACCGGCAAGAAACTCAGCAAGTGTCCAGATCTTTTCTCCCTTACATCGTCAAAAATATTGGAAAATGCCCTATCATAAAAGGACATTTTCCATCACAAATAAAAAAAACACATAATATAAAGGACAATCACATGAGAAAAAAAAATTGTTTGCAAAAACACCATTTACCAGTTAATTTTTTTACAATGTCATACAGTACTAGTAAAAGTCAAAACCTGTCTAAGAAAAAACAAAGTTAAACTATAGTTGATAATAATAAAATTAAGACAAGTATGCAAGAGCAGACCAGCCTCCACAGGCGGCACCCGTTCACGAGTATGACATAATGAATCAGCCATCGCTTCGCTCAACCATATTTTAGGGAATGTAACGACCCGACGCACATGCCACCACCGCAGAGGCAATAAAGAGAGCATGACACACCCAAGCTACTCTAAATCAAAACTAATTGAAATGTTTAACGTAACGCTATTTGTTATCTGTAGGACACTGTTTATAAAGGCTATCATATCAGTATAATTTTTTATTATAGCCAGGCTGTTTTATCATCTAAATATTCTCTGACTGTATAATAACCTTTTTTAAGTAAAGAACACTTTACATGTTTTTTAAACTTATCTAGAGGTAAATCTAGTACAGTATTTGGTATTTTATTATAACAGTGTATACCTTGCCCCAAGAAAGAACCAAGAACCTTCTGTAACCTGAACAGTGGCATCACAAGTTTTGTCTTACTTCTAGTGTTAAAATTGTGTACGTCACCGTGTTTGGTAAATGAGTTGATATTGCAACGTACAAAAACTATACAATTATAAATAAATTGAGAAGCCACTGTCAACACACCAATCTCTTTAAAAAGATTTCTTAAAGAAGTTCTTGAACCTAGTCTATAGATTGTTCTTACTGCTCGTTTTTGTAAAATGAATATAGTTTCAATATCAGCCGCTGTTCCCCACAGTAAGAGGCCATACGACATGATACATGAAAATAACTAAAGTAACACTAACACTCAAACCACATTTGTCATTATTGCCCATGAAGTAAAAAGTGTTACATTTGTCCCCGGTCTCCCCTATTTTTAAGTTTGTATGTAAGCATTTATCAAATAAATTTATTTGTATTTGTATTTGTATTTAGATAAGATGGTGGTAGCTAGCCAGGCGGACTAAAATGCCCTACCACCAACCAAACAGAGTACCTACACAAACATGTATCTCCCAGTTGGAAATCGAACCAGGGACCTCTGGATGTGAGACTGTGAATTGTGTGATCGAAACACCGTCAAAGGAACATGACTGAATATGCAGCCGGAACAAAACCAACGGCTTTGGCTTTGAAAGATGAACAAAAGAACAAAAGAACAATTGAAATGCTATATTATTGTTTGGTTAACGAAAACGGGTGCCATGCCAATACGATACACTAATATCTATATAGGTATTAAAGTGCATGCCGTGGCAGCCTTAAAGCCTTTAAAGCAGCGCCTGTGTAATAGGTATAAGGTTTTTAATGTAAGAATGTCTTGGTGTATTCTTTGTTGGATGTCCATAAATAAATAAATAAAAAAAAATATGTTTGTTATGTTTCTCATACAAGTAACTATTTTTTTATAAGGAATATAATATAAAATGATTGATTAGATTTGAATTGATTTGATTAGATTGGTCTACTGCCACAGCTCCATCAAGATCACCTTCAGCTTCGGTAAAGGTCCACAACGATTTAGATAAAGTTTCATCAACAACTAAATAATAATTTGCGAACTAACAGACAGCTTTATTATTTGTGTGGTTTAGTAAAATTTAATATCTGTGTGTGTTAGTAGGTACGAAACAGAAAGAATAGAAGTCGAGGAGGCTGTTGTCACGTTGATAAGATTACCCCATCATGCAGCTCGGGCAGGTGTTTGTTATACAACCGATTGCCACTTTAAACTTATCTTGAAATGATATTGGAGAATAAAAACAACAATAAAAACATATTTGGTTGTAGGTTGGTACTTCTAGTCCCCTCTGAAGTTGGCGCGATTCGCGTCGTAGTAGTCAAAAATAGGCGTCAGTAGGACGAAGGCGGTGACGAGCGGCAGGGCCTGACTGTGTACAGCTGCGCGAAGCAACTTCAGAGGGGACTAGAAGCATAGTAGAATGCTAGAAGTTTGGCGCGATCTATACTTAAATATTTGTAATGAAGTCCTCTGAACACAAAATAGGGAGGACCCAGAAGGCAAGGTTGACCCCTTGGTCAACTTCTGGCTGCAAGGGCACGAAAACAAATCTCGGGACAGCTCGGAACGGTTCGAGAGCGCTGCTGTTGCGTTATTACGTGTCCGTGAGAAGTTTTCTATGTGTGCGATGCTCGAGCGCGTTGGTATGAAGCTTGCCTTCTGCAATTTCTTTTTTTGTGCTCTGGGTGCCTAGTGCGAGTTGCATTCCCCATTCAATCACGTTTTTATTTTTTTTAATTTTATTTATTGATTACCAACATAATGAACATCAACTAATACAGTTATGGTTTTGGTACAGTTTAGGAAAGCTTAATGTTATTATAATTATAGACGAAGACCACATTCGTTAAAAAAAAGCAAAAAGATACATACATAGTTGAATAATAAATGAGATAGTAAAAATTTTAATTTATAAAAAATAACAATTAACAACTCGTACCTACAAAGAAAATGAGAAACGTTAACGAAAACAAGAATTTGTATGGCAAAATGTTAACTCTTCTCATATGTCGCCAAGAAGCGCTGCTTCAATATCATACAAATTTTTGTTTTCATAAACGTAATCGAATGAACACGGATAGTAAATAAGACTCACACAAAGCACTTAGAACCTCTACGCGGTTACACACTTATTTTTTCAAGGTCGCCGGTCGTCGAGAATATCATTTGACAGAACATTGCGAAATGAAGTACCTACATAGTTTCATTATTTACTAATGCTGAGGTGCAGCGCGGAACTTCGAAAATTTACGTGTTTTTAAGTCACTGGCTCAGTCACTGGTGCTAGGAGCAGAATAGGTCATATACATTAAAAGGACTAGTGTAGGTTAGCTTGATCCTTTCACAAGGTCATGGTTGTCTTGGAATTTGAAACAAATACCCAGAAACTGCATAAACAATACGTAAAAGTAATGAATGATATCTAAAAACTTATTTCTTCAGAAACTTTGTAAATATAGCACAAATTAAACAATGATCCGACATCAAAATGTTTGTATTGATATTCCGCAGGTCACTGTTGTCTTAGTTTTCAATTAAAAAATATGAAAATAAAAATATTAAGACTTTTATTATTTTTTACACAAACGCCTATGATTTTACGAAAGTAAACATTGCTCTAATTAAATCACCAGCAGTGTTGCCGCTGGTCATTTGTAGGGTTACCGTACGCAAGAGATAAAATTACCGTATTGAAACAAAAATTGCCGTACATTTTTTATTTACATGAAAAAGGATTTTTTTTTCATCAGACAAGAAACACAAGTCAAAAAAATAAAAACCTTATGTTTATGAAAAAGATGCCACTGAACCAATAGATTTAATAGAAAAAGGCACCACAGATCACTCCTCTCCTCCCATCAAATCCACAACATCACATAATAAGACATCTTCAGTGGTATTCTTTTCATAATCAGACGGTTTTTTTTTATTTTCGCTATCATTTCGGCAGTTGGTTTGAACCTCGTACAATTTGAATGATTTCTGGAAATGCACTGTTTGGCTAATAATGTTGCATTTATAGTAGAAAGAACAAAAACAAACTTCGCCAAATTCTGAAATTGCGGTTCCGATAAATGTAATATCTTGCTCCAAAACTTAGCGTTCATTTTTACGCAAACGCTGATTACGTTTCTTTTTTCATCTACAATTTTACTGTATTTCGTAAATATAGTAGCTAGTGGTATACCTACCCAATACCTACTTCCTTATGCTATGATTGCCTGATTGCCGTATTTTAGCGTACGGCAATGACCACTCTGCCGTATACCGTACAATTCGTCTTTAAAGAGTCTGAGTGCCGTACGAAACGGCAATTGCCGTACAAACGGCAACACTGATCACCAGCCTACTCTATACAGATATTAGTGTGCGTGCGTATTCGTAGTCGTGCCCCGTTGTCACACCACTGCCATGCGCCGCTCGCTCGCTATCATAAAGAAACTTGAAACTCGCAGTTTTACGTCCGCTTTGCACCCCCTTAAATGCAAGAAACTTCTAGAAGTTTCGTGACAAAATGTTTTTCTTCTTTTAATTATTTTTATCAAGAGGCAAACAAAGGAGCGGCAAAATAGCAATCAAATGTCATGCATGACGTCACATGTCAACGCCATCGCAGCTGTCGTCAATGTCATGATGACTAATGTCAGTATTGTCAGTTTGAATCTCAAAAAACAAAGAAATTTAAGCGGTGTTTCTCTAATGATGGCAGATCCCAGAATTCGTCAAATTAAAATAAAGACCGGCGTTGTCAAACGCATTGCCAAAGAGAAAGTTGTTTACGAGAAGGAAGCTGAACTACAGAAAAATAGAATACAAAAGATAAAAGACGAAGGGCAGGATGAGCACAACATTCGTAAACAAGAGGAAGTGTTGCAGGAGTCTTTGATGATGGTCCCAGACTGCCAACGGAGGTAACTACCAGTTTATTCTTAAGTTTTATCGCAATTTTTAGTTTTCCACACAATTTAATAGACTAAAGTGACATTTATACAAGCAATTTTGTAAGTTGGAGAAACAGATGTTTGGAGGTTATACTTAGTTATGGTACAAATATAGGTACTTTTATGAAAGTTCTATTAAGTGAAACGGAAAATAAATTAATTTTATCGTTTTGTTAGGTTCCGTTGACGATAGGTACTAATCCATCGGATTTTAACTTCAATATTGAAGCGTGCATGACTCATTCTTTTATACATATAGAATTTGTAAGCAAAATATAGGTCTGAGTGTAAAGCACATTCAGTTTATTACTACAAACAATATCAATTAGACAGTAAAGCTACGTAGTAGACATAAGTAGTTGCAATAATTAAAACTTAAGCAAAATTATAATGTGAAAATACTGTTGCAGATTAGTTAAAGCATATGCAGATCTTAAAACTACTCTAGAGACAGAACAGGATCTGAAAGATAAGGAAGACTACATTGCAGCTCAGCAAGTATTGAAAGACGCTGAGTGCCAGCTGCCAGAAACAGTGGCCCCATAATTATAATAACCTATTTTTAATATTTTTAATTGCTATTATTATAAAATATATATTATTTTTGCAATCATGTCTTACAACCATAACTTTTATAACAATCATCATGGAAATGAATTTACATTCCAAAACAATTTTGGGCTTCCTAATTTTGCACCACCACCACCACCACCACCTGTGTATTATTACATGCCCCCGTTAACACATGCACCTGCTTACATATCAGATCAAGAATTTGTCAAAACCTTTGAAAATAAGTGCCCAAATGAAAAAGCAATCAAGAAACAAAAGCTAATTTCAATTTCAAAATTCCATGACAATATAAGAGACTTGGTATTAAATCTTAATGAAATCAAAAACCAACAAAAAGGATTGTCTGATAAAATAAACTCCTGTTCTGAGGAAGAATGGAAGTTGATGGTTTCTAAAATCAATCACAAGAAAGAAATCATTATTAAATGTTTATCTAATATTAACAACTCACAATTGAATATGATGAAAAAGCTTATGGCTAAAAGAACTGCTAAGAGGCTGCGTTTGAAACAACTAAAAGTGGAGAAAAAGAGGGAAAAAGAAGACAGAATCAAAATATTGAAAGAAAAATCAAGAAAAATTGATGAGAATCTGCAAATGATCAAAGACAAAATTAATAAAGCAAAGCAGGTAAATACCATAATTATTTTTTATCTAATTGCTTATAAAAATAATATACATAATAATTATGCAATTAATCAATTGTATGCTTAGGAAGAAGAAGCAAAACTAGAAGCCGACATGGTTTTAAAAGAAGTATTACGGAACAAACATGATGCCAGAAAATTTATAAACAAGTTTGATGCGTTGAAGAAGCTTCGTAAAGCTCGCCAGAACACAGCTAAAGGCAGGGGAGAAAACATGTCTGAGAAAGAAATGGAAGACTTTGACACCAAAATAGGTAAATCTAATGTACTTTTGGATTGAGTTTTTTTTTATATCTTTCGAGTAAGCAATTCGCCTTCAGCTCACTTGATGTTAAGTGATGATAAGGTTGAAGGTGGAAGCGCACTTCACTGAGGCCCTTGCTATCTTATCTCTAGCTGCCAAAACACAACATATTTCTGATAAGATGATGGTAGCTAGCCAGCCACCAACCAAATTGAGTAATTAACCGTTAATATGTTAATTATCAAATAAATAGTGTTTTTATTAATATTATCAATATTACTTGTGACATGTAAATGTTTATACAGATAATCTTAAAGCATTGTGGGTTCAAAAGTTCTCCGATTATGAAAAAGAAGAAAACGAACTTCGTAAGAAGCTACATAACAGTGCTGAAGAGAATATGAAGGTCAATGAGAAGGAGAAAGAAGTAGCTTCTAACTTAGCACATTGGACGGAACTGCTCTTAGGAGAAGGCAATACAGCCCCACAGTTTAACTTCAATGGAGATCTAGGAAGATTTGTTGCTGTCAGGTTTGTAATAAATTTTTATCACAATATTGATGGCCAGGTGGGCTAGTGACTCGCACTTTGAAAGGAATAACATTGGTACTAGGATATTTGATCATGTTTGATATGGTGATGAATTGCCGACTACTTCAGTCAAGAGTATTATAGTCACATTAATAAATTGTAGATATACATTTTTATACTTTATTTTGTATTGAGTCAAAAATGCCTAATATTGATCCATTAGTTCTTTAACCCCTCCAGAAAGCTAAGACACTTTGCAATGAGTGGGCTCACATTTTAGTCTTTGTTTATATTTTGGTTTCATATTCAGATTTGGGTTTATATTTTGGGTTCATTACCTTGCATTATTTGCTTTCATTATCTTGGAACGAGAATTTGTATCATATTTTAAAGAATCATCTGACGTGATTATCTATCAAACTACACAAACAAGCATGTTTGACTTTAGTCAGTTTATGCAATTTTATATCTCAGCTAAATTCCCCATTCAAGACAGAATTAAAATCTAGGGCTGATCCTGCATGCTTTAGAAGACATGATTTGGTTCCGATCAGAGCTCAAGATCCCTCTTGTTTCTCCTGTTTTCTCCTCTCTGTTTGTTTATATGGGCTAATGATGATTTATAAATTGATTGTGGTTTTACCTGTTTTCAGATGCCAATGGGATCAGTACATAAATGTAGAAGGTTCTGCCTTACCTGTAGGATGGGTCACTCCATTCAAGCCAGCCTAGCACACATCAACTATTTGCCATAGCTTTTAATTTACATTAAACACTGCTCTAAATATTGTTTATAAGTATTATTTTTTATGGAATATTGAGTTGCTATTGTTGTGGCGATGCGCCTTTCATTTCGCAATTATGATATTGATGATTTATAAAATTGCATTTATAATGCTTTATTAAATTTTATAAGAAAATTATGATTTGTTCTTATTTCTTTGTTCTAGTTTTCATACTGGAATCGTAGCAAAGTGATCAAAATGGGGCATTAATTATAATAATAATTATTCTATATCCAGAATTCAAGAAATTCGACAACATTCCGCTGGGGCCTACCCCAGATCTCTTGTAGTCAACTATGTGTGCGTTATAGGTAAAGCACACTTAGTTGACTACAAGAGATCTTTATGATATGAATGTTGTTGAAATTTCAAAAAGTGTGGAATGCAAAATGTTCCGAGATATTTCGCTTAATTTGTCTCCTAGTGTATCTAATCTATAAATATTAAAATTACGAGAGCCTTTTAGAACGAATATGTATTAGAGAAAATATGTTTTGCTATTTCACCTTATCTTATTCTAAATGTAGTAAGGTATACAGTGAAAGGCCATCAATGTCTGCGTTCAAGTCTTTTATTCGTCACTTCCAATTTCTGGACAATCAGTATGAAAGTATACACGTAAAAACACACCAACACACCTCTCGATAACCTACGTTAGCGGCTTACGTTACACCTTACATTACAGGTAATTACTTATAAAATTGGTTTCACATTATCACTAGAATTTCGCCGTAGAATGACGTTGGTATTTCGACATCAATAACAAAGTCATTTTACACCGACAAAGGAGCTATAGGAGCGAGACAGCTCGCTTCTGTTTAGTTAGACTGACTGCTGCAGACAGAAAAAGCATTATACCGAGATCATTAAGGAGGTTAAACAAACTAAAACAAGTTTAAAGAGTTAGTAGCAAGTAACTGCACTTATACGACCTCAGTTAATATATTCCGCGCCTTGCAGACGCGTTGGCTTTGTTTGTTAGCAGCGAAACGCTAACTACCGTCATAACATTAAAAAATATCATTGTTATCAAATTAAAATATACTACTCGCAAGTTTTGATATTTTACGTTTATTTACTTTCCTTTGTATTTAAAATAAGATGGGAATAAGCACTTTTATGACAAAACTGCTAACTGTTAAAACAAAGGCCAAACCGTTTTCTTTCAATATGTTTAAACTATACTAACACCTAACATAAATTAGTTTGATTACGACGGTACATTACTGTGATCTCGGTATATAAGGCGTTTCAAATCTATGAAAGAAATGACTTTTAACCATTGATGATATCAAACTTATTATTTATAGAAACGTATTCAGTCTCTATTAATAAAAAAAAACTGCATTTGTAAAATGACACAAATGAAGTTTCTTTTGAAAAACAATGGTTAAAATCCATACTCCATGGTCTTTTAGTTAGAGAAGACTACAGAAAAGTATACATCGAGTAACTTCAAGCATGAGCTATCTCGCTCCACATGCTTACTGAGGTAATACGGCATGTCAACGCGCTATCCCAATCGATTGCACTCGGCAGAGCGTCTTGGCAGGCTACCTACTAGGAGGTGTAACACGTAATGTATTGGTATCTGATACAGGATTAACCGTTTGACCGCCACAGTCGTCTATAATCGACGCGATAACGTGCCCAGCACGCCAACGACGAAAATGATCGACAATACCTATAGTTTACTAAATCACTTAATAAAGATATTTGGAAATTTTGGAATTCCCATTTATTGTTACAAATTTTCAGTCTGAACTGAATGCTTGGCGTAAGGCGACATGTATGCTGGGCGGCCAATAGGTCTACAAGTGTATACTTTTTGCCTATCCTCTGACGAACAACTCGCAGCGGACTCGCGCCGGCGCCAATGTAATTATAATTCATAATTTTATTGCCTCACGTCAGGTGTACAGATATTAACACACTTGATACAATATTAAATACATTACGAACTGCATCTCCAAGTGGGTATTCTGCTTTTACCATCGCGTACTAACTTACTAACTTCACGAATATAATAAATGACAAAAACATATTAATAACACTATTCGTAAACGTGGACTTAACTTAACCCAGATGAGTCCGCGTTTTACAAACGGAAAAAAGGTTTAATTTAATAAATTGGCCATCTGGTACAAAAACGTCACATTATTATTGTAAGACTGGTTATAGACATATAAAACAAAGTATAATATCTTAAAATGAGGTTGAACAAGAATGTTAAGTCTAGATTTAGTTTCTCATACTTTGAACGGGGTCCATATTGGGTTTCATAAATTAAAGAGGCATATTTTAAGGCTGCATAACGTTTTTTGGCATTCTCTTAGTTTCGCATAACGTTAATTCAGAATAAATTCCTCATAACTTCTTTTATAATAATGATATATCAGCATCAAATGTTCGTGCATAAATGTTTTTACAATAACGATTACTAATCATAACATTTATTGGCATCTCACCCTATCGCATGGCAAAAAAGATATTATTTTTGTATGGCGCTAGATTTTTGTTGTCTAATATAAAAAAAACCTCGAAATTCAAGACAATCGCTACGCTGCGCTTCTATATACTATATCTTTAGCAGTAGGGCAGCCAGTATTTGTGTTGTCTAATATAAAAAATAAAACGCCAAGTATTATACCTCAAAAAAATTTGGCGTATAGCAATTATATTCTTTACATTTATGCTGATTAAAATTATGATAAAGACAATAATTATAGTAAGTTAAAATTATGCCGATGAAACCATTATGGGTTATCATAATTTAATGCTGAAACTGTTATGCCAAACTACATTATGACAAAAGA
Source organism: Eudonia mercurella (assembly GCA_963082485.1). Taxonomy (NCBI): domain Eukaryota; kingdom Metazoa; phylum Arthropoda; class Insecta; order Lepidoptera; family Crambidae; genus Eudonia; species Eudonia mercurella. The sequence continues at coordinate 1,373,030 of OY720039.1, read as the reverse complement.
TATTATGCGACCGAAAGGCTCCCCTTTGAATACTATTGCTTTTCCGTCAGTTATTTTTATTTAAATTTAATAGAAGTAAAATTATGATATAACCACTATCAAATTCCATCTAAGTATACTTTTATCTTAATTTTGGTGTTATCAAATTTGTCAACCGTTTTCTAATTTATTAAATCAAACTTATTTATTAATACTTTTTGTGAACATTTATAATAATTCGCTAGATTACAACTAACGTAATGATAATGAGCCATTACCGGAATCCATCGACGCAAAGTAGACCGGGCTAATGTAACTGCACGGGCAATTGTAACTAATTTATTTTGAATTAAAAATGCAAATATTTTTGTTGAATAAGTACAGTGAAATCCAATAATATATAAGAAATTTTGTGCATTTACAAATTAACTTAATTCATCTTATATTCCATGGCAACCTTCGATCAATAATGTACAGACGCCTACACTTCAGCCTTTCCAAAACTTACAAATTTCTTCAATACATTTTCAACCATATTATTGAGACATAAAATTCAAATTCTATTGAGGAAATTTGACAGATTGTGGTGGTTGATGTGCAGTGGATCTCAAAAGAGTTCCAGTTTGCTCATACCTATACATTTAAATTTCGAATAACAAAATCTGAAAAAACATTGGCTAGCATCAACAGCTTCAACCTTAATTGTACCTTAATACCTTAACATAAAGATTAATTAAGGTTGCAAAATATTTGTAAGTATGTACTTAATATTTACTGCCATTCGCCACAAACGTCATCGCGGCTCTGTGGCCCCAAAGGTGCGTTCCGTTTTTAAGCGTTCATCGGGATTCTAGTACATTATTGGCCGAAGATGGCAACCAATTCAATAGAGCAACAGGATCCTACACTGTTGAGATATTATTGGACTTGACTGTAGAAGTCGCGTGTTTATTCGTTTGAAGCAAAAACAATTTAAAAAAGTGCAAATGCCTTTTAATTACAAAAACTCGGTCTACAATACAAACAATCTGACTGGCTACCAAATACCTATCTTACAATACAAAAAAAACCAATAATTTACATGAACCATTTATTTACACTCCAATTTAAAGTGAAATAAACACGCTAGCTTCAATTTAGTGATAGTTTAATATACAAATTGCTGATGGAATAGTAAAAAGATGGGTGAAGAGTCAAATGATGCCTGCGCAGGTGTATTCTATCAATTTATTTAATTAAGACTTTCGTTATAGGTAACTCTCAATTAGTTTAATAGTGCATAGTCAACATCAAAGAGATCGCAGCAACAAGCCTCTGTGGTGCAGTGGTTTGACAATCGAACTTTCACCCAGAGATCACGAGTCTGATACTCAGCTGTGTGTGGGTAAACAACAAGCTTTGTTTGGTGGTAAGGCTTTTTCTGAGTCAGGATATCTACCACCATCTAATTCTGACGTTGTAACAATATAGTTAATAGCTGTGCCCCGCGGTTTCACCCGCGTTGATTAGCCTAATTCCTCAATAAATGGACTATTCAATACAACAATAATTTTTCAATTCGAACCAGTAGTTCCTGAGATTAGCGCGTTCAACCAAACAAACAAACTCTTCAGCTTTATAATATTAGTATAGATATAGATAGCATAGTTTGGTCATACCATGCTGGTTTGGTGATTATGCTAAATGTGGCGTCGGGGGTCACTAACGGTTAAAAGTTTACTAAAAATTGGTGATTCCGATGATCTGTCTAACCCTTTTTGGGAGGACGTGAGAGTAGTATGTATGTATAGTTTTGTCCTGCAAATTAGTGTTAGATAAAGTGTATAATGTTTTTCAAGTTTGTTTCGATCTATTTGATGCTGACTGTAATACAAATAAATGTAAAACAATATCATAAATTCTCGACCCATACAATGTCAATAAGAACTATACCTACTTAATAATTTAATCATATAATTTTCTTTTATTCAAATTAACCATGTCTTTTCAGCAGGTAGAAGATAAATTAATCTTTTTAGAATTAGGTACATATTGTTACAAAATTTGAATAAAAGATAATTTTTTGCGGCAAGGCAAAAGTTTTCGGCCATACAGCCTATTCAATCTTATATAATACAAAGTCCTAAATTACTATTGTTTTGTTATTCCTGGAAGACAAACCAATCAGAAGCTTGCAATGCCACTGTGTACCTGACTTTCAACGTCGAAGCAACAGAGTCACCGTAGCAATTATTTTACAATATGGCGATAATGTTACAACTAGGCTGTACATTGGAATACCACATACTGTCAATTCCCTCAATAGACTGTGAGCTTTATACTTTTAGCATATGGTTCAAAGATTATTGAACAAATTTGACAGTTTTGGGTATCTAATCTTCAGCGTACATGATGAAAGTTGAATAAAGCAAAACGTAAAGTGAAAAAGACACGTTTTGTTCCTCTGGGATGGTAGCTAGTGCCTTGTCACTTGCATCATGTAAGAAAAAGGTTACCATGGACCAGAGTTACTTTCGAATCAAACGTAAAAACAATGTTACAATCAATGGTATGCTAATGGATCTATGACAAATGAATCATCTATATATTAATACGTGAAGCAAAAACTTTGTACTCGTTTTTATGTAAATTGCGCGGACGGAGGAGTATGAAATTTCGCACACTTATAGTTTATATAGAGAAGGTTATCCGAATGTTAATATTATTTATAAATTATGCAAAAAAAAAAACATTAAATGAATAAAAACAACATTACACACACTACTGTTGTATTAAAGACAAACCATACGTGTGTGTCAAAACACACACGTATTGTTTGTCTTTAATGCGGCCGACATCTGTAAATGCCAATCCAAACTCACAGGATTAGAATACAATCCGTGCAGCCTTAATAAAATTACGGTCGAATTTTGACCAATGGGCGACCACTAGTAGCTATAAATCCTTAAGTAGCTGCTTAAATGGGCATCCCTAGTTTTGGGCATCACTAGTGTGACTACCTTGTACCTACAGAACGATACCGTAGGTTTACTATTTTATTTTTATTACCATATAATATTAAATCCATACATGACGACATAAAGACGACATTATACGATACATTACGACGATATTCAGCTTCAAAAGTCAGCCGTTTTGATTAACGTTACACTTGATTCAAAAGTAACCCCGTTTGACAGTATCATATTATATTATATTATTACGCAGACCCGCAGTTATTAAAAGCGTCATATTAGTTCCCGCGAGTGAGTATCGAATTTAAATACGAATGAAACCGTGCGTATGTAAAGAAAAATAAAATAGCAATACAAGTTAAAAGTACAAAAATATGAAGTCCATTGTCCCCGTTTTTTCAATGTGAATGGGGCCTTAATGTTCCGTTTTTGTTTATCATAAAAATATACATAAATATCTAAATTTTAATTAAACCTTCAAACACAATTAAAAATTAGATTGCACTAACAAATGTGTACATATAAATAGTACAGTTCGAAAGCGATACTTCGAATATACTCATGAAAATTAATAGTATTCTAATTTATACAATTTTATAATACAAAAATAAATCTGGTTTTGTATAAATAATAATGAGTTTATATTACAAATTTATAGGACATTTGCTACATCCATAGTTGAACGTACTATTCAAGAGTAGTTTATACTTATTCAAGTTACCAGATGTAGATGATGTATTAAGTTACTAGACTAAAATCTACTTATCAATACAAGTAGATTGTAGTCTACTTAATACATCATCTACATCTGAAATACAGGAGTACAGCAGGAATCCTACAAGGTAACGCCGTTGGTAGCAGTAATCAAAAATTGCCGCTAAATACTTACTCACAATGAGCAGTAAAATGAAAGAATTGGGCGTTCACAGTAAAAGATCGGGTTTGTTATACCAATGGGGACTCTTGTCTGACATTTAGCTGGTAACAAGAGTTCATTGTGGTGATATTACGTTGTAGCAGTACGTTTACCACCATAGCACTGCGTTGTGCCGTAGCGTGCTATTATTGCAGTTAGCTTACACATTACGAGGACACTGTCGTAGCACGGTAGTTAAGTGTTACTGTCTTAACAAAGTAGTCCCCCGATCCGATCCGAACCCTTCGGAGAATCTAGTAGGGTACGGGGACGCGCACTAGTGCGCGATGCCGTTCCCTCTAGAAAACGTCCGAAGGTGATTCGTTTCACACGGCTTGAGGAACCCTTTAAGTTTCTCGCCGCCTCTAAACAAGCCCGGTGAAGCTGAAAATGCCGTCTGAGGCAATCAGCAATCTCTCTCAAAAAAAAGAAAGTAGTCAATGAGCTGCGATGAATATGGCGTTGTCGTAGCAGTAGGCTTACCGTAGCACTGTGTTGTGTCGTAGCATCCACGTTACATGTAGCAGTGCGCGCAGCAGGCCGCTGGCGGTAAAGATGCGCGTGCCACTGCCGTAGCAGTATGTTTATCCCCGTAGCACTGTATTTTGTCGTAGCACCTGCGTTACGGCGCGTAGCTGCGTGCTACTGCCAGAGGTTGGTGTAGTTACCGACGAACGGCGATGAAGATACCGCTGTCGTAGCACTGTGTGCTGTCGTAATCACCGCGTTTCTTGTAAACGCGTGCTACTGCCAGAAGCCGGCGTAGTTGCCTACGAGCGGGCAGAGCAGCGGGCGGCAGTAAAGATACGTGTGCCGCTGTCAGTTAATCACCGTAGCACAGACTGGTTTGTGTCGTAGCGTTACGCCGTGTGCCAGTGCGCGTAACAGCGTGCTACTGGCTTAGTTGTCGATGAGCGGCGATGAAGATGCCGCTGTCGTAGCACTGAGAGCCGTCGTAGCCCCCGCGTCACGCGTAGCTGCCGCTACTGCCAGAGGCCGGCGTAGTTGCCTACGAGCGGCGCGGGCAGCGGGCCGCCGGCGGTGAAGATCCTCGTACCGCTGTCGTCGTAGCAATGCGTGTAGATGGCGGGAACGTACTTCACCTGGTTGAAGCCGTCCGCTTCCTCGTCGGGGAACTGCGGGTACGGTTAGGAGAATACCACTATATAAATATTGCACTAAATCACCGATACGATAGTATAATACAGAAGTCCAAGTACGATTCTACAATTGTAACGAGAAATCTTAATAGTGATAAAAAAAATATTTCCTCGATATTATTGCAAAAAGAAATTGTATTTAAGTATTAATTAGACATAATAATTTAGTACAAGTAAATGTAACTTACTACATAACCTCTAGAAGCTCTTAACGTGACGGTTTTTGATGAATGTATGTTGCTCTCTAGATATTTGCCCGCTCGCAAGTCGTAGAACATGAGTAAACCTGAGAAAGAAAAAGTATAATATATTTGAAAGTGTGCAGCATGATTTTAACCTTGCCTAGCATAGTATCCTAATAACTGGTATGATAATTGATTTTTTCGACGTATGGAAGACATTGATTATCAAGCCTGCCTTTATCAAGCGCAAAATCCTGAATCTTATCATATAAATTTTTTGGTTTTGAAATTAAAGCTGCTTTAGTGTATGATCCTATTGTCTTGTGTGGTAAAATAAATGTTTATTCTGTTTTTCTTCTTGATTTCAATGATGGAGGCCTTTACCCAGCAGTGGGACAGTATAATGGCTATCACCTTTCTACTTACTATTTCTTTGTTATGATAATGATGCTTATACTCACCCAGGCCGGTGCCGATGGTGAGCATATGCCCTCGGAAGCTGGCGGATCGAATCCCGCATCCGTTGTACCGAGACGTCACTTTCTTCACCGACTGCAGCGTGCGGCAATCAAGCAGTAAAGTATACGACTTGCAGCCGATGGCGTACACGCCGCTGTCTTGCTATATAAGATAAGATAAGATAAGATAATTTGTTAACTAAATATCGTCTCTTGAGGCATGTCTGTTACGTTAGGACGTACTTGTGATAATTATGTTGTATGCATTTAGTGGTACACACGCTTGCACATGAAACTACCACAAACTGTTAAATTTTCTTAAGGGGGTGCAGCGCGGACGCAAAACTGCGGGTTTTAAGTTTATGATAGCGAGCGAGCGGCGCGTGGCAGTGGGGTGACAACGGCGCACGACAAGAATACGCACGCACACTAATATCTGTACAGAGTAGGATGTGGTGATTTAATTAGAGCAATGTTTACTTTCGTAAAATCATAGGCGCTTGGGTAAAAAATAATAAATAAATAAATAAAATAAAATAAAAACAAAATAAAAACCATTTATTTCGGATAACTTGATCCATATCTGTTAGTAGTACAATACATAGAAAGTTGTTAGTAAACTAATTAATTTAAAACTTTATTTATAAGACTCTCCCATAAATGTGAGGAGAACCTCTCAGCTATAGTCATCAGGATGCTATTGGGACTGTCCCGCACTCTACGGATCAGGGATGCCGTCTTTTTGCGTAATATGGCATTAAGGCCATCAGTGCGATAGTGTGCAAACATCTCCGATGCGCTACAGAAGCGAGGCAGCCCCAACATCATCCTAAAGATATTATTGTATTGGACGCGAAGGGCGTCCAGCGACCTTCTGGTGTGATAGACCCACAAACTTCCCGTGTAGCAACTTTGACAATAAGCTTTAAAAAGCATTATTTTAACCTGCTCAGTGCACCGGGAGAATCTGCGAGTCAACATATTACCTCTGACCGCTAGCGCCCTCCGTTCCCTCTCAATGTCAAATCATCTTTAAGGTCGTCGGTAAGGTAGTGTCCCAGATATTTAAATTTAGAAACGCGGTTTATGCTCATGCCGTTAAGGGTAATGTTTTGCGAGTTCTCTGGGAATTTACCAGCGGCCTTAAAGACCATGTATTCACATTTCCCAACATTATATTTAAGCCCATGCGCCTCCGCATAGGTTTCACAGACTCTCAGTAGCTTAGCGAGACCACCCACCGTCGGGCTCAGCAGCACCATGTCGTCGGCGTAGCTTATATTATTAATACTAACGCTGTCTATGCTACAACCGACGCGCATGCTGCTGAGCTCGACGATGAGGTCATTGATGTACATATTGAACAGCTTGGGAGACGTCAGCCCACCCTGTCTCACCCCGCTCTCCAACCTATATGCCACCGAAAGCGAATTGGCCCATCTAACAAAATTTGTTTGATTAGCATACCAATATTTAAAAATATTAAGAACTTCCACCGGCACACCCCTGCCCCTCAACTTACCCCAAAGGACATCGTACGACACAAGGTCAAAAGCCTTGGAAAGGTCAAGAAAACAGGCGTATACCGGCGTCCTTCGGTCAGTATAATATTGGACAGTATGCTTAAGACTTACGATTGCGCTTTCCGTAGACAGAGCGGGCCGAAAACCGAACTGAGCGTCGTGTATGTTTAAGAACTTTTCTAGGCAGGAATCAAGCATACTGTCCAAAATCTTAGCCATGGTGGTTGCTAGCGAGATGGGACGGTAGTTCCCCTTGTCTGAGACATCACCCGACCTGTTCTTCACAATAGGCACCACGATAGTTTTCATTAAGTCGTGTGGTAGATACGAGTGACTTATGCACATTGTGAAAAACATGGCCAGCACCCTTGGTAGGTGAACCCCAGCGTGTCTGAAATGCTCAATACTGAGCCCATCATGTCCGGGGGATTTACCACCGCTCATTTTCCTTAGTACAGCTCTTATTTGACTAGCAGTAAAGCAAACAAGGCGTTCACCCTCCTGACATCCGGGGACAGCATCAACAGACTCAGTCGAAGGGCCCAATGGGGAGTGCACTTTAAAGTGTTCCATAAACATAATTTAATAAAAGTATTAATATTTTTATATTCATATTTTTTTATTGAAAAATAAGACAATAGTGGCCTGCGGAATATCAATACAAACATTTTGATGCCGGATCATTGTTTCATTTGTGCTATATTTACAAAGTTTCTGAAGAAATAAGTTTAAAGATATCATTACTTTTACGTAATGTTTATGCAGTTTCTGGCTATTTGTTTCAAATTCCAAGACAACCATGACCTTGTGAAAGGATCAAGCTAACCTACACTAGTTCTTTTAATGTAATCGACTTATTCAGCGCCTAGCACCAGTGACTTAAAAACACGTAAATTTTCGAAGGTAAGGCACACTAGCGCCACCAATTGATAATTTGACAATTACTAACGGACCGGATTATTTTTTAAACATTGCTTACCGTCCGATAACAGGAAAGCATCCATAGTATTTATTTAATAATTGTGCACTACTTTTTGTCGTTCACAAAACGGGCTATCGCATTTATTCACAAACAATGGCCACTTTATGTGTTAGCGAATGAATACAAAAACAAACCTAAAAGTAGTGCACAATTATTAAATAATAGACGTTTGCCTAGTGTCGGAAGGTCCGCAATGTTTAAAAAAAAATCCAGTTTAGCAGTTATCAAATTAAATCCATTAGCGGCGCTAGTGTGCCTTACCCTTCGCCTTAATAAAGTTTGAACTTTATGTCTATAGGATACGGTTGACATTTATTGAAAAAAAATCACAATTTTGGACAGGATATGCAGGTGTCTGTACTGTAAATTGCAATTTATGTTTTAGCATGTTTAGTGTAAATATATAACATTTTAAACTATTATGGTCACTTGCATTAGAGTAAGTATTAACAGGATTTTTACTATGTTTATTATTTGCGAGTGTCCGATATTTGGGCATAGCTGCATGCGCCATGATCACAGATGTACTTAAGTTATTGCGGGTGGATGTTTATGAACAGACAAAATTTGTGTTATTTCTTTGTTGGCTACCCAATAAAGAAATACATAATTGAATTGCTGTATAAAACGAGATATTTGTATCTATTATACTTATAGATATGTAATTATTTATTTCTTTGTTGGGTAACCAACAAAGCAATTACACAAATGTTGTCTGTTCCTAAACATCCACCCGCAATAACTTAAGTACATTAGAAAAGATTGCCTGCATCTTACATTTGATTCTTCACCCTTTCTGTACGGAAGGCATCATAGGATGCCAAGAGCAAAGTAGATAAATATACGTTAATGTGATACTTTTAAAGTTTCATTTACAACAAAACACACAAACGCCTGGTCTTTTTTTTGATTTAAACAAATTAAGCATGAGAGAAAACGTTCAACACTTTCCCAAATCGAATGTTCATTTAGGAAGACGTAAGCTTTATCATGAATACAGTTAACGATGAGGAGAGCAAGCCATCCCATGAGCCTACCTGCGTGGCGAGGCAGACGAGGTCCTGGCAGGAGGGCAGCTTGCGCGACAGCTTCTGGCGGAAGGTCTCGGCGCTGAACACGTGGATGTAGCCGTTCAGCGACAGCGCCGCGATCTCACGCCAGCGCCCGTTGAACGTCAGCGCGCGCACCTTCTGGCCTGGGACATCATTCAAAATAATTTCTTCAAATCATTTTTAACGCAAATTTTGTTGCAAACAAATTACAAAAACACAAATGTTGAAAAAAAATGTCAGAAGGGTGCCGGTTTTTCAAAATAATAATTCATTTAGGCTACAAATAGCTCTTATGAATGTCACTATGCCATCGGTTCGTAACTCTACACAGGGCGGGAGACCTTATACTGAGAAAACCGGTAAAAAATTCAGTAAGGGCGTTTCTTTTCTCCCTTACAACGGAAAATAGCAAGCCATCAAAAACAAACTTGTAAAAAAACCAAGTCTGGCAACTCAGTTCTTCTACCGTAAAAAGTTGTGAGATCCATGTAATACCAAGTAGGTTAATTTATTCAGTCCCTACTTAAGTGACCTTCTGTCTTAAGTTATTACATAATAATTAACCTAACCACATCTTATAGTGACCATATCAATATTAAAAATCTTTTGTTTTAAACAAATAGATTGACTTGGCCATCGCATGAAAACACAATGTATTTCACAAGTAATACATATATTATATTAAATTAGATTGTTTGAACTTTTGCCTGATGTAAATTCGTTAACCTAGAATTTTTTTTTTGTTTTTTTTTTTTTTTTACATGTTGTGGTTGTCTTCTATAAGTATGTTTTGTGTATATTTGTAATGGAAAGTGTCCCTGCTATGATCGGGCATTTTCCAATATTTTTGACGCTGTAAGGGAGAAAAGATCTGGACACTTGCTGAGTTTCTTGCCGGTTCTTCTCAGTACAAGATCTCCCGCCCAGAGTAGACTTACGAACCGATGGCATAGTGACATTCATAAGAGCTACTTGTAGCCTAAACTGAATAAAATGATTTTGAATTTTGAATTTGAAATTTTGAATGATTTTGAATTTTGAATTTTGGTATTGGCGTGTTTTAGGGCTGATTTTCCAATAGTCAGTTATAGTTTATTCATTGAATAAATTTGACATAATGACAGATTTTCTTTAGAAAATATGTCACAATGATAATGTTATTCGTTGGATAATAATGAGGATAAATGATGAGGACTATCATCATTACAGCCGTCACCCGCCCGCTTCGCTGTGCGAAAATCAATGAATGCTAAATAAAATAATTATTAGGTTTACCAACATCATAATATAGCCTATCATTTGCACAATCACATGTTCTTACTACATACAAATTTTCATCAAGATCGGTCAAGTCGTCCTTGAGTTATAAGAAGACATACAGACAAAAATTTCAAAAATCGTAGAATTGTGGTCAGTGAGTCATAAGCGAATATTTATCCCAAAATTAGTCAGAAAAATTGCATGTACAGACAGAACCGAGATTTAAATGTTTATTTATATATAATAGCTGTTAGTCTTCCTAAAATAAAATAAATAAACAAATAATAATAATAATTATTATTATTTATTTGTTCCGTTTGCGGTGGAAACAATGGGTCCATGGGGGCCGGAGGCAAAGCAGCTGGTCAAAGAGTTAAGTGCTCGCCTTATTGAGGCCTCCGGTGACAGGAAGGCTGGCTAGCTACCTTTGCCAGCGTCTTAGTTTGGCAATCCAAAGGGGCAATGTTGCCAGCATTCTTGGGACCGTTCCCATGAGCCCACAGTTATCTTTTATTTATAGGTTTTTAGTTTTTAATTTCTTATTATTTTTCTGTTTTTTTTAAAGTTAAGTTTTCTGTATTTAAGTTTGTTTAGATAATAATAATGTCTTGTTGTTAAATAAATTATTATACATGTCGGCGGCGAGGTTGGTTTTATAG